>OZ024708.1:14470768-14517470 GCA_964016945.1 Microplitis deprimator | reverse complement strand
TATTGATAAAAGAATTTAAGTTTTTAACACTTATTTACTTATTTATGATTTAACTATAGTCTTTGATTAATTAATTTAACTGTAGGCATGTCGTTTTCGACGTGTCTGTTTTATTAAATAGTGTGTAAGCACAATGATCTCAACTTTTTTTTGAGTAAATAGATATTGAAGTGTAACCAAGATATGTATTCTAATTAAGTATCTGATTATGTGCAATTATGTTTAAGATTTCGCGCCTTATATATCATAGGCAGTGCTGCCAGAACGTGCGATATTTTTACCCCTTCCAGAGGGCCGTGCGCGCGATGCACACACGCAATTATGTCTATCGGTGTGTCGGGAAACCGAAAGAAGCCGAGAGAAACCGAGCGCTGTAAACAAGCGGAGAAGAAATGTTGCTCCCACCATGCGTCGTTTCGTACCCGCTTAGAGTTGCGTGTTCAAATCCGCACTCGAATTTGATTTTTTTTTTTTTTATTATTTTTTAACGTAATAAATTTTTAAATATTTATTTGTTCAAATTTTTTAATTAATTGATAATTAAAAATTTTTTGAACTAATTTAAATGGCTATAAAATAGATAAATAAATATTAAAACATAATCCTCTCATTGTACTTTTATTTAATAATAAATTTTAGATTATTAATTGTAATTTTAATAAATAATTATTATTAAAAGTCATTTATTATTAATATTAGTTATTAGTTTTAAATGTTACTTAGAGTTTAAAATACAATTTTTATAAAAGCTGTTGCATTGAACCGTTGTTCTGATTCTGTGGACGTGCGACAATGTTTTTGTTTCAGGAGCTTCAAGTCGTGTGTTCACAACCGCGACTGAGTCGAATTTTTTTTTTTTAAACTACTTAATAATTAATTATTTTCTAATTATCTTTAACTAATTTTTACAAAAAAACTTATCAATATTATTTAAATAAATAACAAAACGCAATTTTTAGACATTATTTATCGTTTTTTATCATTTGTATACTACTATCCGTAGTTCTAATGGTTAATTTATTATTATTAATAATTTAATTATATATAATAATATAATTATATATTATTTATAATAAATATTAGACTTAATTCTTACTTGAAGTCTAAGATACGACTTTTATCTTACTTCACGTCTTATAATTCTAAGTCGGATCAATGGACGCGTGCTATCGTTTTGGCATCACGTTCGCAGATTCGCGTGTTCGATTCCGCGACCAAAAATCAGTTTTTTTTTTTTAATTCGAATTTTTTTTTCTTTAATTTAATAATTTTAATGACATAGGTTTCCACATCACCCATGAGGTACTGTGTATCATGATGCGTTCCCGTCTTTTTTTTATGGTGGGTCCCCCAGAGGCCTATCAACCATAATATAAACCCGAAAACTCAAAGAACGTTAACAATTTTTTAAATGATAATAAAATTAATATTAAATTGCAAAGCTTAAAGCTGTTGCATTCTTATTAAATAAATAAAATGATTAAAGCTTCAAACAGCAGACTAGAATCAGGTGGAAGCAGAGCTGAAGGCTTTACCTTCTTCTTAAAATAAATAAATTCATTAAAGCTTCAAATATTGCACAATACTTATGATACATCGGAGCTTAAAGCTCTAACTTTATAATTGAATATTTAATAATTTTAGTTTTATTAATGGACGAATAATAAACAAAATAATAATTTTTAATAAAAGTTTTCCACAGGGAAAAAGCTGAAAAAAAGTTGACGATTAATATGAAAATTAAATAATTTAAATTTGATTAATATACGCGAATAAATAATTACAATAATAGTTGTCTAGAGTGGAAAAAGCTGAAAATAAGTCGATGATTTTCACGATTCATCCATTTCCCAATCGTCACCACTATCATATGCCTGTACATTCATTTGTTGAGACTGGGGCTTCTTCTTTTCGGTATACAATTTGGAAGGTTCCATCATTTCCACTAAATTTTTGTCAATTGGCATTCCTTTCGCAATTAATTTTTTCGATTTCAAGATCGATCTTATAACGCAAAGCGAATTCAGACCTTGTGAATTTAAACTGTTCCTTTTTTTGGTTTTAACGTCAGGTATCATTGATATCAACAGCTTTGCAATTTAATATTAATTTTATTATCATTTAAAAAAATGTTAACGTTCTTTGAGTTTTCGGGTTTATATTATGGTTGATAGGCCTCTGGGGGACCCACCATAAAAAAAAGACGGGAACGCATCATGATACACAGTACCTCATGGGTGATGTGGAAACCTATGTCATTAAAATTATCAAATTAAAGAAAAAAAAATTCGAATTAAAAAAAAAAAAACTGAATTTTGGTCGCGGAATCGAACACGCGAATCTGCGAACGTGATGCCAAAACGATAGCACGCGTCCATTGATCGGACTTAGAATTATAAGACGTGAAGTAATATAAAAGTCGTATTTTAGACTTCAAGTAAGAATTAAGTCTAATATTTATTATAAATAATATATAATTATATTATTATATATAATTAAATTATTAATAATAATAAATTAACCATTAGAACTACGGATAGTAGTATACAAATGATAAAAAACGATAAATAATGTCTAAAAATTGCGTTTTGTTATTTATTTAAATAATATTGATAAGTTTTTTTGTAAAAATTAGTTAAAGATAATTAGAAAATAATTAATTATTAAGTAGTTTAAAAAAAAAAAATTCGACTCAGTCGCGGTTGTGAACACACGACTTGAAGCTCCTGAAACAAAAACATTGTCGCACGTCCACAGAATCAGAAAAACGATTAAATGCAACAGCTTTTATAAAAATTGTATTTTAAACTCTAAGTAACATTTAAAACTAATAACTAATATTAATAATAAATGACTTTTAATAATAATTATTTATTAAAATTACAATTAATAATCTAAAATTTATTATTAAATAAAAGTACAATGAGAGGATTATGTTTTAATATTTATTTATCTATTTTACAGCCATTTAAATTAGTTCAAAAAATTTTTAATTATCAATTAATTAAAAAATTTGAACAAATAAATATTTAAAAATTTATTACGTTAAAAAATAATAAAAAAAAAAAAAAATCAAATTCGAGTGCGGATTTGAACACGCAACTCAAAGCGGGTACGAAACGACGCATGGTGGGAGCAACATTTCTCCTCCGCTTGTTTACAGCGCTCGGTTTCTCTCGGCTTCTTTCGGTTTCCCGACACACCGATAGACATAATTGCGTGTGTGCATCGCGCGCACGGCCCTCTGGAAGGGGTAAAAATATCGCACGTTCTGGCAGCACTGCGCCCATGCTAAATATTAATGTTGCGGGAATATGTTGTCATGGGATATTTTTGCCTGGGACATAATTTCGTGGATTTTATGACCGGGATTCATATTAAAGTAGATATTTCCCGTTTACATGAAATTAAAAATTAAGGTAGCAAAAATTAACTTCGATGGAAACTCTCTAGATGATCAACATTTTAATTCAAAAATTGATATGAAACATTTGACATATCGATGACGTCTAGTGCACATAAGAAATTTCATTTCAATTTTTTTCTCTCTCCCACACGTAAAATTACAGATAAACTTGATGTAAAGTAATAGTTTCAATTTTACGTCAAATTTACACATTATTTTACGTATGTGAGAGCTAAAAAGTTAAACTGAAATTTTTTATACATATTGTATGTCATCGAGATGTCTGAAGTTTCATTTCAATATCTGAGCTGAAACTCTGATTTGCTAGGAACGCCCTGACAAAAATTTACCTTTCATCGTATTAACTGACAACATGCAAGTGATTTTTGCTATGCAGGTAAAGCGTAGGTTTTGTAAGCGAAGTCATAAAGTCCTCCCAGAAAGTAAATCGCCGTCGGGAATTGTCGGAAATTTTCGGTTTGTAGTGTTAATGTGTAGTAACGGCGTGACATTAGACTTGTTTTTCCATAGTGGGGGTAAAAACCGACGTCGACTTACTCTCTGGGAAGACTTTACATGATTCATGAATGTTTATGTCGAGCCAACATAACCACGATTTCCTGATAAAAATTTTATTTTATTTCTATAAAAATAAACTGAATTTTTTATTGTATGGTTCTGGGTCTTGCAAAAAAAAAAAAATAATAATAATAATAATAATAATAATAATAAAACTCAATATGTTTAACATTAATTTTCTTTTAATTACTTTAAATACGTTAATTAGAATGTTATAGTTTTTTACCTTAACTATATTTATTTCAAAGTATGTGCACCATTCGAAGATACTTTAAACAGTATAATGGACCACAATTAAAACAACTAAAAATTATTTTACTTTCAATTTTCATTATTTATTACATTAATTCTTTTTTAAATTTTGACTAACATTATGTTCGAATATTCTACAATTTTTCTAATTTTCCTTTTCTCCAATTTACTATGGTCCGACAAAATTGTATTATAAATTAATAAATTATAACACCGAACACTTGGTTATTGAAAGAATAAATACTGTGGTTTTGTAAACATTGTTAATATGTCTATTATTATTTTAAAATAATACCATCATTCAAAACTATAATTTATTGTTTTTTAACTTTTTTATTATTTCACGCTATTTTTATTTATTTTTTTTATTTTTCTCTTAAATAAGTCATCTATTATTTTTAATTCAAGGCAAAGTATCACTCTCAAAACACTTTTGATACATCCATTCAGAAAAATAAAGTTAATTATCATTTTCACAAGTTATCATAATGATCATGTGTTATTCATGTTTTTATACAAATAACTAGTCAAGTAATGATTTATAAACTTATAATTATTGTGAATAGATTAAAATGATTAGTGATACAGATTTTTTTATTAAATTTCCTAGTAGTAGTGAATAGAAAAAAATAAATTATAAAGAACACCAAAATAAAATAATGGATTTTAAAAATAATACTTAGTATATTATATTGCGAGAAAAATATTTGGCGAAATAATATATGAATAATTTAAAAATTTAACTTTATTATTAGTCATAGTTTAATCATTGTCTACTACTAGGAGTTTTTAAAAAAATTTTCAGTTCTATAAAATTCTTCCAGCCGTTATTTCATGATAAACGTAAATATTTTTTCTTGCAATTCTTGCAATAAATATTACGATTTACAATATTCGAAGTATTTAGAATTATTGATGGATTATAATTTATTTAATTTACAAGACAATTCATACCACAAACTCATTCAATCGTGTATCCAATTATAAATAAGTCATTTACTAACGCCGGAATATACAGAACTTTGCACTTAAATGTCAATCAATGACAAAAAATAAATCGATCATTCATATAAATGTTAAAAATAAAACAAATTATTTTTTTTTAATTATTTCATAGAAATATTACAGGAATTTTTTAATCATGTTTTTAATTTTTCTGAACGCTAATATGTTTAAGAAAAATATGATACTGAATTAATTCAAATCTACAGTTTCAACAATAATTTTCATTTTATAACATTAACATTAATGAATGATTGATAATATTAATGACAAGAAATAAATAATATTGAAATTTAATTACTATAGCGCTAAAAAATGATTTATAAATTAAAACTATCGTCAAAAAGTTGTTTAAGTTCTTTGAGGTGCTGCATTTTACTACCAGTAGCTGGTGAAGCCGCTGTTGCACGACCGACATACCTAGCAAACAAAAATTATTTTATTCATTAAAAATAATTAAATTTATTGTAAATATTTAATAATTAATATTTTTTCTGAATTATTTTTAAATGAAATTTAATAATTCATTTACCATTATTCAAGTTTGTTAATGTTAATTTTTTTTTAATAATTATTACCTCACACAACGTGATTTTGATTCAGTAGGTTTTTTTCTTTGATTTTCTGTTATACTTTTAGACCTCGTAGATGCTTTTGATGAAGAAAATAATCCACTTAACCAACCACCACTACTTTCACTCGAACTTCCGCTACTGTAACATGGCCCAACATTGTTTTTACTTTACTTTACAAAAAATCATTTGTTTAAATAAAAATTTAAATAATAAAGTAGAATTTTCGAGTAAATTAACTTTTTTTAATTAAAACAACCGTACTAAATATATAAATTACAAATAATTATTAATATTGTAACTAGTATTATTTAGTAATTAGTAATAAATTTAATTAACTGTATATTTGTCTCTTTAAAAAACTAAATAATTACTTAAGCAAAAAACGTGGGCCATGTTTACAGTCAATTTAAAAATAATTTCATTACACCATAAAATTTCAAATAAAATAATCCAAAAATGAAAAGTAAATAAATAAAAATGTAATAAATTAAATAAATAAATAAAGAATAATTTTTTTTTCCTTTCTCAAAAATTAATTAAGATATATATCCCAATAGTTAACACTTATTAACTTTAATGTTAAAAAATAATTAGAGAGTATAAAATAATAGTAATAAAAATTTCATTAAAAATTAATAGAAATAATTTTTTTTTTTTGTTTAAAGTATTATCAGTGTTAACGAGAGAAATATTTATCTTTGTTATTAATGAGCCAAGACTAAAATCAATAATAAATAAACTTACGAAATGTCACGCGTGTCATTAAGAGCTGTGGAAAATCTTGGTTGAACGTAAGTCCAAGCTCCTTGATTTTTAGCTTCTTCTTGTGCCCAAACAAGTTCAGCATTTGGGTACTTAGCTGCTTCTTGCTTCACAAGGTCGTATGGGAATGGCGATATCTATAATTTTAACAAATTTCACAAAATAGAGATTAATAAAATAAGAAGTTAGTTAATGAAATGATTTAATATAAATATAAAAAGTCTGTTACCTGTTCTACCCTGGTGATAGCAACTTTATCATCCAATCCTCGCTCCGATCGTGCTTTTTTAAGGTCATAGAAAACTTTACCGGAGCAGAATAATACTCTCTTTACACTGCTGGGATTCTTAGCAGCAGCACCATCCTCTGGGATAATTCTCAAAAAGTGAGTATCTTCTGTCATTACGTCAAAGCTGGATCGTGCCTCAGGATGACGTAGCAACGACTTAGGAGTCATAATAATCAAGGGTTTACGGAAAGGTAAAGCAATCTGTCGACGTAAAACGTGGAAATAGTTTGCTGGAGTACTGCAATTAACAACGATCCAATTGATATCATGAAGTTGTCGGACAGCAAATTCTTCACTTTCAGGTGGGAAGTAATCAGGATCATCAGCAGACATTTGTAAGAAACGTTCAAGACGTGCACTCGAGTGTTCAGGTCCCATCCCTTCAAGACCATGAGGTAGAAGCATAACAATACCAGATTGACGTACCCATTTAGCTTGACCACTGCTGATGAATTGATCAATAATACATTGAGCAGTGTTATTGAAGTCACCGAATTGTGCTTCCCAGCAAACAAGAGCATTTGGATTGGTCATTGAGTAACCCAATTCAAATCCAAGTACTCCAAATTCAGATAACGAACTGTTGCAGACTGTGTAAGGTGCTTGATCAGGATACAAATAACAGAGAGGACGGTAAGTAGCTTTGTCCACAGTTTGATGATGAAGTACATGATGCCGATGAGAGAAAGTACCTCTTTCTACATCTTGACCAGACAATCTCACGTGAATACCTTCTTTCAACAATGAACCAAATGCCATGCATTCACCTAAAGCCCAGTCAACTTGTCTTGATTCAATCATCTCCATACGTGCTTTAAGAATTCGCTCGATACCTTTGTGAATAACAAATTCTGCGGCATTTGGTGGTGATGATGATGCTTTTTTACCAATGTGAATAAGAGTGTCTTCTTTAATTCCAGTTGGAGATACTTTTAGTGGATCTTTACCCTCGAAAAATCCAGACCATGGAGAGTCAAGCCAATCTTTATATTTAATATGGGTTTCTTGACGTGCATTACTGTAAGCTTCTTCACAAATTTTTTCATATTTTTCTTTAACATCCTTAACTTCTTCTGGAGTTACAACTGCTTCGTCTATTAGCTTCTTTGAATAGATATCCAATCCAGGTGGAGTATTTTTTATTTTACGGTACATAAGAGGTTGGGTGAACATGGGTTCGTCAATTTCGTTATGTCCATTACGGCGGTAACATACAATATCAATAACAACATCTTTGTGGAATGTTGAACGCCATTCAGCTGCTACTTTACATACGTGCATTACTGCTTCTGGATCATCCGAATTAACATGGAAAATCGGAGCATTGACAACACGAGCAACATCAGTACAGTAAGGTGATGATCGCGAGTGTCGTGGATCAGTTGTAAAACCGATTTGATTATTAACAACAATATGGATTGTACCGTGTGTTGTGTAGTCTGGTAAATCTGACAAATGCATTGTTTCAAAGACAACACCTTGGCCACAGAAAGCTGCGTCACCGTGCAAAAGTATAGACATGACCTTAATAAAAATAATAAAAATATCAAATATTAATTATTTATAATAAAATTTATAATAATTATAAACAATATAAATTACTTTTTTGCCTTCTCCGTCCCCGCGATAAAATTGCTCGGCACGCGTCTTTCCTTGGACAACAGGATCAACAGCTTCCAAATGAGATGGATTAGCAACAACAGCAAGACGGATATTCTTATTTGTTACACGATTTAAACGTTCAATGTAAGTTCCCAGATGGTACTTGACATCACCAGAACCCTAATTATTATAAATGATCGTTATGTTAATAAAGCTATCATCCGATTGGAATCGCCAGTTATATCTCGATAGTATTCAAATTTAAATACTTACGTCATCGGCTGCTTCTAGTGCAGCAAATTGAGTGAATATTTGATTTAGAGGTTTACGACAAACGTTTGCTAATACATTCAAACGACCACGATGCGGCATTCCCATCACGATTGACTCAACTCCCAATTCAGTTGATTTATCGATAACTTGTTTCATTGCAGGGATAAGAATTTCGCAACCTTCTAAGCCGAATCTTTTCTCTGATGACCATTTACGTGCTAAGAAAGCTTCGAAACTATAATAAAATAATAAATTATATTTGTTAGAAATACTTCATCTTATCATATTTCTATTCATCTACGCCATCTATATTGAGTTGAGGAGCTGAGAGGCGGTCTGGTCGTTTTTCAAAATAGTTGATACGCATCACTTAGTTACCTCTGTATTATTATATTTTTTATACGTATAAATTAATGTTAGAAGTATTAGATTATTATTAGATGATAATAAAATTAAGTAAAGATTTAATAAAGATTATAATTAAAGTGTTTAATATTTAATAGTCTGTGTTAAATAAATTATAAAAAACTAACAATATTAATTAAATTGAATAAATTATAAATTAAAATAAATTTAATGTAAACTTACCCAGTTGCACGAGTAAGACGAGCTAAAATCAAACGTTTCTCATCATTATTAATTTCCATAATGCCTGGAGTCTCCATTTTTTGACGAATCCAGTTGCACTGTTCCAAAGAATTAATGAACATAAATTCTACACCAATATGCCGGCAGTATGCAGTCTCAAGGCGTTTTAATATTTCACGAAGTGGCAAAGATTTATCTTTACCACCAATAAATGTTGTTGATGGAAGTTTAAATACACGGTCCATATCCGTTTCCTCTGTTAAAAAAAAAAAAAAAAACTATTATATAAAACTCTTCTTTGATTATTAAATAACTGAACAAATATTTTAATTATATATTTATATAGATAATTATTAAACCTTTAAAATATTATTGTGGAAATTAATACGGTATCAAATAAATAAAACTGTTTTTTTTTTCTATTCATTAATCAGCTTCATATTATGTAAAATAATTATAGACATTTTAAAATGAGTAATTTTCAGTTTAAATCTTATTGTGTAATAATTGCAAAAATAAATAAATGACTAAATTTCAATTGGTAAGTAATATAATGCTATTGGAATTTAATCTACATAAAACATTAAACTTTTTTTTTTTTTAGTACAAACAAAACTATACATAATTAATTGCTGTCAAGTAATAAATTTCGTACTTTTCTTGTGATTATTTAATTACAAATAAATCATTTATTAAATAGCTTTATTTATTTAATATCTTATAAAAATTCTTTAAAGTCGTTTATTATTAAAATAAAGTAAATTATAATCAATATCATTTATAATAAAGAAATTACGAGTTTTTTTTTCTTGATGGACTTAATAACTGATACTGAAAATGCTCATTATATTTATTATTGTAGATTTTTCCTGAAAAAATATGATTATTTTAAATCAACAATTACATGCGTGCATATTTAAGACAGTGGTACAAAATAATGAAGCATTAAATTGATTATACAAAACAACAAAAGTGTATTTTTTGACATGAAATTATAAAATAATAAATAAATGAATCAGTGATACTGATAATGAAGCAGATGTAATTATAAATTATTCTTGTATATTTTTTTAGATTACCAAAAAAAATAATAGAAAATATAATCCTACCCAATCACCGATCAATTAATAACAAGCAAAGGTCATTGATTACTTTCTGAATTTTCGACATTCAATTAGATAGGGGATTTTTTTTGTTTTTTTTTTCTTGTTTAAATCAATTTAATAGCAAGTAGAGATACAGCAAAAATATATACCCTATCACCTCAAAAACACAGATTTTGCTAAAATATTTATTCACAAATGTCGATCCAATGAGATGAGAGTCCCAATAAAAACAGAATATATTATTTAAAACAAAAAATCGAGTTGGGGTATGTTAATTACATACTTTTCATAAGTGCAGCTACTCGATATTGTAGGTCTTGAGAGTAAGTGGTGCGAGGATTCTTTCCTGTGGACATTAAACTTTAACTAAAAACTAGATAACTTTTTTTTCTCATTTAAAATTAATAAAAACAGGTCAGAATTATTTTTAAATATTTAAAAAAAATATATATATATATATATATTTTTTTTTTTTTTTTTTTTTTTTTATTGTGTAGAAAGAAAATCGTTCGAGTTAGAAATTTTACTTTGATAAAATCTGAATTTTCCTACTAAAAATATTATAATATATTCTAACAAATTTTAATTACTTTGATAAGTATAAAAATAATTTTTCAGTGAAGTCGTCAAATATTTCATTCTTTTTTCTTTCATTTTAAAGTTGAAAAAAAAATTTTCATTGTCATTACTGGACTTAATTACTTGTTATGATTCTTATTATAAGACTCTTACGTCAATTTAGCATAAAAGTCACTTGATTTTAAGAAGGCTATTACGTCTCAATATGTGGGCAAGGCGACGTTATCATAAATAAAACACTTGACATCTCAGAAAAAATAAAAATCAAAATAACTCAAGCCTTAATAAACACTATTAAAATGATAATGATAGTGACATGAATAAAAAGAAAAAAATAATAATGAAAATGATCCAAATAAATGTGAAAAAATAACAACGATTTTGTTCTGAAAATTTAATAGATGAAGTCTATAAACAAGAGACTACATAATTTCTATAATATAATTATTTTAATATATCAATAAATACAATTTGTATCTGATAGACATTAATAAATAATTAATTCTATTATTGATATAATAAAAGTCTCTTATTTTAAAAAATCAGCAGATTTATTAAATTGAATAATAAAAATAATTTAATAATTTGATGACGTAATTTACCGATTAATAAAGCTTACCAAATGAATAATAAGAGTACAGTAACTCTTGGGGATGTTTATCATCAAGATCAGCACTGTTGATTCCAAGTGGATCCAATTTGGCGATATGATGCCCTCGGATCTGTTAAATTCATATCGACCATGTCGATTTATATGTACTTTAAATCCCTTATCAACAATTATTTATTATAAAATTCCAAAACAGTTATAATTTTTTTTTTATTTTCTATTTTTTATTAAGGGCATTCTCAAACAGTACCCCCCACTTTTTAAAAAATTTCAACGGCTTTCAACTGTCATAACCGTATCACAATTTTATTAATTAATTAAAAAAAAATTAAAACCTTAATTGAAAAAAGGAGAACGTAGTCGTAATTTCACCGATGTATAGAATTTAAAAAAAATTATTTGCAATTGATTTCAATCAGGAGTTAAACGAAATTTGTTGAATAAATTTTAGCCTATAAAATTTGAAAATTCGAATTATGAAATTGACATGACGATTTTACTGAAATTTATTTTACAAATTTCGTTTACCTTAAAATTGATATCAACTGCAAGTAATTATTTTAAAAATCTATATGTTAACGAAATTACGACTACGTTCTTCCTTTTTCAATTAAGGTTTTAATTTTTTTTTAATTAATTAATATAATTTTAATACGATTATGACAGTCGAAAGCTATTTAAATTTTTTAAAAAGTGGGGGACACTGTCTGAGCATGGCCTTAAAATAAAAACTTTCTTATTATTTGAATTTGGTTAAACGTATATATAGTATCTCTTGTTTTACTTTATTATAAATTATTGTTAATCAATTATTATACAATCGACAAAATATTAAGCTACTTTGTAGCTCACCTAACACCTCCCACAAGTGGAGCAAAATCGAATCTCATAATTATATAATTTATTAATATTAAAAATCCAAACAATAGTTTATTGTTAGTAATTTTCGATTTTTTTTTTTAGTAACAAAAAAAAGCATTTTATCGAAAAAAGAAGCAGCAGATAATTTATTAACGAGCAATAAAAAAAAATAAAATGTGTATCTAATACCATGCAAAGCAAGCACATACAATAGACAGCATACATATATATGTATATGTATATTATATTACATATGTATATAATACCTAATGTTTATGAACAAGTCTTGTAATGTCTTTTCGTTTATTAATATACATGTATGTTAACGCGCTCATGAAATTTAAAATTTATCATGTCTAGACGCATTTTTTATTTTAACCAATATGCATTTTCAGTATCAGTGTAAATAATAAAATAAATGGAATAATTAATCATGAATGAAAAAAAAAAAAAAAAAAATAATTAAATAACAAAATAATAACATGAAAGCAATGAATAAATGATTAATTGAATATGAATCCAGCAATCAAATTGGTGTAGCCTTTACCTTATTAAATGAATACCTAAGTTTAAATGATATTGATATGGTTATAAATATTTTTTGTAAGATGGCTTAATGAAAAACCTTACCAAGCATGTATTGTCGTAGAACAAGTTCAGGTGCCCCTTTACGGGCTGCATAATGTGTGTGTACTGCATCATTTCTCATGATACCAAGGGGATCCAATTCAGCTACTAAATGACCCCGGGCCTAAATTTTATCGAATACAAAATGTATAGTCCGAATTTTTTTTTAAGTCTTGACAGTATCGATTTATTTACTAATGTGTTTTTTTTTTATCTAATTATAATCCAATTTTTTTTATATGAAATAATTACACAGAAAAAAAACCATTGTACACATCTATTTTACACATTTGATAATAAAAAAAAAAAATATATAGAATAAAAAAATTACATGCAAAAATATAATTTTCGTGTTAAATGAATGAAATAATATTTTTTGATAAACATATTTATGAAGATAAGTAATTTTTTAACGAGTTAATATATGCTAGTATATGACAAAAGTAAATAAAAAATTCCCGATAATAAAAATGTAAACAGCATATTTTAAAGTCGTTTACAATTATCACATTATGTATACACATACTTTTTGTTTTAATGTCAGTAGCTTTGGCATGCTTAAAATGTCGATATAAACCATTCTAATTTAATGAAAAGCTTTCATGTATTTAAACAGTTAATTTAGAAAATTATATAATGAATATTATCTATAATATATTATAATAATAAATAATTTTAATGAAATACATAATAGCCTGAAAGATAATAAAAAGATGACTATTATAAACGATATAGCAATGATAATTTGCATAATATTTTCATGCTGAGCATTGATCTATCTTTTTACGCCTTTTTTAAAAAAATATTGATCAATATATTTTTTTATTTAAATCATGCTATTGCCATTAATCATAATTTTAATTTTTTTAAATTAATATTTATAATAAATTTGTTTAATTATTTATATTTTATCGATCTCATAATTAGTATTTTTTACTTAACTATTATAAATTTAAATTTTTAACTGGGAGGTGCGAAGTGGCTCATAATTAAAATTGTTTTAATAACTAGAGCCTTTTTTATTTAAACTTGAATATATATGTTTTATTTTTTTCATTAATATTTTTATTTTTATTCGAATTTTTATTTATTTATTGTTTTATCAATGTAAAATCATGACTTACCTGATAAGATCGAATGATAGCTTGAACAGCCAAATGATCATCAATAATTTTTTCATTAACAGGTACTTGACCGATTTGAGAGCTACCTCCTAGTGCAGGTAAGAGAGATCCAAGTGGCACCTGATTGTAACTCGGTGATAATGATGGTGGTGCTTGATAAGCAAATCCAGGAGCTGCTCCTGCAGTACTATTCCGAAAGAAAGAATCCCATGACTATAAAAAAAAAAAAAAAAAAAATTATTTTAAATCACCTCATTTATAAAATATTTATTAAAACAAAAAATATTTATTGAATTGTTGCATACCACGTGGACACTGCTTGGATCTTGAAGCCATGCGTTGTACATTTCCTCAACATAAGAGCTAGAACTTCCATTGAGAAATGGTTCAGTTGCAACTTTGCTAGCAAATCTTCGTGCTGGTTCAACAGTTGCAATACTTTGTGGTGTACGAACTGTTGGACTATAACGAACTAACCATGATGCGAATCTTTCACCCCCGCAGACACGTGGAGCCAGGGGTGTGAGGGAACTAAATACTGCCCGAGCTTTATACATTATGATCTGAAATGAAAAATTATATATTTTAAAATAATATACAATATTAAACGCAGGTCGTTTACATTTAACGTCATCATGCGTTATCAGTTATAGTTATCTTATAATAATTACTTAGTCTAGCACCTTCAAAAATTTTGTATAATTACTAAATCATAAAATATCTTACTCCACGAGGATTTTATTGAAGTTATTATTTTAAAGACAATTTATCATTGAAATATTATCATTTACTATATATTTATAAAAGATGAAACACGGTAATTGTTAGTGTCAACATTTTAGAATAAAATAAAATTATTTATACAGATATTTATAATTAAATGAAGTAAAATTTAGCAGACGTTAATAGATTTAAGAACAAACCTATTATCACGGCTATTACGAATGACACTAATTTTCATTGCCAAATATATATATATATATATCTAATAAAATTGTTGACATAGTAATTGAGTCACGATGAAATCTTTTTTGTCTGAGTTAAATATTTATCATCTGTTGATTTATACGACTGTCTGGGTTATATTTTTACTAGATAATATATGAAAATTAATATCATTAGGTCATTGAGTTCAATTTTATTATTCTTTATAGTGATAGTTGTATCGTATTTTCTATTATTTATAAATAACAAAATCATTCGCATCTGTTGTAGTCGCCGGGTAGTAATTGGTGTTATGCTGATTTAAAAAGAAATATGCATATGTATTTAAAATAGCTTGTCTGGTTGGTTGGTGAACTGCCAAATAAATTGACGTATTCAATTGACCTCTACTTGTTATGCTCTTGATCATTGTTACTTCAATACTTATCTCAAAAATAGCTGTCAACATTTTGATGTAAAATAAAAAAAACTAGTTGTTCGTAGTAATATAGTTATGTTATTTATTACAACAGATGCAGAAATGTTTGAAGGCTATATAATATTCATATTCATCATCACACGACCAACAACAGAAAGCCTTTAAGAATTACAAATTCTTTTGTAATAATGGTAATTATTATCTCACTATCTTAATTACCTTAAGTGTAAGCCGATAAAAAAAATAACCTTTCTATTGCTTATTAATTTAAACTTTAGTTTAAAAAATTACTTTTGATTTTTTATAAATAATCGATTAAACGTAAATGTTCATGTGAAAAAATATATATCTCATGACTTAATCAGGTCAAGTATACATATAGTCTGCATGGTACTTAAAGTTGGATTTCAAAATAAAAATGATTGTTGTAAAATTTGATAACTTAATAAAAGTTAATCATTTACATTAGAAAAAAAAAGTTTTAATGTATATTAAAATATTTTTTAAAAAATAACATTTTTTAATAAACACCGATAAATTTAAATATATCAAATTCACACACACGTGCACCTCCAATGTGTGTCTCTAAACTAGGTTATTTTCCGGTTTCATTGAAGATGTGTCAAGGTCTTGGATATAATCAATTTTGTATTTTTAAAATCTAAATAAATAACAACGAAATAATTGAATTGTGGTACGATTGGAATAAATAATAATGAAAATTTTTATTAAATAAATGAAGCATACTAATGAAATTAATAGACTAAAGCGGCTATTTTTGTCTTGTGCAATAATTTTTACGTAACAAAAAAAAAATAAGTATAATTTAAAATAAAATCGAATGAAAGAAAGACAATGATAAATTTTAAAAAAGTAATATGAATAACGATATTTTGAGAGAATTGTTGGTTAAAAAATGTATGGAAACGTAATAAATAATATATACCTGATGTTAAACGATGCAATAATGACAGTCCGACCACCATTTGCAACTCACAGTCACAAACTCACAAGCACGACAAATAAATGGCTAGACAGACTCGTCATTACACAGGTACGCCCGCGCAGTTGCAAATTGGAATTTATCCCCACCATTATTTGCTGCATTATCTTCCCGCGCATGTGCTTAAAAAAAAATTAATCTAGGGACTTAACTTTTTTTAAGAAAAATAATTGATTTCAAATCCCAAAAATTTTCATTTGCCTGGAAAACAATAGATGGTAAGAGTATGTGACTTGTAGATCAAATGTTAAGTCAAAGATGATCCTGAAGTTAGCAGGCAGTTAGAAATTTTCGGATTTTTTTTTCAACAAATCAATTACAAAAAAAAAAAAAAAAAAAAAAAAAATGCACTTGTAGAAGATTGAAAAAACTCTTAGTAGAATGTTTTTGAATATTTTTTTTTAATAATTTATCATTTTAAAAAAAATCCTAAAATTATTTGACGTCTGCTAAATTCAGTATCATAAGTCAGACTCATTAAAAAAATAAATATATAAATTTTTCCCCTAAGAAGTGAATATGGAATATAATTTATATAAAATTCTCAATTTTCGTGTGATTTTTAAAAGCTCGCAATGTTTAATTATTTTGCCTCCCTGATTAAACAAAACGATTTGTGTCGATTAAAACTGTTTTAATCGTCACAAATCGTCATGAATCGTCAATTGATGATTAAAAACGATTAAATTTTTAATCGTTTTAAATCGTCGTGAATCGTCAATTGATTATTAAAGAAGATTAAAAACGATTAAATTTTTAATCGTCATGAATCGTTTTTAATCTTCATTCGGAACCAGAAATTACAATATTATTTTACGATTAAAGACGATTCATGACGATTAAAAATTTTAAATCGTCATGAATCGTTTTTAATCTTCATTCGGAACCAGAAATTACAATATTATTTTACGATTAAAGACGATTCATGACGATTTAAAATTTTTAATCGTCATGAATCGTTTTTAATCTTCATTCGGAACCAGAAATTACAATATTATTTTACGATTAAAGACGATTCATGACGATTAAATCTGACAATCCATGACGATTATGACGATTAAAGACGATTAATGATGATTTAATTTTTAATCGTTTTTAATCGTCACAAATCGTTTTGTTTAATCAGGGCTACTCTTTTATATAATATAGTTTTACATATTTGAAAAATTGTAAATAAAATATTTTTTAATGATGCTCAAAGAAGTTAAATAAAAAATAAAATAAATTTGTCAATAATCGAAGCTTTTATTTTATATTAAATAAAGTAATTAATTTTTTTATAAGTGTTTAATTATATATCATTGTATGTAATTATAATTATTTTAAAAAATTCCGGGATGCAATAATCAATGTATGAGGATGATATTTCAATATTTTTCATTTATAAATATATATGGTAAGCGAAAGACTTTTTTAGTTTATAGCTACGAATGAAATAAACAAAACATTTCATTACAATATATCCCTATCCAAAAATTCCCATAGAATCCACTCAAATGCGACAAAAGCCGCATAGAAACTAATACAGTCTATAGAATTCTATGCGTTTTTTGTCGCATTTGAGTGGATTCTATGGGAATTTTTGGACAGGGATGATAAATTTGATTATTTATAGATCATTTTCTCATCAAAGTAACGATATACATCGGTGGATCTATAATCTTTATATATCTGTGTTTACATCAAAATCAATTTATAAGAACCAGGTATTATCTTGGTGTAAATTAATAATTGACGAGTAATTTATCATTGCAAATGTCAAACAAAAAAAATCAATGATACAAATATGATAAAGTCAATGTGAACATATTTATTATTTATTTGAAGACGATAGGGAAATGCGCAAAAAAACTATTTAAAACAAAAAAATTTACCTAAAAGAAAAATAATTTCTTTAAATTTATATCTATACAATTAAATTGTATAGAAATTATTTCAATTCAATTTATATTTTTGATTTGTTCAATTTAAAAACTACTTTTTAATTTAAGTTAACTAAGAAATTTTACTTTACTAAAAAAAAATCATTTATTTAATTTTTTATGTTTTAAAAATTATTTAGTTTTTACATGGAATTTATAATTCAAATAATTAATTATTTCAAAAAATCCAAAATAATATAAGTAAAAAAAAAAAAAAAAAAAAAAAAAAAAAAAAAAAATGAGGATAGTGAAAAAAAGTTAATAAAGTTGGTAGACATGTAAAAAATAATCTAGATTTATTCCTACAGCAGCAGCGGCGACATGGCAGTGAAATCATGAAATTAGATGACTGCTGTAGTTTGTTTTGTTAGACATTTTAAAAGTGATCTCTTAAAAGAATAAAAATGAAATTACGGTGTCAATAGTAAATATGAGTGAGAGAAAATTCACCCGGGCTTTAGGTAAGCCCGGGATGGCTGCACAACTCAGAGAAACAGTTTCTCAAGTTGTTCGTGAGAGTACAGTCCAGGTAGGTACCTTGACACGTTTCTCCAAAACAGATATAACATTTCTATTTTTGCCGCTATTTATAAAAACAATTTTTATATTTATCCATGGTATAACGATGTTATTTTTTTTTACCTTAATATTTCAAAACATATTTATAATACTGTCATGACGTAAATTTATTTTTAAATACTTAAAATCCCAGCTAAATCATCATTGCTATAATAAAAGTTATGATAATGATTGTTGCTACTGTTATTTTGTTATTTATAGAACAAACCGCATTTAGTGGATCCAATAGATTTTGAAAGTTTTATATCAAAAAATAAAACATTAATGCAAAATGATCCACAGCGTGAGCTATTACTTTATCCACCAGATGATGTGTCTGTAAGTATCTTTATTCACTACCACATTCAAATTCTTATCGCTTTACTCTCAGGAAAATGTACATTAAGATAAGCAACTAATCATACCCAGGATATCCTTATCCAAATGATTAAATAACAAAGTAACTTATTTATTTCGAACTACAAAATATATTAATTATTTTTTTATTTTATAGCAAGTTGTATTACCGAGAAGATACCGAACAATACAACCAATAGTACAAAATATTTTAGAACAGTCAGACGGCGATGAGAGTCTTTTAACGAAAGAGTGTTTAAAAAGTTATGCATCAAATTGGAATTTAGTTCACTATAAATATGCCGCGTACAGCGGCTCATATCTTGATTTACCAAAGCTATCAAAAGGTAATGAGCTAAAGGAGGAAATTTATGAAATTGATACGGATGTGGATCAAGTGGATGAGGAAATGATGAAAAGTGATGGTATTACAAAAGAGGGATATTTAATGAAAGGTCCGGAGATTGGTAGTAGTGATCGTATGTTTGTCAATATTGGATCTAAATCATTTAAACGACGTTTTTGTCATTTAAGACAAGAAGTTGATGGAACTTATATTCTTGAATTATTTAAAGATGAAAAAAAAGGTGAAGCTAAACTTACAATTGTTATGGATTTTTGTACTGATGTTGTAAGAAATCCAAAACGCGGTAGATTTTGTTTTGAATTACGCATGAGTGGTACTCATAAATTTTTTACATTTGCTGCTGATAATGAAACAGAAATGCAAGAATGGTTACTAAAATTGAGTTCAGTCTTACAGCATTATAAACAGCAAGAAGAAAAACGTGCTGCTTCATTAGAACGTACTTGTCATACACCACCACCATCACCCGTACCAGTACAAACTTATGGTACATTAAAAGGATTAGACCAAAGTATGAATCCACAATTAATTAAAT
This sequence comes from Microplitis deprimator, assembly GCA_964016945.1. Lineage (NCBI taxonomy): Eukaryota > Metazoa > Arthropoda > Insecta > Hymenoptera > Braconidae > Microplitis > Microplitis deprimator. Next base: position 14,497,130 of record OZ024708.1, on the reverse strand, counting down.
ATTCACGTGAAACAGATACAAGTATATTATTAAGTAGACGAGAAAATAGAAAACGTTTATTTAGTTTATATCATCATTTAACGCTTGGTAAAACCCAAGGTAATTTAATTGATGGAAATATAGATCCTTATAAAGAACAATTTGGACAAAGAATATTTATAAAATGTGAAACATTAAAGTTTCGATTACAAGCACCTATTGAAGAAAATGAATCTCTATGTCAAGTTGAACCTTATTACACAACATTGAGTTTATTTGACGCAAGAAGTGGTAAAAAATTATCGGAAAATTTTCATTTTGATATTAATCATGAAATAGTACGCGACATAATTCAAGAATTGAGTCCTGTAAGTGAATTAACAGATAATGATAAAGCGGAATTACCAAGTGAATTTAAAAATATACCAGATAAATGGATAAAATATCCAAAACAAGCAATATTCAGTATTAGTAATCCACATCCTGATATTTTTCTCGTTGTAAGAATTGAAAAAATACTACAAGGAAGTATTTGTCAAACATCTGAGCCTTATATTCGCGCTACAAAGGATCCTCGGTTAGGTCTTAAAGTACATAAAAATGTACGAGCCTGCTGTCAGAGACTCGGCAATTATCGCATGCCATTTGCTTGGTCAGCGAGACCGCTATTTAGACTTTACAGTAATGAGCTTGATACATCGTCAGATTTTCCAGCAATTTACCGACAAGAAAGTAATAAAATGCGGGATGATGAGATACTAAAGATGCTTACAGAGTACAGAAAACCTGATAAATTAAGCAAATTAACTATTATCCCTGGCTGGATAAAACTTACAATTGAACCACTATCTGAAATTCCTGAAAATACACTAACCACATCTTATGCGCCATTAAAACCATTTCCTTTGCCGCCTGTTAATAATCCAACATATGAAATAGCTGAATTTGAAAGTACATCTGAAAAAGATGTACATCCTTATACAACATATATTAATCATTTGTATATTTATCCTCAAGTTTTAAATTTTGATACACAAAAAATTTTCACAAGAGCAAGAAATATCGCTTGTATTATTGAATTACGTGATGATGACAATGAAAATGCTAAACCATTGAGATGTATTTATGGTAAACCCGGCTCACAAATATTAACAACTCGTGCCCGTTGTACTGTTTTACATCACAGTGCAGTACCATCATGGTATGAAGAAATAAAAATGAGATTACCTACAAAATTACACAATAAACATCATATTTTATTTTCATTTTATCATATTAGCTGTGACATGCGAAAAAAAGAAAATGGTGTTGAAAATTGTGTTGGTTATTCATGGATATTGTTATTGCATAAAGGTAAATTAAAAGTTGATATGGAAAATAATGTACAAACATTACCAGTTGCAACAGATTTACCACCAGGTTATTTATCAATTCAACCTCTTGGTCTCGGTAAAGGTAATGCTGGTCCCGATATCACTTGGATTGATGGACAGCGACCAATATTTAATGTATCGTTTCAATTAGCATCAACGGTATTTACACGAGATCCACATTTACATAATTTATTTATACATTCGGAAAGAATATTGGATAATAAATTGTCTGGTATACCGTCTGATTCTGAAACATGTAAAATATTGAAAGCTGCTCATGCTATACAACTAGTTACTGCAATAACATTCCTACCAACAATATTAAATCAATTATTTTCATTACTAACGTGCAATCCAAGTGATGAAGTTGGTCTTTATATTATACGATTGTTAATACATATTATTAATTTAATTTATAAAGCTCAAAGAAAAGATATTATTAATGCTTATGTTAAATTTGTATTTATGTTACCTTCAAAAAATACCGCGACAACAACAGTACATGAACAACTTGCTAAATATTTACCTACTTTATTACATCCAAATAATACTGATTTTTTGGTTGTCAATAAATTTATGCATCATTCCAATTTTTTCTTTGATATTATGGTTAAAAGTATGGCACAACATATGCTTACTAGTGGACGAATTAAAATGCATCGTAATGAAAGATTTACAAAAGATTATCATGATAGCATTAAAAAATTATTACAAGTTCTTACACCATATCTTATGAATAAATATAAAGATATGCCTGTTGAAACACATGAACTTAACAAAAGTCTTGCACAATTTTTAAAAGTAATTTATTTATATAAAATAATTGCATAAATAATTAAATTGATAACTTTGTTATTAATTAATTGATTGATTTTTTTCTATTACTACAGAAATGTCTTACATTTATGGATCGTGGATTTGTATTTTCATTAATTAATGGCTATATGGACAATTTTTCACCAGGGGATGCTCGGACCTTGCAAGATTTTAAATTTACATTCCTACAAATAATATGTTCACATGAGCATTATGTGTCATTTAATTTACCCATGATGCAGACACGTGTTACAAGTAAGGGTAAGTTTATTATTTTTATTTTTTAAAATAATTATCATATTAAATAAATATTATCTAATAAATTATTAAAACAATTTATATTACAATTTTTAATGAATTTTATTGCTTGTTATGAAGACTCAGAGCCGGAAGGTGATGGTACGTTCTGATATTGTAAACTCCCTTTATAATACAACAAAAAACATTATTATTATTATTACTTTTATATTACTCGTAGATACTAGTGAGTGGGAGTTTTATTTTTTATAATACATTAAACCTAGCACATGTTCGTGTTTTACTTCTTTTTTTTATTTACAATTAACACATGCACAACACACTAAGTTGATTATAATTATAATATTGATGGGAAAAAAAAATTTTTTTAATTTATCATTTAATTATTATTAAATTATTTCAGATTTAATGTTGGAGTATTGTTTGTCTCAAGATTTCTGCAAGCATCATTTTCTTGTGGGTTTATTATTACAAGAAGTTAAATCATCATTAAATGAAGTTGTACAAATTCGTAAAGTTGCTATAGCTACTCTACGTGATTTATTAGCAAAACACGAATTGGATGATAGATATCAAAACAAAGGCCAATTGAGTCGTATTGCTGCTATTTATATTCCATGGTTGAGTGTTGTTTTAGAAAATTTACATAGATTACAATCAGTTTATGAGACTGATCTAAAGACTGAATTAAAACAAAATCACGCCAATCGATTGTCAAGCAGCAGCAGTAATTGTTTAATAAATAAAGATCCAGTTAATGGAGTTACAGTTACAGATACACCTAAATCTGTACACAGATTTACACTACATTTGGATTCACAATCTCCAATAAGAGCATCAATGCATCTTAGAGATTCTACTTATTTTGCGGCTATTGCTGGACAAGGTTTAGCCAATGGATTTTCTTGTACTAGTATTGAATCGAGTACTTCGACATTATCGAGTACATCTCATTCACTTGTTTCACAAGAAACTACAATAGCTCGAGAACCTGCGGAAAATGGTGTATCTGAAAAAAAAGGTCATTCTCGATCAGTTAGTGTCACTCAGACATCAAGATGTGATAAACTTCAGTTATCTGAAATGAAAGATTTATTATTATGCTTTTTGTTTGTTGTTAAATATTTGGGTGATCATCAAGTAATCGCATGGTGGCATCAATGTTCTGAAACAGAAATAATAAGTTTTTTTAGTGTAATTGAAATGGGTTTATATCACTTTAAATATGTTGGTAAAAGATTAATTATAGCAAACACGAATGCTACTAATAGTGGAAAACCTAAGACTGTAAAGGCAATGACATTGCCAGCTCGAATGGCACCACCAGATTTTTCAAATGATGCATCTGGTACTGGTACATTACAACCACATAATACTTCGACACGTGAAAATTTAGTTGATGAAGATAATGCACTTAATCATCAGGCATTATTAGAAGCAAATATGGCTACTGAAGTTGGATTAATTGTTCTCGATTGTCTTGGATTATTTTGTATTCATTTTAAAGTAAGTTTAAAATTATGCGTATATTTCTTTTTTTTTTAAGAAATTTTTACAATAATTAATTAATTAAGTAATGTTGATGATCATAAAAAATTAAGGAATTTATAATAAAATTTTAGGATATACTTCTTGTAAATGATGGAGACAATCCCGTCATGCAAAAACTTTTCAATATTTATTTATCATTTCTTCAACTTGGTCAATCTGAAACATTATTTCGTCATGTTTTTGCAAGTCTACGAGCCTTTTTAAATAATTATTCTACTGCATTATTTAAAGGTAAATATATAGTTTTTAAAATATAAACCATTATTTTTACTACTGATAAATTTCATTGTTTAATAAATCATTTATTATATTTTTCTTTAGGTAATGCAGTATTTTGTGGACGTCTTTGCTATGAATTATTACGTTGCTGTAATAATAAATTAAGTTCGATAAGACAAGAATCGTGTGCATTGCTTTATTTATTGATGCGTAGTAATTTTGAATTCACTAATAGAAAAGGTTTAATTCGTGTACATTTACAGGTAAATTTCAGTTTGTTCAATTATTATTGTTACTAAAAATTTAATTAATTATTAAATCGTAAAATAAATAAAAAATCAAATCAAATAATACTTAGGTGATAATATCAGTGTCACAAATGCTTGGTAATGTAATTGGATTAAATAATTCACGATTTCAAGAATCACTTTCGCTTATCAATAGTTATGCGACATCTGATAAAGTGATGAAAGGTACTGGTTTTCCAGTTGAAGTTAAAGATTTAAATAAAAGAATCCGTACTGTTTTAATGGCTACTGCACAAATGCGAGAACATAACAATGATCCAGAAATGCTTGTTGATTTACAACACAGTTTAGCCAATTCATATGCTAGTACACCGGAATTACGGCATACTTGGCTTGAAACTATGGCACGTAATCACGCTAGAGATGGAAATTACTCTGAGGTAAATTATTCAATTTAATTAATTACCACTGAGTGTCATAGAGATTAAAAAAAAAACCAAATGTTTTTTAAAAAACTTTTTTTTTTTACTTATGTCACTTACTTACTAAGATTATAATTTTTTATAGGCTGCCTGTTGTCAATTACATATCGCTGCTTTAATGGCCGAGTATTTAAAACTAAAAAAAATTCATTTATGGGGAGCTGAAGCATTTGACAAAATATCTGTTAATATTTCTAGAGATGAACGGGGACTTAAGCTCGATGCTGGTGAGATTTGTATGTCGTAATGTTGTTTGTAGTTTAATGCATGCTTAGCTTCATAGATGTTTTTTTGTTTTAAATGCCAAATGGATTGCTATATGTATAGTTATTGTAAATACTTTATTGCTACAAAATATTTTTAAATAATAATTTTATATTTTAGGGGTGCAAGACATTCATTATAATGAATCAACTCTGTTGGAACAATTGGAGAGTTGCGCTGAAATGTTAGAAAAAGCTGAACGTTTTGAATTACTTGGACCATTGTATCGTTTAATTGTTCCCATTTATGAAAACAAGAGAAATTATAATGCATTAGCTAATTGTTATTCTCATTTGACTCAAGCATGTAATAAAATTGTTGAAGTCACTAAAACAGGAAAAAGATTACTCGGAAGATTTTATCGCGTTGCATTTTTTGGATCTGTAAGATTATTTTTAATTGCACGTAATGTTATTGTTTGAAAGAAAGAAATTATCCATTTTTCTTGTTTTTTTTTCCAGGCATATTTTGAAGAAGAAAATGGTCAAGAATATATTTATAAAGAACCTAAAGTAACGTCATTATCAGAAATATCTGAACGATTACAACGATTGTACGCTGAAAAATTTGGTGTAGAAAATGTTAAAATGATAATGGATTCAGCGCCAATAAAATTAAATGATCTTGATCAGAAAATGGCTTATATTCAAGTTACGCATGTGACACCGTATTTTGAAAAAATGGAATTCGAATCACGATTAACAGAATTTGAACAAAATCATGATGTTTCATGTTTTATGTTTGAAACTCCATTCACTCATGAAGGTAAACCACGTGGTAATCCTGAAGATCAATGGAAACGAAGGACAATAATAACAACACAATATTCATTTCCATATATTAAAAAACGTATTCCAATAATAGAAAAGAAAATAATTGAATTAACACCAATAGAAGTAGCATTAGATGAAATGAGACAACGTGTACAAGAATTAGAAGATGTTGCGTTAATAGCACCAACTGATGTTAAAAAATTACAGTTAAGACTCCAAGGCAGTGTTTGTGTTACTGTTAATGCTGGACCGTTAACATATGCATCAGCATTTTTAGATCCTGCATTATCACCACAATACCCTGACGACAAAGTTGACGAATTGAAAGATGTGTTTAGAGATTTTATTAAAATCTGTTACACAGCATTACAAATAAATAGTAAACTTATTACTAATGATCAGCATGAATACCAAGAAGCCCTTAGAGAAAATTATCAAAAACTCTGTCAAAATTTATCGTCATTACTTGGAGAATCTGTGTGGCCTGATGATCAGGTTGGAAGTTTTAAACGCAACAGCGCGGCTCTTTTTAGTGCAATCAGTGGAGCTAATATTACCATGACAAAATAGATTTTCATTATATAGAAAATTTTTTTTTTTCTTTTTCAATGGGCCTCTCGATTACCAGAACATAAATATTTATATTATAACAATTTCTATAAGTCTTTTTACATAATTTTTATAAATTTATACTTGAAATGAATACCAAATTTTTAATAAGTACTTACGAAACTTTGTCAGTTGAAATAAATTTACAAAGAAAGATTCAATAACACTTATACCATGACAGGAATTAAAAAATAATGATAAGATAATATCTAAACAAAAAAAAAATTTTTTAAAAGTCTGATAATGATAGATAAGTCAATAAATAGTTGAGATCCATATGGATCTAATACCTGGCAAGCGTTAAAAAAAATTAATAGCTTCAAGTTATTTGTTTTTGTCACTCTCAGTCAAAAATTTTTTTGATATTTATATATATATATATAGTTAAATTTTAATGTATAATTATTTATGCACTAATATAAAATATATTCGTCCGTATGCACATCAATTATGACTGTTGATAAATTAAAAAATAAAATATGTGCAAAAAGAAAAACATTATGTAAATGTACTTTGTTGTTAGAATGCTACATTTCAGTGTGATTTCTTGTTAAACAGTAGATACTGGCATAAATATAATTTAAAAAAAAAAGTGAAATGATATTTAATTATATTTGGATTTAATAATAAAAATAATATATTTGTCTTTCTAACTTTCTTTCAATATGTGATACATTTTAACATGGTACAATTGTAAAATGCACCTTGTTCATTTATCTTGAAATTTGTATAAATATATATGTATATTTACATATTTGAAAAAGAACATTTATTGAATACGTTCTAAAATGCTTATTATTGAAATGAAAAGTAATTAAAATAAAATTATATTTTGTTCATTACTTTAATTATTATCTTTCAATATGAACTTAAAACAACGACACAAAAAACAAAATTATGTAATTTTAATTTAAAATAATTTAACGTATTACCGCAATGATGTTTTTATAATTTTTTTTTATTGTATGTCAAAATATTTTATCATTTTTTTACTATTATAAATGTTATATTAATTTACATATTATATAAAAATATACTCATTAATTGATAAAATAAATAAATATAAATAAAATAAAATAAAAATATGCCAGCAATAGTAATTTAATTACTTGCTACTGCTGCATTTTTTTTTTAACAAATCAATTTTAAATAAAAGAAAATTTTAACAAACTTTTAATTTACTATGAAAGTAATAGTTAATTTTCACGTCCAGTAGTATGCTAAATATAAAACTATAATCTAGTACTTTATCCGTCGTACTGTAATGTAAACTGGTATGATATAAATTGCATGTATAAATTAATATTTATAAGTATTACATTTTATTTAACTATTTCTGACTATAAATAAATTCATAAATTGCTAAATATTTCTATTTTAATATTTATTTTATTTATTATTTTTGTACTTATGTTCATCACTGTATTTTTTTTTCTACGTCTATTCTGTTTAAAATATTTTAAATGGAAAAATAAAGTCATAGTTTCAAGTATTTAAATATATGTTAAGAATAATGCTTAAATTATATTGATTGAGTTGAAATGATAAATTTAATATTCTTGACATATTTAATAATTTAAGTTCCTTAAAATATTTAATAAAAACAAGGAATATAAAATAATAACACAGATTAGATCTAAATTCAAAACTTCAGAAAAGCCTGAATTGATTTTTATTTATACTTTATAAAAAAATACATGGCAATACGTGATGTATGTGGATGATATATTGTATGATAATAAATCGGGCCGCTTGAGATAATTTTTATTTTACATTATTTTTTTTTTAAGTTACACATTTTTCTAAAAGTTCATTATCCAAATTTCATTATCGTATTACACAATATGCGTATTGTTTTTACCACAAATTGTGAATTAGTTTTTTTCTCTAGTGTTCATTAATAATTATTCATATCGAGTGTGTTTTTCACTTTAAGTGCATCATTCATTTATTTATTTAATTTTTTTTTATTTTATATTTTACATTATTATATTAATAATTATTAATATGACTAGATACATGAGTGCACTTGGGCATATATAAACGAGTGCAAACTATTTTATCACTGCCCATTTAACACATATTATGTATAATTATTTCAATAATTTTTTTTTTTTGACGGATTTGATATTGTACATTGACTTGTGAATGTAATCTCGCCGTTTAAAAAGTATTTGAATTATTATTATTATTATTTTAACAATGCATATTGTCATAAAAATTCTATACTAATCCATACTTTTATTTTCTTCCAGGTGGTAATTTATTGGATGGATTTTTAAAAATTAACTAATATGTTCATAATTAATAATAATATTTATTGAAAAATTTTAAATACTGTATTTTTGCTTGTTGAAAAGTCATAATTATAAGCATTTTCTTTTAATGCGCAATAGTTATCGTTTTTGTTATCAATTTTATTTGCTAATTTAAATTTCAAATTTAGTAATACTCAATTAATAGTAAGCAAATATAGTTAATTCGATGTATTTTTTTACTATAGACGTAATTCTTATTAGTGTTTAGTTTTTATGAGAAGAAAAGACGCAATTTTATTATTTACTAAAACGATTAGGATTTAGTTAAATTTGAATAATTATTAATTTTTACAATGATTTAAATCAATCAGATGTTTTAAAAAATGTATGACAACGCGAAGGGGGTTAAAAAAATCCGTAATATATAAACTTTCAAATGTCACGTGAGAATTTTCATGTTTCATTTCTATGAGTCCTGAAATAAATGTCTTAAAGGAAATATATATATATATATATATATATATATATATATATATATATATATTAGGGTGTTTCAAAATAATAACATTTCTTTTTTTTTAAGTTTTATGGTTTTAAAAGTTAGTCTTAGGTATTAGAAAAATCCTCCCAAAAGAGTAGCTCGAAAGCTCAATCTTGCTAAGAGCTCAACGAATATTAATTTTCTCATTTGAATTACATGTAAAAAAACTTTTCTTTTTTGTTTTTTATATATAAAAATATTTAAAAAATTTTTTTTCGAAAATCAAAGTACGTGGTCTTGTAGGAAATAAAATTATCTACAAAAAAGCCTTCAAGTGTTTTCTTCGTACAACTAACAGAAAAAAAGTTATGAAGCTTTAAACAATAGTGAATTGAGAAACTTAACGTAAAGATAATTTCCGGATTTTCTTATGTGTACATGTTTATACGGTGAATCTATATATGTATAATAAGTAAGGTGTTTTGTAAAAATTCCTGAGATCTTACTTATTTTCTGTATAAATTTCGAAAAAAAAATATTTTTTTTAAGAATTAAAATTTTTTTTCTTTCTGTATTTTTAAATTAAAAAGAAAGTTCTGTTTTGAAAGTAAGGAAAATTTTTCCTATGTATTAAAAAAAAAAATTGACAGATAACATTAGCTCAGATGAAAAGACTTAAATTTCTATCAAAAAACTGTTTAATATAATAAAAACATAAAGTTATACTATTTAATGTAGTTTAAAGCTTCATAACTTTTTTTCTGTTAGTTCTCTGGAGAAAGAAAACACACAGGAGCTTTTTTTGTAGAGAATTTAATTTTCTACAAGACTATGTACTTCGATTTTCGAAAAAAAAATTTTTTAATACTTTTATTTTCAAAAAACAAAAAAATAATTTTTTTACATGCAATTTGAATGGGAAAATGAATATTCGTTGAGCTCTTAGTAGAATTGTGATTTCGAGCTACTCTTTTGGGAGGATTTTTTTTATACCTAAGACTAACTGTTGAGATTATAAGAAAAAAAATTTTTTTTTTGAAACACCCTAAGATATATATATATATATATGGGTCATTCCATGTCAAATCACCTGATTTTAAGAATCATATTTTTAGATCCGGTTGAATTTTTTATATGTTTTTGTACATATAAAAAAAGGCCATTCGGCAGCCGAAATGGAAGGTAGATTTTTCAATTAATCGATATAAAAAAATAGTTTTATACATACATATCTTGTTAGTGTATAGTCATGATATGAAATTAGACTCGTTTTCTATGTGTGAGGGTTAAAAAAGACAACGATTATTATTGATAGAGAACTTCAGATAGTTGATTATTTGACATAACATTATACAGGTAATGTACCAAACTAACCTTCACATAAATAAAGTATTGAAAATTTAATTAGTATGAGATCATAATTGTAATTGCTGTTACCATGACAAGCCCAGTTAAAATAACAGTAATACTTTTATTTAAAATATAAAATAGCTGTGAAATTAACAGGTTATTTTGTTTACAATAAAATACACGTGACAAAATTGTATTATAATGGAAATTCATAAGTTATGTGGAATGAAAACCATATTTTCAACATTTTTGATTTCATTAAAAAGTTCAAGGGTATCAAATTATTGGAAGAAATAGTCAAAACATAAAGCTTAAGGTCATTAATGCGAGATTATTAGTCAAGCTCTTAGATACTTTTTACGGAATTTGTGTATAAATATTAGTTTGAAGTTATATGAGTTTTAGCGTTGATTAAAAACTGATTTTTACGAAAATCATGAAAATTTCAAACAGCCATAATTTCAAAACTATTCGAGGGATTCAGCCCATCTTCGAACCTGATCAAGGTAATCGCCTATAGAATAAGTGTAAAAAATTTCATCAAGATCCGATAAGAACTGTGGGTGCTATCGTAATGACAAGACAAGTGATAATCATTGGGAGTAGAGGTACATTTGATACATTATAAGTAATAAAAGAAATCCTTCTAAAATATAAAATAGCAGTGAAATTTACAGGTTAATTTGTGCACAATAAAATACAACTGACAAAACTGGATTATAATAGAACAAGCATAAGTTCTGTGGACTGAAAACCATATTTTCAACATTTTTTGATTCCATTAAAATTTTCAAGGCTATGAAATTATTGGAAGAAATGGTCGAAATATAAAGTTTGAGGTCATAAATTAAAGCTTATTAGTCACGATTTAAAATACTTTTTGCAGAAATTATCTATGAGTTGTAGTTTTAAAGTTATATGGACTTGAAAGTGATTAAAAATTGATTTTTTCGAAAAATCGTTGAAATTTCAGACAGCCATAACTTCTAAACTAATCGACCGAATTAGCCCATCTTCGAACTTAACCGTGGTAATCACACATAGAATAAGTGTAGGAAATTTCATTAAGATCGGATAAGAATTGTAGACGCAATCGTGTCCTCAAAAGTCGGTTCTATTATATAAATATATATATATATATATACATACATATATAAATTTTTCAACGAGTGGTATTTTTGAACTCTACTCAACTAATTATGATAGTTTATGACGAATCCCTTGTAAAATCGACCATGAAGACAAATACAATAGTTAGATTTTTAAAAAAATCTACCTAAAAGACACCTAATCCTAAATTTTAAGCCCTTAATTTTCAAAAACCTTGGAGATATGAATTTTTGAAAATCGCGAAAAAATAACGATGAGGTAATTTTCAGAAATTCATAACTCCTGATTATATTACCGTAATTTCATTTCGGCGGTGGCTATTTTCTTCACGTTTAAATATGTAGTTTTCGAAAAAAAAATTAAAAAAAAAATTTTTTTCTTTTTCACCGTTTTTTCTTACATCTTAACTCAAATTTTGACTTTTTCTGAAGACGGACAATTTTAATTTTCTTGAAAAAAATATATGTTTTACTCGACTGTAAAACAAATTTTTTAAGCCCTTGGTCAAAGTGGGATTCAAATATCTTCGATTTTTTAAGTAATTTTTTCGCATTTTTTTAATCATAAATTCGAGTTTTTTAAAATTTTTTAATTTTTCACCTAAATTTCAATGTAAATATTATTTGTTTATATTTAAATTGAAATTTAGGTGAAAAATTAAAAAATTAAAAAAAACTCGAATTTTTGATTAAAAAATTACTTAAAAAATCGAAGATATTTGAATCCCACTTTGACCAAGGGATTAAAAAATTCGTTTTACAGTCTAGTAAAACATATATTTTCTTCAAGAAAATTAAAAATTTCCGTCTTCAGAAAAAGTCAAAATTTGAATTAAGATGTAAGAAAAAACGGTGGAAAAGAAAAATTTTTTTTTGTTAATTTTTTTTTCGTAAACTACATTTAAACGTAAAGAAAATAGCCACCGCCGAAATGAAATTACGGTAATATAATCAGGAGTTATGAATTTCTGAAAATTACCTCATCGTTATTTTTTTGCGATTTTCAAAAATTCATATCTCCAAGGTTTTTGAAAATTAAGGGCTTAAAATTTAGGATTAGGTGTCTTTTTATATGTACAAAAACATATAAAAAATTCAACCGGATCTAAAAATATGATTCTTAAAATCAGGTGATTTGACATGGAATGTCCCATATATATATATATATATATATATATATTTTTTTTAATTAAAAATTAAAATACTATAAATATAATAATAATAATATGACTGATTCTTCACCCGATCAGCAGTCTTGATTTATTTATGACATTTAAATCGTTATATTCAAGGACTGTTTTTAAATTTCATAAAAGACAATATATAACACAATCGATATAGTTAATCGATATTAAAACATTAAATCTAATTACATGATTAATATTAATATTAGTAATAATTAATTAAAATTACTCTTGTCATAATTCTTCCTCTCGTTCTGTTATTAATGTAACATTATGTGAATTTTCAGTACTATTAATATTATCCGTTTCTTCTTCTGAAAGTAATGGTATGACTTGTTGATTATAATTTTCATGTTCTGAAGGCCTCATACTTTGTCCAGGAAACAAAGCCATTGGAATATTGCCGGATGGAGTTGTAGGCGCTGATCGTGATAACCATCGTTTAGATTTATTTCTTGAATTGGGTAATCCTAAAGGCATGTACATTTTTCCTCGTGCACGTCTCATACGTGACGTTATACACTCACCGCTAGGACTTGATGATCTTTGTAATGATGAATTAATAATATTTGATGGATGCAGTGCTTGCGGCCGATTTTGAGGGTGATTGATCACATTACTGTTATGTTCATTAGGTAATTCTTGAATTTTATCTAACAATTCTCGTAACTGTAATATTAATTAAAAATTAATAGTTTATAATAAATCATTCGATTTTTATAATATGTTATATATATTTACTTCTAATGTTGGACTAGTAGCTCTAGGTGGAGAACACGGTGAGTGTGCCGCTAAACTTGATATGTCTGAGGTTGTTCTATTATTGGCAAGTGAAACAACGGACTCTCCAGCACCAATTTCTGCTCTATCACACCCCATTGTTGATAATTCATCGATACTATTATTGCATGAATATGGAGGTGGAATAATTGTATTAGCTTCATTCACTACATTACACATAAAACTTGAGCTGAGTGAGTCAAAAGTACTTGCGTGTGACAATGTACGGAAGTATCGCATTACAAAACCTGATGTTCCTTTACCCATTCCCTCGTCAAATCCGATTACTAATGGGTACAAATCCGGTTTCGCTGTTACCTTAATAGAAGCAATAATATAATATAATAACAAAAATATATTTAATATCTCGCATATTAATAAATCCAATAAAAAATATGGTATACAAGTGATGTACTATTATGTAATCTTACCTCATTATACGGAGGTGGCAGTGCTTGCACAAAAGAACTGCAACGACTGTAGTGTGGTGGTGGATAAAAAGATGATGATGATGCACGATCAGATATTGAACTATCACCTGATGATCCTAATCGACGTCGTTGCCATAGCCAGCATCCACATACTGCTGCAAGTGTCAATCCTGCTAATATAGCTGCCCTATAAAATTAAAAAGAAAAAATTATTTTTAATTTTAAAATAATATTAATCAATCAATTTTATGTGAGCGTTCTATAAATATCACAGAATTATAAATTCATATATAGATAAATTTGATCTGAAATAAAGATAAAATAATAGAATAACAAAAAGAAATTATCTAAAACTATGATCAAAATTTTTAAAATGTCAATTTAACATAAATGGTCTGAGTTAAAAAAAAACAAAATTTTGTATGAATCGTTTCCAATCATTTGCAAATTGTATTAATTAAAAATTCTAACAACGCTTGAAGGTTTGAGATAATACTGTTAATAGGTCTTGAAGTTAATACTCGCGGTAATTTTTACTTAACATTGTATTATTTTGAAAAATAATGGTATATACGGAAAGAAAATTATGGGAATGGTTCCCATAATTTTGTGAAATTTTATCCTATACCAGTATAGGAATGACGACCATAAATTATGGGAGCAGTTCCTATAATTATAGGAATGTTACCCATAATTATAGGAATAGTTCCTATATGGGAATGATACCCATAAATTATAGGAATGGTTCCTATAATTTATGGGAATACTTCCTCGAATATTATGGGAATCATTCCCATAATATATAGGAACGATTCCTATAAATTATAGGGACCATTCCTATAAGTTATAGGAACAATTCCTATACTATTATAGGAACCATTCCCATCATATTATAGGAATGATTCCTATAATAGTATGGGAACTATTTCCATAATATTATAGGAACCATTCCTATAATGTTATAGGAATAATTCCCATAATATTATGGAAATAGTTCTCATACTATTATAGGAATCATTCCTATAATATGATGGGAATGGTTCCCATACTATCATGAAAATATTAATTTAAAGAAAAATGTGGAAAACACTTCTACAATACACAGAAATATTATTAAACATAAAAACAAAAATTCAAACAATGAATAAAAAAATTCGTATTTGGCAAAAAACGTTAAAATTTTTAATAAAAATTTTTTGTCAGCACAGAACATTCAAGAAAATTCATATTTTGGAAATAGAAATTTTAATTTTGATAAAATCTCAAATTTGATAAAAATCTCAAATTTTCAAAAAAGCTTCATTTGAATCTTTCCATATCACGAGGGAAATTTCTACACTATTTTGCGAAAAAAAGAATTTTATGATATTATAGGGACGTTTTTCATAAAATTATGGGAATAGTTTCCATAATATTATAGGAATAGTTCCTATACCAATATGGGAACTATTTCCATAATAGTATGGGAATAGTTCCCATACGATTATGGGAATGGTTCCCATAATGATATGGGAATAGTTCCCATAATATTATGGGAATGGTTCCCATATTGGTATAAGAACTATTCCCCTACCATTATGGTAATGGTTCCCATAATGGTATGGGAACTTTTTCCATACTATTATAGGGATGGTTCCCATAATATATAGGTACCATCCCCATAATAGTATGGATACAATTCCTATACCATTATGGGAACCATTCCCATAATACATAGGAATAATTCCAATAATTTTCTTTCCGTGTAATATATTTATTTCAAACAACTCAATTAAATATTACTCTACAGTGAAATAAAATTGTAAACTAGGATTTTGAAGGAAATTTAAATTAATTTATCGTTGTCAGTGATGTTACATAAATGCGTGGTATATATAGTTAATCTATATATACCAAAAGCTGAGTGGGAAAAGTCTGTGTACAGATGTTCATGATATCTGTAGTGTATGTTCACACTACAGATTTGAATCGTGGTGATGATTATTTGTGGGATCGAACGAAGGCCAATGGCTAGAAATTCATGTACGCATGTATTTAGCATGAGCGGGTGGTTACACGTACGGGAACGTCTGAACAAGTCCTTAATAGGTTTGTTGCAAAACAAATCGTCCACAACCATGATGAATCCAAAGGAAATAATTTACTGCCGAGGTACAGAAATGTATTAAATGCGTGACTGCTGTATTTCAACACAGATTTTTTACGAAGTAAAATAGAACGAAAGGAAGATATAATCTCGTCCGAAAAAATCGGGAAAAGATACTGAATAATATGTTAGGAAATGATAAAAATATTTCAATATATTTTACTTGAATGAAAGAGATATTTTTAAAAACATATCAATAATCAATGATAAAAGATTTGTAAGATAATTTATTATTATTTAAAATTTAGAGTGGCTTGTTGAAATTTTAATTTTACGAACCATAGATACCAATAAGTCCAAATCAAGAAAGCAAACATTTCGGTAACTGGAGTAGTTGGCTGTGAATACATATAACAACAGCCCAATGAGCAGCACTCTTTTGGAGGAGAGCAACTATAAGATTAAATACAAATTTTTTATTAACTTTCATATTTTTTCGAATAAAATATCGTGTATATAGATAATATAACAAGTAATAATAATAACAGCAGCAATTAAAATGCATTCAAAACTTACACATGCCCTCCATTGCAGAATTTAGCAGAGACCTTCAAGGGTAGAACAAACATCAAACTATTATTGATATGTACACTTACATATATCTATAATACTAGGTTTATTCTAGTTACATTACGTCAAATATAAAGCCATCAACATACTTATACTCATTTTTTTTATTAGTTGTCAATTGACCAGAATAAATTTTAAAATAAAAATAAACATCAAATAGTTGTATAATAACAGTGATTTAAAAGTTTACATTCACTCCAGTGTGTTACACGTAACAACATTTAAAAATTAATAGTATGTACATGGAAAATTAAAAAAAAAAAATAGTTTAACTTACGCATAAAGAAATAAATACACTTGATTTATTTGATAGAGTTTATAGTGACTCCAAAGAGCAGAAGAAACAACTCGTATTGATCGACTTGAAACGGATGCAGATCAAAAATTTTTTCATATATACAACCGCACTAAATCATTGTTAAACTGTTTTTTTTTTTTTTACTTTATGTTCAAATAAATAACTAATAAAATATGCTAATATTCAAATACAGTATTATTTAAATAATTAAATCTCAGAAAATCTTATCATTATCACTTGGCTTACTTGGCTTACGAAGATAGTCAAAAAGGTAGGTGTAATAGTTTGCTGCAAGATAGTGTGCACCATTCTACAAGGAAAAACGATAAGCGACGCCGAATTCTCTGTTGGAAGGGTGTTTGTACATATCGGGGGTGGATCGTTGGATTCTGCGCCGTTTGTGTCTTGTATGTAGAATTGTCTTTATGTATAGTTAGTAGTACATATATATATATATATATATATATATATATATATATATATATATATATATATATATATATATACAGTATTTTACTTCAGAGAGATGAATATAATATGAACAGAAGGTCAATGTATGTGCGATATGTGTCGACGACACTTGTTAATAAGTTTTAGTCATTGTATATTATTTATTGATTTTTTATTGTTCTTTATTAAAATAATTTTATTATTATTGACTTTTACTTTAATATTTTTTCAACGTTAATATTTTATTTAGTTTCAAATTAAACTTACTCAATATTGAGACAAAAGCGGATTCAAGTTATCTATACATTCGAAATAATCTATATAAAGGATCATACATAATATTTTTAAATGATTTTTTTACGATAATTTTTTGGTGCGATCGTAATGATCATGGAGAAGAAGAGCATAGATCGTCTGCCCTAATCAGAAATGATTATCTCTCATTACTGTATAATGCACGCTGAGTCCTTTAATTCGTATAATTGCTCATTTAAAGTATTTTAATAAAGATTTGAGTACTACTAATTGATTACAAGAGTGTAAAGTTAGCCGACACCCGACAATTTTTATTTTCAGCAGAGCATATCTCCGATGCAATGTAAGATACTTACGTATTGAAAGTGAGAATTAGCGGGTTTTTTTTTTTTTGTTTTCCTAAACGACAATTTAAAAAATAAAACTTTGATAAGCTCTGCTGACGTTACCTAACAATCTAATTTCATGAAATTAAAATATTCTCGTTTACTCATCATAATTTGGATGCCCATTTTCCGTTTTTTTAAATTTTCTAATTAGAACCTTTGCAAGGTCATAACTACTTGAATAATCGATCGATTCGAAAAAAAAAATTTTTTTTTGTTAATTTTTGGAAATCTAAATGTCCATTTTTTTAGTTTTTATATTAGAATCTTTAATTAAAAAATATTAATAAAAATAAATTTTCGAAAAATTTTGGAAACGCATATCAAACTCAAAATTGATCGAATTTCCAAAAGAAAAAAAAATGGACATGTTTATTTTTAAAAAAACTAATTCCCAGCGAGGAAAGTACGGCGAGCCCAGGCTTGGCCCAAGTATGTAGGACCTTGGGCCAAGCTTGTAAACCAGCCTTGGCCTAGCCTTAGTAGCGTAGATTGTCGCCAGGTTGCCGCCAACTTGGCTATCAGAGATTATAAATACGGTACCCTGATAGCCAGACCTTGCTCTGCAAGTTCTGCAGTGGAACATTTTCGGCTAACTTAACGAGAAAGTTTCTGGCAAGCTTGGCTGGATAATACTTTCCTTTAGATTAGCTTCAGAATACGGCAGTGGCTTGAATGTAACGACAGAAAAACTTGCCGTCAATTTGAAGTGAAACTTTCAATTAACTTAACTTCATTGTCTGACAGTAATACCTGTAGTCAAATTGAATAAAAAATTACAGACAATTATACCCTGATAGCCACCCTAACCATAAGTTAACTACAAGCTACTGCCGTATTTTAAAGGTAATTTTCCTCGCGGTTTTCATGATACGGTTTGAACACTGTATTAAAAGAGTATAAACGTAGTCGTTAACAAGTAGTTTTACCGTATTATGTCAATGTATTATGTCACTCGTATATTTTTAATCATACAGTAGAGACTCTGTAGACTTTTCATTAAAATATTTTTTTTTAAAGTTCTAGTTCAAATTCAGAGATAAATTATTGATGGAAACATTAATAATAAATATTTTTGTCATTATGTAATATAGGATGTACTATATTACCATCAAAAAAGGTACCTTACCGCTCTGTCAAGTAACGGAGGAGTACCCGGACCAGAATAGTCACAAGTTTGGAATATAAAACTTCTGAAATCAGTTTCTTACCAGGGACACTACAAGTCGTAGGCGCTATCTAGTGGCGAGCACCGAACTATTGTTGCTGCTGCTGCCTAAGCACCAATGACTTCCCTCTCCTCCATATATATCTTTTCTACCAAGAAATTTTTCTCTCGGTTTGAGCAACTTTTTAACTTCCCGCTAAGAAAATCGAAGATTTTCAAAAATTTCGGGAAGTTATTGTTTTCACCCCGATTTGCGAAAATCGAAATTCCAACAGATGTCGACGTTTTGAGGTCCTAGGAACCTATTTTGACTAAATTCAAGATGATGTCCGAGTGTATGTATGTATGTATGTACGTACGTATGTAAATATTCTGTAACTTTTGAACGGATGAACCGATTTTGATCGTCAATGTGTCATTCGACGCAGCTTGTTATTTACTATAAGCACTAAAAATTTGAACTTAATCGGTAGAGTACGTTCGGAGATATTTCAAAAATAAAATTTTTTCAAAAATGTTTTTGTTGAATAACTTTTAATTCGCTCGATGGATTGATTCCAAAATCTAATCAGCTCTAGAACTTTATAAGCCTCGTCGAATGCCACCTCAGCCATCAAAATCGGTTCATTCGTTCAAGAGAAACCATGAACGAAAGAATTAAAAAAAAATTTTTTTTTTAGTTTTTTTGAAATTTCTCAAAAACGACTCGATAAATCAATTTTAAAATTTGATCAGCTCTAGAACTCAATAAAACGCGTCGATTGCCACCTCAAACGTTGCAATCGGTGAATTCATTCGAGAGATATCGTTGGAGAATAAATGGTAAAAAACGTTATTTTTCAAAAACAAAGGCACTCAAAAGTATTTTCGAGCTCGAAGAGCTGTATTTTTTTATTGAACAATTGAAAGTAGAACATAGTGAAGAGATGAGTCATTCAAGAATGCAAGTAGTAGTAAAACATATTGTATATGTTATAGAATCTGAAGATTGCTTGTTAATAAAACTAAAAGATATGAAAAGTATTTTTCAGCTTGTAAGAGTGAGACGGCATAATCACCGTATAAATGCAACATAACAACTATATATATACAGCATAAACACAGTATAAATTTGGTGCGAACATTGTATGAATACCGTGTAACCACTGTTTAAATGAGGTATAACGGCCGTATAAATACGGTATAACCGACGTTTAAGTACAGCATAAAAACTATACAAATGAAGTATAATCATCGTATAAATACGGTACAGCGAGAGCGTAAACTCGGTATAACCGCAATATAAATACGGTATAGTCCCTATATAAATTTGGTATCAACACAATATATTTACGGTATTAATGCGGTAATAAAATTTCACAAACATACTGCATTTATACCGTGGGTATACCGTAATAATACTTATACCCAAAAAATACCGGGAAAATACCGTAGAAATACCGTTATGGCAATTCCGCGAGGGTAACTTAAAGGAAAGTGTTGGAGAGCAAGCAGTTACCTTTAAGTTGACAGTAAATTATCTGCAACTTTCTATGTAATTTGACTACAAGTAATTAACGTCAGACAATGACGTTAAGTTGATTGAAAGTTTCTCTTCAAATTGCGGCAAGTTTTTCTGGCAAGTTACATTCAAGCTATTGCCGTATTCTGAAGCCAACTTAAAGGAAAGTATTATACAGCCAAGGTTTGCCAGAAACTTTCTCGTTAAGTTAGCCGTAAATGTTTCACTGTAACCACTTGTAGAGCAATGTCTGGTTATCAGGGTAAAAGGTCAACTGAAAGGTAACTGCTTGCTCTCCAATACTTACCTTTAAGTTACCGGGTCGGTACAGTTTTGCCGAAAAACTAGAAATAGGGAACTAGTGATAAAGCTGGCGCTACGATAGGGAGAACTAAAATTATAGGGAGCGGATGATAACCAGGTACTCTGTAAAAAAAATATCAGTAAAAAAGAAATTGAGAATTTTAAATCAAAACGGAAATAGGAAGATGGCGCGGCTGATTTCAAATATAGCGAAAATTTGAAATCTACAAACCGAATGACACGGGCGGCACGGTAAGAAATTTAAATATTCATTGCAGTGTAATAATTAATTTTAGTGAACAACACAGTCTCGTATGACCTTATTGTAATTGATTTTTTTTTATATAATTAAAAAAAAAATACTTAAGAATCAGATTCCGTATAGACAATAAGACGGCTAGAAAAGTCCGACACGGGCGGCACGGTAAGCAATTGAAATAATGATTGCAGAGTAAGAATTGCTGTTTATAGATAATTCTTAGTCTTATATGACCGTATTGCTATTAATTCTTATTTTATTAGTAGAAAACAGTACCTGAAGGATTACGTTCTTGTTAGACCGTAAGAAAGCTAAAAAAGTCTCACACAGGCAGCACGGTAAGTAATTTAGATAATTATTTATCGGCAAAAATAGTTTAAATAAATTATTATTAGTACTACGGACCATTATTGTTGATGTTTTTATTTACGTTAACAATGAAAAAATAACATTAATTTAAATTATCTAAGTGACTGAAACAGACAAAAAAAAATCTCGCACGGTTGGCACGGTAAGTGATTTCAATAATTACTTGATTGTCGAAAATAGTTTAAATAAATTATTGATAGTTTATTAAAACATTATTCTTGGTGTTTTCATTTATATTAACAATATAACAAATAACATTAATATAAATTATCTCAGTGACCGCAGCAGACGAGAAAAAATCTCACACGGTTGGCACGGTGAGTGATTTAAATAATTACTTGATTGTCAAAAATAGTTTAAATAAATTATTGATAGCTCTTTAAAACATTATTCTTGGTGTTTTCATTTATATTAACAATATAACAAATAACATTAATATAAATTATCTCAGTGACCGCAACAGACGAGAAAAAATCTCACACGGTTGGCACGGTGAGTGATTTAAATTACTTGATTGCCGAAAATAGTTTAAATAAATTATTGATAGCTCTTCAAAACGTTATTGTTGGTGTTTTTATTTATTTTAACAATATAACAAATAACATTAATATGAATTATCTCAGTGACCGCAACAAACCAGAAAAAATCTCACACGGTTGGCACGGTGGGTGATTTAAATTATTATTGTTTTCTGGCAAATGGTTTAAATAAATTATTGTTAGTTCTTAAGTGCATTATTTTTGATGTTTTTATTTACATTAACAATAAAAAAAATAACATTTATTTAAATTATCTCAGTGACCACAACAGACAAGGAAGAGTCTCACACGGTCGGCACGGTAAGTGATTTGAATAATTACTTGATTGTCGAAAATAGTTTAAATAAATTATTGATAGCTCTTTAAAACATTATTCTTGGTGTTTTCATTTATATTAACATTATAACAAATAACATTAATATAAATTATCTCAGTGACCGCAGCAGACGAGAAAAAATCTCACACGGTTGGCACGGTGAGTGATTTAAATAATTACTTGATTGTCGAAAATAGTTTAAATAAATTATTGATAGCTCTTTAAAACATTATTCTTGGTGTTTTCATTTATATTAACAATATAACAAATAAAATTAATATAAATTATCTCAGTGACCGCAACAGACGAGAAAAAATCTCACACGGTTGGCACGGTGAGTGATTTAAATTATTATTGGTTTCTGGCAAATGGTTTAAATAAATTATTGATAGTTCATTGAAACATTATTGTTGGTGTTTTTATTTATATTAACGATATAACAAATAACATTAATATGAATTATCTCAGTGACCGCAACAAACCAGAAAAAATCTCACACGGTTGGCACGGTGGGTGATTTAAATTATTATTGTTTTCTGGCAAATGGTTTAAATAAATTATTGTTAGTTCTTAAGTGCATTATTTTTGATGTTTTTATTTACATTAACAATAAAAAAAATAACATTTATTTAAATTATCTCAGTGACCACAACAGACAAGGAAGAGTCTCACACGGTCGGCACGGTAAGTGATTTGAATAATTACTTGATTGTCGAAAATAGTTTAAATAAATTATTGATAGCTCTTTAAAACATTATTCTTGGTGTTTTCATTTATATTAACATTATAACAAATAACATTAATATAAATTATCTCAGTGACCGCAGCAGACGAGAAAAAATCTCACACGGTTGGCACGGTGAGTGATTTAAATAATTACTTGATTGTCGAAAATAGTTTAAATAAATTATTGATAGCTCTTTAAAACATTATTCTTGGTGTTTTCATTTATATTAACAATATAACAAATAAAATTAATATAAATTATCTCAGTGACCGCAACAGACGAGAAAAAATCTCACACGGTTGGCACGGTGAGTGATTTAAATTATTATTGGTTTCTGGCAAATGGTTTAAATAAATTATTGATAGTTCATTGAAACATTATTGTTGGTGTTTTTATTTATATTAACGATATAACAAATAACATTAATATGAATTATCTCAGTGACCGCAACAAACCAGAAAAAATCTCACACGGTTGGCACGGTGGGTGATTTAAATTATTATTGTTTTCTGGCAAATGGTTTAAATAAATTATTGTTAGTTCTTAAGTGCATTATTTTTGATGTTTTTATTTACATTAACAATAAAAAAAATAACATTTATTTAAATTATCTCAGTGACCACAACAGACAAGGAAGAGTCTCACACGGTCGGCACGGTAAGTGATTTGAATAATTACTTGATTGTCGAAAATAGTTTAAATAAATTATTGATAGCTCTTTAAAACATTATTCTTGGTGTTTTCATTTATATTAACAATATAACAAATAACATTAATATAAATTATCTTAGTGACCGCAGCAGACGAGAAAAAATCTCACACGGTTGGCACGGTGAGTGATTTAAATAATTACTTGATTGTCGAAAATAGTTTAAATAAATTATTGATAGCTCTTTAAAACATTATTCTTGGTGTTTTCATTTATATTAACAATATAACAAATAACATTAATATAAATTATCTCAGTGACCGCAACAGACGAGAAAAAATCTCACACGGTTGGCACGGTGAGTGATTTAAATTACTTGATTGCCGAAAATAGTTTAAATAAATTATTGATAGCTCTTCAAAACGTTATTGTTGGTGTTTTTATTTATTTTAACAATATAACAAATAACATTAATATGAATTATCTCAGTGACCGCAACAGACCAGAAAAAATCTCACACGGTTGGCACGGTGAGTGATTTAAATTATTATTGGTTTCTGGCAAATGGTTTAAATAAATTATTGATAGTTCATTAAAACATTATTGTTGGTGTTTTTATTTATATTAACGATATAACAAATAACATTAATATGAATTATCTCAGTGACCGCAACAAACCAGAAAAAATCTCACACGGTTGGCACGGTGGGTGATTTAAATTATTATTGTTTTCTGGCAAATGGTTTAAATAAATTATTGTTAGTTCTTAAGTGCATTATTTTTGATGTTTTTATTTACATTAACAATAAAAAAAATAACATTTATTTAAATTATCTCAGTGACCACAACAGACAAGGAAGAGTCTCACACGGTCGGCACGGTAAGTGATTTAAATAATTACTTGATTGTCGAAAATAGTTTAAATAAATTATTGATAGTTCTTCAAAACGTTATTGTTGGCGTTTTTATTTATATTAACAATATAACAGATAACATTAATATGAATTATCTCAGTGACCGCAACAAACTAGAAAAAATCTCACACGGTTGGCACGGTGAGTGATTTAAATAATTACTTGATTGTCGAAAATAGTTTAAATAAATTATTGATAGCTCTTTAAAACATTATTCTTGGTGTTTTCATTTATATTAACAATATAACAAATAACATTAATATAAATTATCTCAGTGACCGCAACAGACGAGAAAAAATGTCACACGGTTGGCACGGTGAGTGATTTAAATTACTTGATTGCTGAAAATAGTTTAAATAAATTATTGATAGCTCTTCAAAACGTTATTGTTGATGTTTTTATTTACATTAACAATGAAAAAATAACATTAATTTAAATTATCTAAGTGACCGAAACAGACCAAAAACAATCTCGCACGGTTGCCACGGTAAGTGATTTGAATAATTACTTGATTGTCGAAAATAGTTTAAATAAATTATTGATAGTTCATTAAAACATTATTGTTGGTGTTTTTATTTATATTAACGATATAACAAATAACATTAATATGAATTATCTCAGTGACCGCAACAAACCAGAAAAAATCTCACACGGTTGGCACGGTGGGTGATTTAAATTATTATTGTTTTCTGGCAAATGGTTTAAATAAATTATTGTTAGTTCTTAAGTGCATTATTTTTGATGTTTTTATTTACATTAACAATAAAAAAAATAACATTTATTTAAATTATCTCAGTGACCACAACAGACAAGGAAGAGTCTCACACGGTTGGCACGGTGAGTGATTTAAATTATTATTGGTTTCTGGCAAATGGTTTAAATAAATTATTGATAGTTCATTAAAACATTATTATTGGTGTTTTTATTTATATTAACAATATAACAAATAACATTAATATGAATTATCTCAGTGACCGCAACAAACCAGAAAAAATCTCACACGGTTGGCACGGTGGGTGATTTAAATTATTATTGTTTTCTGGCAAATGGTTTAAATAAATTATTGTTAGTTCTTAAGTGCATTATTTTTGATGTTTTTATTTACTTTAACAATAAAAAAAATAACATTTATTTAAATTATCTCAGTGACCGCAACAGACGAGAAAAAATCTCACACGGTTGGCACGGTGAGTGATTTAAATAATTACTTGATTGTCGAAAATAGTTTAAATAAATTATTGATAGTTTATTAAAACATTATTGTTGATGTTTTCATTTATATTAACAATATAACAAATAACATTAATATAAATCACTCACCGTGCCAACCGTGTGAGATTTTTCCTT
>OZ024708.1:14395489-14470568 GCA_964016945.1 Microplitis deprimator | reverse complement strand
AAGTGACCGAAACAGACCAAAAACAATCTCGCACGGTTGCCACGGTAAGTGATTTGAATAATTACTTGATTGTCGAAAATAGTTTAAATAAATTATTGATAGTTCATTAAAACATTATTGTTGGTGTTTTTATTTATATTAACGATATAACAAATAACATTAATATGAATTATCTCAGTGACCGCAACAAACCAGAAAAAATCTCACACGGTTGGCACGGTGGGTGATTTAAATTATTATTGTTTTCTGGCAAATGGTTTAAATAAATTATTGTTAGTTCTTAAGTGCATTATTTTTGATGTTTTTATTTACATTAACAATAAAAAAAATAACATTTATTTAAATTATCTCAGTGACCACAACAGACAAGGAAGAGTCTCACACGGTTGGCACGGTGAGTGATTTAAATTATTATTGGTTTCTGGCAAATGGTTTAAATAAATTATTGATAGTTCATTAAAACATTATTATTGGTGTTTTTATTTATATTAACAATATAACAAATAACATTAATATGAATTATCTCAGTGACCGCAACAAACCAGAAAAAATCTCACACGGTTGGCACGGTGGGTGATTTATATTATTATTGTTTTCTGGCAAATGGTTTAAATAAATTATTGTTAGTTCTTAAGTGCATTATTTTTGATGTTTTTATTTACTTTAACAATAAAAAAAATAACATTTATTTAAATTATCTCAGTGACCGCAACAGACGAGAAAAAATCTCACACGGTTGGCACGGTGAGTGATTTAAATAATTACTTGATTGTCGAAAATAGTTTAAATAAATTATTGATAGTTTATTAAAACATTATTGTTGATGTTTTCATTTATATTAACAATATAACAAATAACATTAATATAAATCACTCACCGTGCCAACCGTGTGAGATTTTTCCTTGTCTGTTGTGGTCACTGAGATAATTTAAATAAATGTCATTTGTTATATTGTTAATATAAATAAAAACGCCAACAATAACGTTTTAAAGAACTATCAATAATTTATTTAAACTATTTTCGACAATCAAGTAATTATTTAAATCACTTACCGTGCCAACTGTGTGAGATTTTTTCTCGTCTGTTGCGGTCACTGAGATAATTTATATTAATGTTATCTGTTATATTGTTAATATAAATAAAAACGCCAACAATAACGTTTTAAAGAACTATCAATAATTTATTTAAACTATTTTCGACAATCAAGTAATTATTTAAATCACTTACCGTGCCGACCGTGTGAGACTCTTACTTGTCTGTTGTGGTCACTGAGATAATTTAAATAAATATTATTTTTTTTATTGTTAATGTAAATAAAAACATCAAATATAATGCACTTAAGAACTAGAATAATTTATTTAAACCATTTGCCAGAAAACAATAATAATTTAAATCACTTACCGTGCCAACCGTGTGAGATTTTTTCTGGTTTGTTGCGGTCACTGAGATAATTCATATTAATGTTATTTGTTATATTGTAAATATAAATAAAAACATCAAAAATAATGCACTTAAGAACTAACAATAATTTATTTAAACCATTTGCCAGAAAACAATAATAATTGAAATCACTCACCGTGCCAACCGTGTGAGATTTTCCCTGGTCTGTAGTGGTCAATTATATAATTTAAATTAATGCTATTCGTTATATTGTTAATATAAATAAAAACAATAACAATAAAGTTCTGAAAATCTAACAATAATTTATTTAAACCGTTTGCTAGAAAACAATAATTATTCAAATCACTCACCGTGCCGACCGTGTGAGACTCTTCCTTGTCTGTTGTGGTCACTGAGATAATTTAAATAAATGTTATTTTTTTTATTGTTAATGTAAATAAAAACATCAAAAATAATGCACTTAAGAACTAACAATAATTTATTTAAACCATTTGCCAGAAAACAATAATAATTTAAATCACTCACCGTGCCAACCGTGTGAAATTTTTTCTGGTTTGTTGCGGTCACTGAGATAATTCATATTAATGTTATTTGTTATATCGTTAATATAAATAAAAACACCAACAATAACGTTTTAAAGAACTATCAATAATTTATTTAAACTATTTTCGACAATCAAGTAATTATTTAAATCACTCACTGTGCCGACCGTGTGAGATTTTTTCTGGTTTGTTGCGGTCAGTGAGATAATTCATATTAATGTTATTTGTTATATTGTTAATATAAATAAAAACACCAACAATAACGTTTTAAAGAACTAACAATACTTTATTTAAACTATTTTCGGCAATCAAGTAATTATTTAAATCACTTACCGTGCCGACCGTGTGAGAATCTTCCTTGTCTGTTGTGGTCACTGAGATAATTTAAATAAATGTTATTTTTTTTATTGTTAATGTAAATAAAAACATCAAAAATAATGTTCTGAAAAACTAACAATAATTTATTTAAACCATTTGCCAGAAACCAATAATAATTTAAATCACTCACCGTGCCAACCGTGTGAGATTTTTTCTCGTCTGTTGCGGTCACTGAGATAATTTATATTAATGTTATTTGTTATATTGTTAATATAAATGAAAACACCAAGAACAATGTTTTAAAGAGCTATCAATAATTTATTTAAACTATTTTCGACAATCACGTAATTATTTAAATCACTCACCGTGCCAACCGTGTGAGATTTTTTCTCGTCTGCTGCGGTCACTGAGATAATTTATATTAATGTTATTTGTTATATTGTTAATATAAATGAAAACACCAAGAATAATGTTTTAAAGAGCTATCAATAATTTATTTAAACTATTTTCGACAATCAAGTAATTATTCAAATCACTTACCGTGCCGACCGTGTGAGACTCTTCCTTGTCTGTTGTGGTCACTGAGATAATTTAAATAAATGTTATTTTTTTTATTGTTAATGTAAATAAAAACATCAAAAATAATGCACTTAAGAACTAACAATAATTTATTTAAACCATTTGCCAGAAAACAATAATAATTTAAATCACCCACCGTGCCAACCGTGTGAGATTTTTTCTGGTTTGTTGCGGTCACTGAGATAATTCATATTAATGTTATTTGTTATATCGTTAATATAAATAAAAACACCAACAATAATGTTTTAATGAACTATCAATAATTTATTTAAACCATTTGCCAGAAACCAATAATAATTTAAATCACTCACCGTGCCAACCGTGTGAGATTTTTTCTGGTCTGTTGCGGTCACTGAGATAATTCATATTAATGTTATTTGTTATATTGTTAAAATAAATAAAAACACCAACAATAACGTTTTGAAGAGCTATCAATAATTTATTTAAACTATTTTCGGCAATCAAGTAATTTAAATCACTCACCGTGCCAACCGTGTGAGATTTTTTCTCGTCTGTTGCGGTCACTGAGATAATTTATATTAATGTTATTTGTTATATTGTTAATATAAATGAAAACACCAAGAATAATGTTTTAAAGAGCTATCAATAATTTATTTAAACTATTTTCGACAATCAAGTAATTATTTAAATCACTCACCGTGCCAACCGTGTGAGATTTTTTCTCGTCTGCTGCGGTCACTGAGATAATTTATATTAATGTTATTTGTTATATTGTTAATATAAATGAAAACACCAAGAATAATGTTTTAAAGAGCTATCAATAATTTATTTAAACTATTTTCGACAATCAAGTAATTATTGAAATCACTTACCGTGCCAACCGTGCGAGATTTTTTTTTGTCTGTTTCAGTCACTTAGATAATTTAAATTAATGTTATTTTTTCATTGTTAATGTAAATAAAAACATCAACAATAATGGTCCGTAGTACTAATAATAATTTATTTAAACTATTTTTGCCGATAAATAATTATCTAAATTACTTACCGTGCTGCCTGTGTGAGACTTTTTTAGCTTTCTTACGGTCTAACAAGAACGTAATCCTTCAGGTACTGTTTTCTACTAATAAAATAAGAATTAATAGCAATACGGTCATATAAGACTAAGAATTATCTATAAACAGCAATTCTTACTCTGCAATCATTATTTCAATTGCTTACCGTGCCGCCCGTGTCGGACTTTTCTAGCCGTCTTATTGTCTATACGGAATCTGATTCTTAAGTATTTTTTTTTTAATTATATAAAAAAAAATCAATTACAATAAGGTCATACGAGACTGTGTTGTTCACTAAAATTAATTATTACACTGCAATGAATATTTAAATTTCTTACCGTGCCGCCCGTGTCATTCGGTTTGTAGATTTCAAATTTTCGCTATATTTGAAATCAGCCGCGCCATCTTCCTATTTCCGTTTTGATTTAAAATTCTCAATTTCTTTTTTACTGATATTTTTTTTACAGAGTTGTCACGGCTGCTACTTTCAAAAATTTTATTTTATTTTTTTTTTTTCCCTCCCGAAATAAGTACACACTAAGACCTCTTGTACGTAAACCTTTTATGTATAACGCCGACTTATTGACGCCAGCAGTCGTACCGGACAAATATACCTACCTGAGCGTTGTCAACGCTTTACAATTAAGTCGTATTGTACTAATGGACCACGTGTATTATACATTTCTCTGATTCTCTAAATTTCGTTATTTTCTCTTAACGTACTTTTAAAATTTATGTATCCGTTCCCATTTAATAATCTAAGCATAGAACGGTAATCTTTTCTTTGATTTTTCATCTTAAAACTATAGACCACCCAACTCGTGTGCACCTGCATGTGATTCTTGGAAATTAAAGAAAGCTAATGGAAACCACCAAATTTATGGTCAAAATCTATTTCCCAGGGATCACACGTGTGCATGGGCCTAGAACTTTCGGGCGAGTCCGAGTCTTCTCGTATGGGAAACAAGTTACCACCACTTTCCATATGTGAAGACCATATAAAAAGACCATGGACTTTAGCTCATCAGTTCTTTTGGGAATCAAACTCTGAACCATACTGAACTCCGGACACTTGACGGTGTTCGTGGCTAGAGGATTGATATCTCGATTGAGCATTCGGTTAACGGTAGCTGGGCGTACGAACCGGACCTTGATCGTCGTAAGCACTCGAATAATCGGTATATCATTTTCTACTAGTCTCAGGAGAATAATTAGCGTTATTAAATTCACCATTCGGTCAACGGTAGCTGGGCATACGAACCGGACCTTGATCGTTGTAAGTCGTGAATTAATATCAATCGGAAGCACCGGTAGCGTTGATTATCTTCATCTTATTTTTAATCCATTTAATTTCATTTTATTTAAATATTGAATTATACCACGAGAAACGTGAAGAATCAAAGAATATTTTACCGCGATAAATGCGAAGATTTGAATAATATTTTACCGCGAAAATACGCGAAGATTTTGAAATTATTTTACCGCGAAAATACGCGAAGATTTTATAAACAAATTTATATTTTATTTTACCGCGAAAAAGCGAAGAATTTGAATATTTTGAAACTATTTTACCGCGAGAAGCGCGAAGACATTCATATTATTTTGATCTACGAAGATCTGGAAACATATAAACATTTAAATTGATACAACAAAAGCATACTAAATAAATAAATAAAACGATAAATTAGAATCATATTAATTAACCGCGAGAACGCGTTGTGAATAAGTGTCCTGTGTTACTGCTGACAGTCCTGACACCTCACCAAAAACCTGTTTAGGGTAAGTTTTAAAACATTGTAACCATTATTTGATATTTTCTAAATTTACTTCGAGAAATTGTCAAACATATGCATGAAACATTTATTTTCATATTTACTATTTTATATACTGTCATTTGTAACCCTTTTGTATTTTTGAGAATATTTAGTCCTCAATAAATAAATACTCGTTAATATAAAACAATTGAAAAACATTATTTCTCAGACAATTTTACTCTAACAACGAGATACTAGCTTCACGAGGCTTTTCGGCAGCCCACCTTCCTTTATCCCTTATTTTACTACCTGTCTAGCCGCTCAGACCGATAGTTCACAGTAGGGGGTACACAATCTTACGTTTACCGCTCGACGTTTGATTGTGAAAAATAATCAGTCACATCATAAATTGGAAATCGTTTTGGGTTAATATCAATATTGTCTTCAACAATATTGTGTAGGCGCGATCTAAATATAAATAGAATAAACTGAGCATTTGGTTAACGGTAGCCGGGCATACGAACTGGACCTTGATCAATGTAAGTACCCTTTTATTCAATACCTTTATACGAAATCTCGTACCTACGCCCATCACGATCTCCAATCGTGACAGAGTACCTGGTTATCATCCGCTCCCAATAATTTTAGTTCTCCCTATCGTAGCGCCAGCTTTATCACTAGTTCCCTATTTCTAGTTTTTCGGCAAAACTGTACCGACCCGAAAAGTATTGTAAACAGAAAGTGGCGCTGTAGTCAAAAATCACAGTGATGTTCACTCACATATGAGATTTATTAACTATTAATAAATCCATATTTGAGGCAAATAAATGCTTATTTTAGTCAAATATGGCTGAAAAACTGTTTCAAATAAATGCATTTATTAATATCAAATAAATACTTCTATCAGTGTATTTTTCTCAAATTTTTCGCGAGACACATGATTTTTTTAATTTTAGATTATATTAGTATCACGTAGTTTCAATAATACTTTTAATCATTTCAAATAAAAACTTTTAAATAAAATTATGAAATCAAACAAATATAAAATATTATATTTCAACACCGCTTATAGATAATGTTATCTGTTACAGAAAAACATATGTTTATTTTTCACGGATGTATTTCAAATTATCATAAAAAGCATTATAACCCTTGTAGGAAATGACGACGGGCCCAGGCTTGGTTGCGGCTTGGCCAAATACTTGCTAATTCTGGGCCAAGCTAAAAATTCAAGCGTGGCCCAAGCTCGTTTGAGTGTCGGGACGATAACTTCATGCCAGGCCTAACACTCTATCCTGGCCCAATATCGAGTACCAGTATTGTGCCGAGGCTGCATCTAAGTATTGGCCCAATATCGAGTGCCAGTATTGTGTCGGGACTGCATCTTAATATTGTCCCAATATCGAATGTCAGTATTGTATCAAGGCTTTTGATAAGTAATAAAGCAGCTATATACTCATTAAAAATAAATTGAAAAAAAAAAAAAAAAAAAAATATATAGGTAATCATGTGCGTAATGGTAAGATATGGAGGTAAATTTGGACATAGAGAAATTGAGTAAACCGATGGGAATAATTTTTTTGCATTTGCTGGGTCTCGAACCTGGTCCTTCATGGCTTCTAGGCAAGTCTCGAATCCACTAGGCTCTGAGGCTATTCATAGAAGCTGGAGGTTTTTAAGTACTATTTGTTATTTAGCTGTCTTATAATTATATGATATGTGAAATTTTAAAATAATATAAAATCATGATATTTACTGCTTAAAGTTATTTGAACTCAAATAAAAATATAATTATTAGCGAACTCGAACAAATTTGATAGAAAATTAGGCAAACTCTTGGGCCAAGATTAACAAACCGAGGCTCGGGAGTTGAGGATTGGTAAACTCTTGGGCCAAGACTAGCAAACCGAGGCTCGGTAGCCCAATGTTGTGCCAAGACAAGTCCCCTCGTAAAAAATTTTTTTCCTACAAGGGAATCTTTGGGTATCAAAGGTTTTAAAAACAAAAGGTCCTTGTACTTTTGACTACCCCATCAAGAAATCTTTGAGGGATTGCATGGAAATCCATAGGAATTAATATAGGAGTGTATGGATTTATATAAGAATTCAAGTAGGAAATCATAAGTATCTGGATTCTCGATAAGAGAAATTGTGAGTACTTGGATACTCATGTAGGAAATTGGCATAGGAATGTCACGATCGGAGTGAGTGAAGGCGACGGGCGAAAGGGTAATTTTCAATTTATCATTTAATATCGGGATACCGAATTACTTCGTTCTATAACTCAGCCAAGGAGTTCAATTGAACGTCACGTGGTTAGTGTGAGAACATATGAGTGATTGGGCACCAATTATTAATTTTTAAATTAATGTATGAAATTATTTTTATTCTGTCATCCAACCAAGGAATTTGATGTCACGTAGCTGATTTGAGAATATTAGAATTTCGTTTCGTTTGTCTATTCGTACCGAGTGGAAGTACTATAGACCGTCCCGTTCAATGACCTGCGTGGCGTTAGGGTAGGTCCGAGATTCCTGAGCGAGAGGGATGTTGGGTCGATGAATATGGGCCCTCGAGAAGACCGTGTTCTTTCTCTGTCTTAATTATATTTTACTATGACATAAATTACTAGCACTTGAATGCCGGAGAAAAAGGACAGCAAATAAAGAGACAAAGGTATAAACTAAACATGTGTGGTATTGTTACGGCGTAACATGCGAAAATACGAAATTAACGTATAATTAAATAAATAAAAAGAAATTCTTATAAACTAAAAATTAAACATATCAATGGTCAGAACTTGTTGATGTAAACAAGGAATATCATAGATTTCCTTTTTTATTACTTATGAAGAAATAATAAACTAACTAAATAAATTGAGCAATCAATTCAACCATGATAAGCTCCCTAATGCTTGCAACCCAACAGTAATACCTTGAAATAGTGCCACGCGATGCTCCTCTGTTTTTCTTTATGAGATCAAGTATCATCACCCCGATAACCTTTACTTCTATGCATCGTTGCCTTATTATTAAACTATCAATTCACTTGGTCCCTCCGCATTTCCTTCTAGTATCTACTAACTCAAATAATATCGAAATTCATTTAAAATTTTGAATAAACTATAAAACAAACTGATAATTATTAACAAAAACAGGGTAATAAAATCTATGACTGACACAATTGACAGTAAATAACATCATAAATAACACTTAATACGCAACAGTAGCTATTGCACCATAACCCAAGAAACTTATTAATAAAATAAATATTAACTTAAGACGCAATATTCCAACGTACTGATAAAAAAATTAAATAAGATTGGACAACCATAACATACCATGACGGAGTAGATAACCATAATAATAAAGTTTTAACATCCTACAGACGATAATTAAATTCATTACCACCTATAACAACACGAGTAAATCATAACACCGGCACACAAAAAAAATTAAGTAGAATGTGCATTTGACCGGACCTACCTACGGGAACATATTTTGGTCCGCTGAATCCGAATTCGAGGTCAGTTTGACCCCTACACCCTCAAAATTTCGAGAAAACTTCGAAAAACCGTAAAAATGATGAAAATCGGCAGTTTTAATGATAAAAAAAATTTTTTGGAACTAAACTAAGCGTGATTTTCATGTATTTTGATTCGCTGAATATAAATCGAAACTTTATTAAGACCACGAGCCGTTTTAAATGTAAAAAAATCACACAAACCCTCCAAAATTTCGAAAAAAGTAATTTTTTGGTTTTTTTACTCTCGTTTTTGACTTCTGAAGACTTAATTGCTTGTGCCTGTAACCAGGGCACCTCCACGTGGTGACGGTGGGCAACAGAACCATCTGGCAGAGTCCCTGGGTTAACGGCGTGTGTGCCGTCATGGCAGGTACAAGTGATAAGTACTTTACGATGCAGGGAGTCGGAGACCCAGTATCGGCGTCTGGTCAGGGTAAGAAAGCAGGCTCGGAGGCGTCGTCATCAAGCGACTGCAGCTCTTCAGAAGTGGGAAACTTGGCTACTGGAGAGTATACTATTACAAGAAGTAATTCTCATCTGTGTAATAAAAGTCCTGATTCATTTTGTTACATTTGTGGAGAGTACAATTTGGAAAGGAATCGAAGATCGTTATCTGATAAGATCAAACAAATTTATGAAGAATGTTTTGGTCTCCAAATTACTAATTTAGATTCAGCATGGGTTCCACATACGATTTGTAGTCGATGTAACATGATGTTAATCCGGTGGGAAAAAAACAAGAAACAGGACAACTTGAAATTCACAATACCAATGATATGGTCTTCACCAACTGGTTTACAGAATTGTTATTTCTGTATGACAGATACTTCCGGGTTCACCTGGAATACAAAAAAGAAAATTGTATACGCCAATGTTTCATCAGCTATTAAGCCACAAAAAATAGAAGTTGGCAAGGAAGTTAATACGGTTGAAGAAATGGATGTAGAAGAAGACGATACGCTAGTTGAAGAAAGTTCGGAAGAAGAACAATCAGAACATGAAGAGTACTTACCTGGCGAAAAAACAAAAGACCCTGAAACGTTTAGCCGAGAAGAACTTGATGATCTGGTTCGAGACTTGGCTTTACCGAAAGATGGAGCTGAATTACTTGCGTCAAGGTTGAAAGAAAAACATTTGTTGGCTAAAGGTGTATCAGTGACATTCTATCGAAATAGGGAAAAAAAATTCCGGAAATTTTTTATGAACGATGATCAAAATTCGGTGGTATACTGTTCAGATGTTAAAGCTTTAGTTGATGAATTGAAACCGAACACGTATAAGGACGATGAGTGGAGACTTTTTATCGATTCATCGAAACGAAGTCTTAAAGCTGTTTTGCTTCATATTGGGAATGAATTTGCGCCGATTCGAATAGCTCATTCGACAAAACTGAAAGAAACTTATGAAAATTTACAGATTATATTGAGAAAAATAAAATATTCAGAGCATAACTGGAAAATTTGTGGAGATCTCAAAATCGCAACACTTCTTTTAGGTCAGCAATCGGGATTCACCAAATATCCTTGCTATTTATGTTTGTTTGATAGCAGAGACCGCAAAAATCACTATGTCAAAAAAGATTGGCCATCAAGATCTGCATTGAATCCAGGTTCCCATAACGTTATACGACCACCCTTAATTCAGCCTTCCAAATATTTGCTGCCACCACTACATATCAAGTTGGGACTCATAAAACAGTACGTGAAAGCTCTGAATAAAGATGGTGATTGTTTTGCATACTTGACAGAAAAGTTCCCTGCAATAAGTGATGCGAAATTGAAAGAGGGAATTTTTGATGGACCCCAAATACGATCTGTATTTCAGGATGCAAATTTTGAAGAACCAATGAACGACACAGAAAAAGCAGCTTGGGTAAGCTTCAAAAATGTTTCACAAAACTTTTTGGGAAATAACAGAAGTGAGGATTACAGCACTTTAGTTGACGCATTGCTGGAAAACTACAAAAATTTGGGTTGTTTAATGAATCTCAAATTACACTTTTTAGATTCTCATCTTGACCACTTCCCTGACAATTGTGGAGACTATAGTGAAGGACAAGGAGAACGTTTTCACCAAGACATCAGAAATGGAGAGTAGATACCAAGGAAATTGGAGTGTTAACATGATGGCAGATTTTTGTTGGATGTTAAAAAGAGAAGTACCCGAAGAAAATCGTAAACGAAAGAGGAATCCACTACGAAGATCATTTGAGGATAAAAAAGAGCGATACAAACGAAGGAAAGTTTAGGATTCGTAAAAATCATTTCTTTCTATCTTTTTATGTCTTGTGTATTTCACAGATTTCTAGTTATTAGATATATCTACGTTATAGAGTATTTATTTTAGGCATTAAATCATGTTCAATCAATTTTTTTTCTGTTATGAATGGTAATTTTTACAATTTTTTCGAATTTTTCCAGCTTTAGAGGGTGAATAGACTAAAAAAATTAAGATGCGAATTGAAGACATGAAGAGATACAAAATTTTATCTGAATTGGACCAGAAAAAGTTTTTTTATCATGAAAACTTTATTTTTTCGGAATTTTGGAGGGTTTGTGTGACTTTTTTACATTTAAAATGGCTCTTGGTCTCAATAAAAGTTCGATTCATATTCAGCGGATCTAAATACATGAAAATCACGCTTAGTTTAGTTCCAAAAAATTTTTTTATCATTAAAACTGCCGATTTTCATCATTTTTACGGTTTTTCGAAGTTTTCTCGAAATTTTGGGGGTGTAGGGGTCAAACTGACCTCGAATTCAGATTCAGCGGACCAAAATACGAACCCGTAGGTAGGTCCGGTCAAATGCACATTCTACTTAATTTTTTTTGTGTGCCGGTGTAATCAATCAGTGGATAAAAACAAATAGAATTCGAGATTAGATAAAAACACCTACACAATTTTAGCACCTCATTTTAAGAATTTCGCAACGAAAATGACCTTAATCGATAGG
Source organism: Microplitis deprimator (assembly GCA_964016945.1). Taxonomy (NCBI): domain Eukaryota; kingdom Metazoa; phylum Arthropoda; class Insecta; order Hymenoptera; family Braconidae; genus Microplitis; species Microplitis deprimator. The sequence goes on along the minus strand of OZ024708.1, from coordinate 14,458,484 downwards.
TCTCTGTTAGGTCCATTAAGGTCCACCAATTTTTTCGTTAGGTCCGCTTTTGTTTTTTATTAAATAATTTTTTAAATTTTCCATAAAAAAATTTACTATTTAGCACCTCATTTTAAGAATTTCGCAACGAGAATGACATTAATCGATAGGTCTCCGTTAGGTCCGTTGAGGTCCACCAATTTTTTCGTTAGGTCCCCTTTTGATTTTTTTTTAATAATTTTTTTAATTTTCCATAAAAAAATTTTACTATCTAGCACATCATTCATGATTAAGTTGTTATTTTTTATCATATTCATTTTCTTAACCGTTACGTCAGTATTGGTCTATCATTTTTATCATCGTATCATTTGTTTTAAATATTTTATTAATAATTACATTAAAATTTCAATAAAATTCGCGCATGCGCATTTTACGTTTATTCTATATATGGCGCGGAATTTAAATTTTTCCCTTTCCCCTTAATTATTACATGATTATTAAATAAATAATTTCATGTAAGTAATCCATTTAAATTAAAATATGATTAACTAATGGTACTGAAGTCAGCGGACGTCTGATAATTTTTAGATTTTTTTAACATCGGTAAATCATAAAAAAAATTTTTTTTTTTTAAATTGCACTTCTAATTTTTTAAATTTCCTACATGTGCATATTTTTTTTTTTTTTTTTTTTTGTAATCGACTTGTTGAAAAAAAAAAACCGAAAGTTGCTGATTGTCTTTAAACTTCAAATCATTTAACTTCAAAATCCTGAAGTTATCAGAAAGTTAACATTTTTTGTGTTGTGGTTTGGTGCAGTCTGGTGTTTTCCAATATGGAGGGTAGAGAAACCTCTACCCTCCATACACTATAATTTTAATTAATAGTGATTAATTATAAATTTGACGTCTGAGTGACGTTACGCTATGTCATCATTTACGTAAGATATGAGTCAGGTTTGAATCATTATTAAAATCCTGGGCGTCTGCTAGGTTCGAACACGGCTCCTCTTGGCTGGTAGTCCTGAACATTGCTCACTGGTCCACATCACGAAAGTTCAAGTCTTATGGTTAATTGATGTATTTAGAGTGAAATGCCGAAAGAGACAGAGTTCATAAGTTTTTATTATGGATTTTTATAAAATTTTAAAAAATTCCATAAACTTATATGAAATTTTATAAAAACAATATTTGTCGGCCTCAATGATAATTATATAAAATTTAATAAAGTTTCACCAAATTTTGTAGTTTTTTGTTGTGATGTAAAATTTGCAAAATCTTATATCAAATTTTGCGAAGCATTGAATAATTCCACAAAATCGTATAAATTTAATCGATTGAACAATTGCGACACTAAACTTTCCCGAGTCAGAATTAAAACGGTAGTTTGAGCCTCCAAAGCCTCAGTTCTTTTAATGTTGGACTTGCCGCTGAATTTAAGATGCTATTTAAGTCGTCGGTGTCCTAAAAGTAGCGTATGGAGGAGTAATTACTTTACTTTACCAATTTAATAAGTGGAAACCTAAACATGCAAACCTTCTCAATATGACAATTTATAGATAAATTGAGAAAAATATAGATAGCCCGAACTGGGAATCGAACCCAGACCATGTCGGTATCGCGCCGAGTGCTCTACCAGTTGAGCTATCCGGCACTATACTTTTTGTAAAAAATAGATTTAAATCACCTTTTTAAAATGGTATTTTAACCCTCCATGGTCTACCATATATTTTAAAATGCTATTCAAGTCCTCAATACTATTAGCGAAGCACATGGAAGACATAATCACTTTTTTGAAAAAAATCTTTTAACCCTCCAAGGCCTACCATACTTTTAATTTGTAACTTCAAATGAGCTCAATTTTTTAGCATGATTCGGTGTTATAATAATATCTGCGTTCTAAATACGTAAAAATATTTCCAACTGATCGTGAGCATTCAAGTAGCAGTGTGGCAGTGGGTGTGCTTCATATTCGTTAAGGTCTTGGTTTCGAATCCCGGCAGCAGCAGATTGTTTTTCAGCAGTTTTTTTTTTCAATTTCTTTGGCAGTTTCCGTTATGTAATACATCATTCGTATTTCTTGTTCACATAAAATAAATTATTAATCATATACTAATAAGTCAAAGGCTCTAATTATTCAATTCGGATTTTGAATGACAGTACTATTCTATTCGAACGTCTACTTGTATAACTTTAGCTATTATTATTAATATTTTAAATTTTATTATTCTTTAACTCACAATAAAATATTTATTACTAAGAAATAATTTTTGGAATGTTTAAATTTCAAATTTTTTTCGACCATGGTGGCCATTTCTAATTAGTGGCTCCCTTTTCCTTTCTATTTCTTTACCAATTGTTCACGATCCGATGAGTCTTTTTTGTCCGTATGAAAAAGCAATATATGAGCTTCAGTGTAATTCAAAATATATGATAAATTATATGGAATTATAAGAAGTCATATATTGAGCCATATACAAAATATTGCCGAAATATTATATGATTTTATAATTTGCAACATATATATCGGTAATATATTTTTTTTACATGATAACTTATAAGTATTGCTTATAATATTTTATACTATACTTTAAGTTATATGATTTAATTATATGACTGACATATAATATTTATACATGTAAATATATAATTATATAAATATATGTTCACATATATTTGTATAAATGTATGTAAATATATATTTATATAGATATATGTTTACATATATTTGCACAAATATATGTAGACATATATGTATTGAAATATATGATAGATTTATATACTTATTGATATATGATGTAAGCTTATACCCGTGCCAAATACAGTAAAAGAGGAGACTAAATTTAATTAATTTTATCGATAAAAAATATATGAGATAAAGCCTGTCAGATTTGACTTCGTAAATTGTCTTTAATCTTAAAACTAAATGAGTTGAGATTTCGGGGTGTATATTTAATATTATGTATTTATAGTTATTTATTTTGATATCTATATAAAAGAAAGGATAGGAAATAGAAATAAAGAAACCAATTTTTAGGTAGATTTTTTTAAAAAATCTAACTATTGTATTTGTCCTCATGGTCGATTTTACAAGGGATTTCGTCATAAACTATCATAATTAGTTGAGTAGAGTTCAAAAATACCACTCGTTGAAAAATTTATATATGTATATATATATATATATATATATATATATATATATATATATATATATATCTATATATATATATATATATATATATATATATATCAGTTTTTAATCACTTTTAAAGTCTATACAACTTTAAAACTAAAACTCATAGATAATTTCTGTAAAAAGTATTTTAAAGCTTAACTAATAAGCTTTAATTTATGACCTTAAACTTTATATTTAGGCCATTTCTTCCAATAATTTGATAGCCTTGAAAATTTTAATGAAATCAAAAAATGTTGAAAATATGGTTTTCATTCTACATAACTTATGCTTGTCCCATTATAATCCAGTTTCGTCAGTTGTATTTTATTGTGCATAAAATAACCTGTAAATTTCACTGTTATTTTATATTTTAAAAGTATTTCTTTTATTATTTATGATGTATCAAATGTTCCTCAAATCCTGATGATTATCACTTGTCTTGTCATTACGATAGCGCCCACAGTTTTTATCGGATCTCAATGAAATTTTTTACACTCATTCTATAGGCGATTACCTCGATCAAGTTCAGAGATGGGCTGAATCGTTCGAATAGTTTTAAAACTATGGCTGTTTAAAATTTTCATGATTTTTCGTAAAAATCAGTTTTTAATCACTGTTAAAGCTTATATAACTTAAAAACTAACATTCATAGACAATTTCCGTAAAAAGTATCTGAAAGCTTGTCTAATAATCTTTAATTTATGACCTTAAGCTCCATGTTTTGACCATTCCTTTCAATAATTTGATAGCCTTGAAAATTCTAATGGAATCAAAAAATGTTGAAAATATGGTTTTCATACCACATAACTTATGCATTTCCCATTGTAATACAATTTTGTGACGTGTATTTTATTGTGAACAAAATCACCTGTAAATTTCACAGCTATTTTATATTTTAAATAAAAGTATTACTGTTATTTTAACTGGGCTTGTCATGGTAACAGCGATTACAATTATGATCTCATACTAATTAAATTTTCAATACTTTATTTATGTGATCGTTAGTTTGGTACATTACCTATATAATGTTATGTCAAATCAACTATCTGAACTTCTCTATCAATAATAATCGTTGCCTTTTTTCACCCACACTCCTAGAAAACTAGTCTAATTTCATATCATGACTATACACTAACAAGATATGTATGTATAAAACTATTTTTTTATATCAATTAATTGAAAAATCTACCTTCCATTTCGGCTGCCGAATGGCCTTTTTTTTTTTATTTATTTTTAACATCAGGTTTACTTGCAAATTTATCATAATCTAAATATGTAACAATTTTTTCGCAACATTCATATGGTAGGACATTTTTGAATAAAGAATAAACAAACATCATGTTTTTCCAGTGATAAGCTGTTGTTAACGGCATATCGTATCCTAGCTTTTAGGATATTAAACTATATAAAATATTTTTCTTTGTAATCATCTATACGTAACGCTCTAAAATCTTCATTTAATCCAAACTTTATTAATTTGTCCGCATCCACAGTAAGAATATGATAAAAAGTAATATAACTATCACCAATTTTCTCACGTTTCAATTCATCCACAACTCCTTGAATTTTTTTTTTATTTGTTCAACTCTATTTTCATGTTCTTCTTCTGTGACTTCAAGATTATATGGACTTATAGTCAAGTCTTCATAACTTACGTCGGTTTCTATCGGGAAACCTATAAAATATCTCGAATATCTTTCAGCTATCAAGTCGTACGTAAGTTCTTTACATTCGAGCTTGCGCTTTGTTATATACTCTGTCATTGGCAATCTCTGGAGTTCTATCTATAAGATCATCATTAAAAGGAGCAAGGCGGACCGGTTAGTCTTCTAAATAAAAGAAATTGAAATCGGTGAGATACAGAAGATAGTTAACAATTTCTCTATACCCGTAACAAATACAGTCAAAGAGAAGACTAAATTTACCATCTGATATCTTGCTGCTAGCTCCTGCATCAATTAGTAATTTGATGATTTCTAATTTTTTATCGGCTAAACTATACTGTGACTTACAATAATATATACTTATACCGATTCGGTCTTTGAGAAGTTGTTTTGGTACTATCTTTTTACCGTCGTCAGAATCGTAGCTTACACGAGCTCCGTTATTCAATAAGAGCTTAACCATTTGAATATTATGGTCTATTACAGCATCTGACAATGAAGATAGACCAGTATTGCTTAAAATTAAAATATTTACATCTGCTCCATATTTCAATAATAATTTGGCAATAGGTATAGAATGACGAGTAACTGTGTGGTGTAATAAAGTTAAATCTTCATCGCAATATCGTAATGTAGCTTCTTCTTCTGTCAGATATCGTCGAGAACTGTCAATAATATAACCTTTGATTTTAAAATGATCTAAATGAAATCGTTTATTAACAGCCATACTTGCGCCATAGTCCAATAACAATTGAGTCATTTTGATATAAAGACAACAAACCGAAATATGAATCGGATGAACATCATCGCTTGTTGGAATAACAGAAGCATTATGTTTTAGTAATAATTTTGCGTATTTAAGATTTTTCGATTGACAAGCAAAGTGTAGGGGTGTAAATCAAACATTATGTCCTGTACATCTTGCATTCACATCTGCACCTTTACGTAGAAGATAATCCATAATCTTAAGATATCCATGTTTAGTTGCAATGTGAAGAGGAGTCATCCCATTTCTAATGGTTGCATTTACATCAGCACCTTTGCTCACAAGTATTCTAACAACTTTAAGCTGTCTCAATCGAACAGCATCGTGGAGCAGGGTGTTCGAAGAACGATCCAATTTTTTATGTCTTATTTTCATGCAATTTTTAGCCAATAACTTAGCCGCCTCTACACGTTTGCGCCTCACCGCCATTTTAAGTATATTATATTCACCACGCAGAATAGGAAGTTGTAAAAGTTTACTTGATTTCAATAACTTTTTACACTTTTTAGTATCACTCTCGAAAATCGCAGACATTAAGTGGCCTCTTGTAATCGATGACATTTCGATCAATACCTTTTTGATAGTTATTGGACCAAAATAAAAACTCAAATTCCGAACAATAAATTTTTTTACCAAGTATGGATGATAGTTTTCAACTAAATCAAAATTTTATCATTTAGCTTCTAAGTAATTTAACAAGTTTTGCATTTATTTAGAAATCGCTTTATTTAAAAGACGTATAACTTTTAAAAAAGTAGCACGTGGCCGAATAGGTAGGATAGCCAAAGAAAAAAAAACTTTTAAAAGAACGCACTAAAATATCAATAACTCGAATTCTTTTAATCTTATGACACAACAATAAATTAAATACTTTCAACGTAATGTGTATGAAAGACGTATTTAATAACACAAGTTCGTTGTATTACAGTAACTGAGCACTCTGTATTTTAAAAACCACTTATTCGGAAGACATTCGAGTTTTAAATGAACTGTGATCAGTGTGGTCAGAAATTATGAGCAGCGGTCGGACTTCAAGCTGTTAATTTCAAAGAACTGTGGTCCCAATAAGAGAATAGATCTCGGAAACTGTCCCCACTACCGAACATTTATGAACTGCGCATGCGTCCTGAAAAGTGGGAGAACATATAACACGTAAGAGTAAGACATCCAGAGAGCGAGAAGAAACTGACGACACCCGAAGTCTGATCTCTTGTTGGGATGACAATATCTAATGTACATTTAATGGGAAAAAAAGGAGAAAGATATAAGATGATAATCCACAGACAGACTTATTAACACGTCTACCGCTGCTATTGTTTACTTGTTGCCACTAATGCCTGGTCTCCCAGATTATAGATATAGAATTTTAAGCAGATAAGGGGCCAGACATTAATGACAAAGAGTGTTTTTAAATTGATAATAGAGTTTGTATATCCCCTAATAGCTACTTTAGCTTGAAATTCCCCTAATAGCTACTTTAGCTTGAAATTGACGGTAGGTTGATGTTGAAATTACCTGACATCTGCTGCCCGATTTTGCGGATAAGTTTACAGTAAAAGTTGAAAATAACAATTTGCGGTTAATTTTTCTTCAATTTAAACCCAAGTAACACAGAGTCAACTTTAAGATGTCTTAAAGATATCTTTTAAAAGGATAAGACGAATTTTTTTTTGTCTCAAAGTCACCTTTTTTGGTATAAATACGACATGTAAATGTTGGTTCCGGGAACAGAGCCGAATTCTATTGTTTTTCCTGTCTTATTCCAATTAAGAGGTCATTTAGATGTCTAATTTTACCACTTTTTGTCGTCACTTGTGTTAAGTCTTTTAAGTAGATATTTTTTTGGTGACATAAATTTCTGATCGTTTTGTCAACATATATCGTTGCCTTATCGATATGTCAAAAAGTTGCCTAAAAACTGATAATTTATAGATGTCTCAAAGACTTACACAACTTTAGCATGATTATTTTTTTAATATGTAACAGGGAAAATTTGAATTTTCCGCGTTAGATTTTATACTCTCTTCTATGAGAGCCGTCGATAAAAACTATTACTACCCCAGGGTTATCCGGGGTAGAGTGCGACTGTCGTCCCGAGCGGGAATCGTAGGGGCTTGTCTGTCAGTCCCACCTAGTTGTAAGTAGGAGTTAACCATTTTTCCGGAAGTTGCCGAATTCGGGCGAGTGGGTGCACAATTATAAGTGCAGGGTGAACGGAGGTCGAGACACACAACCGGACAGATCGGCCTACGACTCGGACGCTTCAAAGACGCAGGTAATTAAGTTAGACATGGATTCTGATTTTGTGGAACCAAGCGATAATCAATTATAATTATTTGATACCAGGTCATTAGCCGGTGTCCCTGTAACATTTAATTAATTATTCTGGAAATGCAGGTGAAGGGGTAAGAACGAGGATAAGGGACGAGAAGGTACGAGAGAAAGAGGAGGACAAAGATAAAGACGACAGACGAGACAAGGAACCAGACGAGACGATAACAAAAGTACCTGAAGGAAAAGAACGAGGAAAAAACAGCGCATCAGGGAATAAGTTCAGGTATTAATTAAATTAATTTTCTAGGTCTAAGCCAGAATATTAATTTAATTCTATAAATACTTAGTCGTTCGTCGGGGTAATCCGCGTCTAGGCATAAGTAAATTAATTAATTAAACGAATAATTATAAATTAAAATTAAGCCAGACGTTGTCTAACCGGATCCAGGCCCATTAGCCGGATCCAGGGCGTCGTTATAATTCCAGGCCATCGCCAGAATTATTGCGTCGTAGAAATTTCTAGGCCTATTGTGCGAAGTAGAAGCCAGAAATTTTCGTGGTCTAGTCCGTGTAAAATAAATTATTAATTAATTAAATTTATTAAAATAAATCACATTAATAAGTAAACTAAGAATTAAATTAATAACCGGTTGATAAAATAGTTAAATTGTCCAAGAGACACTTTAATTATTAATAATTAAAATTAATTAATAATTAAATTCAATAATAAAATTATAGTAAATAAAATAATGATAAAGAAAAATAAATATCGAAAAAAGAAGTAAATCAGTAGAAATGAAGATAACGGAACTTTGGGTCGAGCTAGAATCGGGTAAAAGTGTCGCTGTTAGTTACTGGCAAAACTCAGATTATAAATTACGGAATTTACGGGTTTATGTTGTTAAATTAAAATTTAAATAATTTATTAGTGAGAGAAAGTAAAAGGGGAAATTAATTAAATAATAAAATATATTTTCCAAAAATTAATTAATTAATTTATTATTGTAAGCGTGGCGGGAACGGCCATTTTAAAAATAGAGTGTGTGAATAAAAGTCCAGGGGACTCGTGTGAGTGTGTGCGTGTACTGATCAGGTAGATCAATTTTAAATTAAATTTATTGACCTACACAATTTTAGCACGTCATTTTAAGAATTTCGCAACGAAAATGAGCTTAATCGATAGGTCTCTGTTAGGTCCGTTAAGGTCCACCAATTTTTTCGTTAGGCCCCCTTTTGTTTTTTTAAAATAATTTTTTAAATTTTCCATAAAAAAACTTACTATTTAGCACCTCATTTTAAGAATTTCGAAATTATAATGACCTTAATCGATAGGTCTCCGTTAGGTCCGTTAAGGTCCACCAATTTTTTCGTTAGGTCCCCTATTGATTTTTTTTGAATAATTTTTTTAATTTTCCATAAAAAAATTTACTATCTACCCGGGAAAAAATCATCAGACCTTATCATGCATGATCATGCGTCAATCTCATGCATGATCATGCCTGAATATTTTCCAGCCATGAGCATGCGCGATCATGCTCGGTCAGACATGATTATGCTTTCTCATGCATGATCACGCCTGATCATGGCTGGCAAATATTCAGAAATGATCATGCTTGATTTGGTTATTAGGTATTTTTCTAATAATAAATGAAAAGAATTCCAGTTATAAATTACAAGCAAATTAAAAATTAAATTAACCTTAATTTTTAATTGATAAAAAAAAAGTATATGCAATTGTATTGACTATCATTATAAATTTCGCAGGAATTTATTAATTCAATTCTTCAATCAATGAAAAAAAAAAAATTTGTAATTAATTCTATTTTAATTATTTTTTGGAAAGAAGATTAATTTTAATTATTGATTGAACCAGAAATTATAAATTAAATTTATTTTAATCATCGATTGAAAAAAATAATAACTTTAACTACTAACGTCAAAATAAAAATGAATGTTTAATTATGGAAAATTTTTCATAAAAATATTTGATTATTATCGGTTAAAAACTTTGATTAAATCCGATTGAAGCTCGATCGGATTTCGATTGTATTTTTTTGCATGATCAGACATGAAATGTATGTCATGCTTGGCAGTGCTTGATTCATGCATGACCATGCCTGAATCAAGCATGATCATGAATGCTGATTTTGTCTCAGGCTATCGAAAAAATCCATATGGGAATCCAGCCTAGATTTCTATGTGAGTTTCTACAAAGCGTTTTTAGATGGATTCCCATATTGTTTCCTATATAGTAATCCAGCATAGATACCGATATAAACTCCCACATGGGCTCCTATGGGAATTCACACCATGCCAAAGCCATATGAAACCCGTATGGAATCTCATGTGGATTTTCGCGTCGATTTCTCATGGAAATGTGCACCATGTCAAAATGGAAATCTAAGTACCCACAGTTTCCTGTGCAGATTTCCCATATAGGAATCCGGATACTCATAGTTACCTACATGAATTCTTATATAAAACCATACTCTTCTATATTAATTCCTAAGGATTCTTGTATAAATCTATATGCTTTTATATGATTCCTATGGGTTTCCATACAATTCCTCATAGATTTTTTGATTAGGGTAATGATTCATAACTAAGCATGTCTTCACATGAGTTATACACGGTCATGTATGCTCATGCCAAGTTAGTCTTAATTGTGAATCACCATTCCTCCGTATCATACATTCTCCAGATTTTATATGGTATGTATGACGTTGCATAATTCGTGCAGTATCATGAATGATCATTCATGATTGAGCTTGGCCACGCATGACATTGCATGAATCTTGCGCGACTATTCCTTCCTCGTCATGCATAATCACTAATCATGAATTATCATTCGTGACTTTGCACGATTCATGCAAAAATGTACATGACCATGCAGAGTCACGTTCAATCATGTATGATCATGGATTACGAGGCAAGAATAGTCATGCAATATCATGCATGACCAAGCTCAGTCATGAATAAGCATTCATGACTGCACGATTCATGCAAAGGTGCGCATGATCATGCAAAGGCATGTTCAGTCATGCATGATATTGCATTAATCATGCATGACTATTCTAGCTTTGTCATACATGATCATGTATGATTGAACCTGGTTTTGCGTGATCAGGTGTGCCTTTGCATGAATCGTGCAAAGTCATGGATGATCATTCACGACCGAGCCTGGTCATACATGATATTGCATGAATCATGCATGACTATTCTTTCCCCGTCATACATTATCATGCATGATTGAACATGGCTTTGCATGATCATCCGTGCCTTTGCATGAATCGTGCAGTCATGGATGATCACGCACGATCATGATCATGATAAAGCATGATTCATGCATGATCGTGCATGACGATTTTTTCCCGGGTAGCACCTCATTTATGATTAAGTTGTTATTTTTTATCATAATCTTTTTCTTAATGGTTAGGTCAGTATTGGTCTATCGTTTTCATTATCGCATCATTTGTTTTAAATATTTTATTAATAATTATATTCCAATTTAAATAAAATTCGCGCATGCGCATTTTACGGTTATTCTATAGGGTAAGAGCATCAGTACCCAGCCCCTAACCAGTAGCCAGCCGGGCCTATACTTTAACATTGGCTCAAAATATATATAGATATAATTTAACATGAGGTGGCTGGCTACTGATTTGGGGCTGGGTACTGGTACTCTTACCCTATATGGCGCAGAATTTAAATTTTTCCCTTTTTCCTCAATTATTATATGAATACTCATTTTTTCCGTCTCTCAATAATCTACATACACATGATAAAAGTTTTTTTTTGTTCGCCAAACACGAGAAAACTACTAAATATATCGGCATAGGACCATGACCATTAGATGCGGAATTAATTGTTAATGGTTATAGGCTAATAATTGCACGCCTCATAATGCGATAAGCATTTGAGGTGATGCATTACTCTCAACATGTCAAAGTCAAGCAATTTTCCAGATTTAAATTACCTTTGTATAAATTATTTAATATTTTTAAGGTAATACAAGTGCACTATTATCAAGATAAATGATCTTATTATCACACTCGATGTGTTCAAAACACATATATTTTGTTTAATACTAAAAAAAAATCTGATTAAAAAAAATTTTTCGTAGACGTTCGGATGTTTATGTGTGTGGATGTGCCACGATTACCCGAGTCAAAATTAAAAAGGTGATTTGAGCCTCCAAGTCCTACATGAGGGTAAGGAGGTTTAAACTATCTTTTTAGAATATTAAGATCCATGCATTAAAAAGGTGATTCGAGCCTGAACGTGGTAACTTTGTCCACTTTTACCAAGTTTAGGTTCAAATCATCTTTTTAAAAAGGTAAAATAAGCCTCCAGAGCCTAAATTTATAGATCGCTCGTATGAAAAAACCATATACTGTCGACAATATATAATAAAATATATGGTAAATAACTGAACATATATGGCGGCAAAATTATTAATATTGATCAATATATGATTAATCATATATAATAATTTATACGATTAATATTATAATAATCCATATCATTTATAACATGTGTGATTATATACATGTAATATCGTGTCAAAAATTATATGTCCGTTTTATATATTAATTTATAACGTAAAATATATGTTTCATATTATTAATTAATTTATAATTTCAATATTATTATAATCCATGTAATTTATAATATATGTAATTGTATACATATAATATTACATTTCAAATTATATTCTCGTTTTATATATAAACTTATAATTTCAATATTATAATAATTTCGATGTTATTATGCATGAATAAATAGTTAATAATTACACTACATCACTAGAGTAAAAAAAATGTAAATAGTTGTAGTCATCATGTAACTACATAAAAATAATAAAAATATCATAGCTTACATCATATATCAATAAGTATATAAATCTATCATATATTTCAATACATATATGTTTACATATATTTGTGCAAATATATGTAAACATATATCTATATAAATATATATTTACATACGTTTATACAAATATATGTGAACATATATTTTATAACGGTGGGCCCTGGCTACTTCGTGTCCAGTAGCCACGAACCACAGTTAATGAAATTTCCCGAATGATTATCCTTAATAAATTTTAATTTTTTATATTAATATAAACTTTTAATTATTTTGTCGTTGGTTCGGAAGATCGGGAAAATAGATCTCAGGTTGTAGGTCGACTCGTTCTGACCGGACATGCGGCTGAAATAAACTTATTCTAAAGGACGCTGGTGATGATTAAGTTTAACACGAAATACAATAAATTCACACTTTATTTAACCAAGGTTCCCGAAATTTCTACAAAGTTTCCCACTTTCTTTTATAAATTAATTTTCTTTGTGAATGAGTAAGCGTCCAGCGACAGTGACATAAATTTATTAAACGCACATTTATTTATTGGACGCGAGGAACAATATTATTAATTAATTATGTAATGTCGCGTTGAAGAGAGAGAAATATTATACGAGTAAATATATGTATATAAAATTGTCAGAAATCTTATCTGGTTTAATGTGATGGACGTACAGTTGGTATGGGCCTTCGCTGCATTGCTGGACCTCCGGGTTGCCGATGAACTCCTGCAGTTTCCTTGGCTGCTAGTCCTCAGTGCACTCCTCACAAACACTATATATGTCAAATCTTTCACTTGTGGTTTTTCAACCAATAAAGAAAAAAAACCAGAATTTTACCAAAAAAATTTTCACTCAAAATTTTAAACGAGATAAGTTGATGCGTGGCAAGTAGCACGATCGCCTGAACTCAAGTGTCGTCTTAGGTCAGCTCGTCTTAGACGCCGACCTCCGTTGACCCCTACTTAATTATGCGCACTGACCAATTCACGGTCACCTGCTGCGCGAAATCATCCCCTATGGTCTAGCGCCTAACTCAGCCGAACTTCACAATCAGGCAGCGATGAGAGAGAGAGAGAGAAAGACCAAACCAAGACCGAGACAGCGAGAGAGCCGCATTCTCACGTCGTATACCACTGCTGCCCGGTTACAATTTATATAATTATATATTTACATGTATAAATATTATATGTCAGTCATATAATTAAATCATATATCTTATCATATAACTTAAAGTATAGTATAAAATATTATAAGCAATACTTATAAGTTATCATGTAAAAAAAATTTATTACCGATATATATGTTGCAAATTATAAAATCATATAATATTTCGGCAAAATTTTGTATATGGCTCAATATATGACTTCTTATAATTCCATATAATTTATCATATATTTTGAATTACACTGAAGCTCATATATTGCTTTTTCATACAAGCGAAAAAGACTCTCATCGGATCGTGAACAATTGGTAAAGAAACAGAAAGGAAAAGGGAGCCACTTACTAGAAATGGCCACCATGGTCGAATCAAATTTGAAATTTAAAAATTCCAAAAATTATTTCTTAGTAATAAATGTTTTATTGTGAGTCAAAGAATAATAAAATTTAAAATATTAATAATAATAGCTAAAGTTATACAAATAGACGTTCGAATAGAATAGTACTGTCATTCAAAATTCGAATTGAATAATTAGAGCCTTTGACTTATTTGAGTATACGATTAATTAATTATTTTATGTGATCAATAAATACGAATGATGTATTGGATAACGGAAACTGCCAAAGAAATTAAAAAAAAAACTGCTGATAAACAATCTGCTGCTGCCGGGATTCGAAACCAAGACCTAACGAATATGAAGCGCAACCACTGCCGCACTGCTACTTGGATGCTCACGATCAGATAAACATATTTTTATGTACTTACAACGCAGATATTATTATAAAATAGAATCATGCTAAAGAATTGAGCTCATTTAAAGTTACAAATTAAAATGTACCTGAGGTTCGCAACGTTTTTCAACAACAAAAATGAAAAAAAATAAAATCATAAAAAGAGGTCACCTTACTCGTTGGATTTTTTTCATATTGTTTATTGCAACATAAAAAACATATAGAAAAATCGCGGACACTCCTGTTGCTCTGGAACTACCCCTGAGACCTACCCTAAAGTTGAAATATAAAAAAAATCCAGCGAGTAAAGCGACCTGGTTCTAGGGTAAATAAATTTTGATAACTTTAGGGTAGGTCTCAGGGGTAGTTCCAGAGCAACGGGACTATCCGCGATTTATCCATATGTTTTTCATGTTCCAATGAACAATATAAAAAAAATCCAGCGAGTAAGGCGACCTCTTTTTATGATTTTTTTTTTTTTTTCATTTTCGTTGTTGAAAAACGTTGCGAACTTCAGGTACATTAATTAAAAGTATGCTAGGCCTTGGAGGGTTAATTATCTTTTTAAAAAGGTGATTATGTCCTCCATGTGCTTCGTTAAGGATATTGAGGACTTGAATAGCATTTTAAAATATATGGTAGACCATGGAGGGTTAAAATACCATTTTAAAAAGGTGATTTACTCCTCCATACGCTAATTTTAGTACATCAAGGACTTAAATAGCATACTACATTTAGCAGCAAGTCCAACATCAAAAGAACTGAGGCTTTGGAGGCTCAAACTACTGATTTAATTCTAACTCGGGAAAGTTTAGTATCGCAATTGTTCAATCGATTAAATTTCATACGATTTTGTGGAATTATTCAATGTGTTACGTCGGATTTGCACGTAAATTATGTTTTTGTGGGTATTTGGCCCAAGCCGAAGCCTATAGACCGGGAACCCCAGAGATCTTTTATTAAGGAGGATAGGTTTAATTTTTGAATTAATAATACGATATTTAAATTTTAATTTCTACTATATTGTCAACTCATAAAACAGTTATTCATGATTAATAACAAAAGTATTAGGTGGCTAGCAGCTGACCCTAATTACACAATTGAAAATTTACATTTACTATTTGGATTTTACATTATATATGTTCGAATTTTAATTTTATAATTATATAATTCGGACATTACTAAATTGAACATTTTAAAATTAATTTTATTTTTTAATAGTAAATGACACGTAATTGAATTTTAATTTTATAATTCATGTAACTAAACACTTTTAAATTTTATGTAATATTTTGATTTTTAATATACACGTGTTTTAATTTTAATTTTATAATTCATGTAACTGAACAATTTTAAATTTTATGTAATATTTTGATTTTTAAATTACACGTGTTTTAATTTTAATTTTATAACTCGGACATTACTAAATTGGACATTATTTTAAATTTATTTCATTCTTTACTTATAAATGACACGTGTTTGGATTTTAATTTTAATATTCATGTAACTGAACACTTTTACATTTTATGTAACATTTTGATTTTATTTTGTTATACCTGTTTTCCTGTGTAAATACTTGATGAGCTTCAAATTAATATACTAGTTTAATTTATACTACACTTTTCTTTTTCTTTTTCTTCATTGTGACAACTTGTCCGCACCTTGATGATTGCAGCCAGAAGAGAGCGAGACCTTTTTTGTTTCTCAGGCCCAAAATTTTCTTATCTTGGTCGGCGCACGCATTATTCTCCCCACTAAGATTTTCCTTAATAGATATTTCGTTGTTCACGTGGTTCATTGTATATTATAAAATTTATGAATAAAGAAAATTGTTTTGAAAATTATAAAAATTAATCGGACGTAACAAATGCTTCGCAAAATTTGACATAAGATTTTGCAAATTTTACATCACAACAAAAAACTACAAAATTTGGTGAAACTTTATAAAATTTTATACAATTATATTACAAGTCTCGTTCTTCGAGATTACATTGTAGTATCGTCAGTTCTACTAATACAAGCCACAATTTTTAGATTTTATTATTTAAAATTTTCCCGGTACCGACTACCGCGCGCTCTGCCGTCACTCTTCATAACGTTTTTTGTGCAAATACAAGTTGCAAGCAGATATTTTTACAGCGTCACTTTTAATATTAAAAAAAATAAAAAAGGAAGAAAATAAAGCAGATTTAATTGTCAATCAGAATTAAAAAATTTTCTCTATCATGGGGAATAGTAAAAAACGGAGTAGAGATAAAGATGAAGATGAGGATATCAACAAACGTGTTTGTAGGTTAGAGCACATTCTTGGCGAATTTATAAAAGAAACTAGAGAAAAAATTTTCTCTAAAAAAGGTAATGTAAATTACAGCAATGGAATAAAATTAATATATATGACACAGGAAATTGTCAGATCTGTATATGCGTAAAGGTATACAGGAACAATTTTGTGTATTTTTGGCGTCATGTACTCGAACAGTGAGACATGAACGTGCATTCTGGCTAGTAGATTTTGTACGTAGGAGACAAAAATCACTAGTGCATAATTTTTATAGAAAAATTATTTGCAGATGATCAGCAAGAAGCTGCGCAGAACGATGAAAATATGGCGGGTAATGGCCAAGATGATGTGGTTGTTGATCGGCAACAAGACGGTGTCATTGAGACACCAGGTTTCGACAATAATGTATCTGAGGTCCTAGTAGATAAGACAACAGACATAATACCGTTGTCGGCAGTTGAAGATGACAAGAGTGAGGTTGATATGCTTGATGAAGAAACGGAGACTGTTCTTGGAGACAATCCTTCTGCAGACAATAAAGAATTGTTAGAATTTCACCAAAGTCTGGTATCTAGGTGGCCCATATGGATGTCTGAGGGCCTCAAAAAAGAGACAAAGGAGGTTATAGTAGATAAATATTCCCGCAAAGGAAATATTAATCTAGAGGCTCCAGAATTGAACGAGGAAGTTCTGGCCTCATTGAATGAGACAGGTGTCAAAAGAGACAAACTGTTTATGGTAGAACAGAACCTGGTTGGTTCTAAGATGGCGGCACTGGGTAAATCTATCACGATGGTTCTAAATGACAATAAAGAGCCGGTAGATCGGTTGTCATTGGTGGAAATGCTAGCAGATGCAGGAAAGTTACTGGCGCAAGCACACTACCAAATTTCATCTGCTAGGAAATCCTTTATTTCACCAGGTTTGGCTAAGCCAATGAAAGAGCTGCTGCAAAAAACCAAGCCTGGTACTTTTCTTTACGGGGAACAGTTGACGGAAAAAATTAAGGCAGCAAAATCAATTGAGAAGTTGGGTAAAGAAATTAAAAACGCACCTGTCTCATCTTCAACTACCTCTGGAAATAAATTTAGAGGGGCAGTACAAAAATCCTCAACGTCGTCGAGGACTTTAAACTGGCGCAGCCCATATACGGGTCAGGGGAACTCGCATATGGGCCAGAGGCTTCAGTACCAGAAGTTTCCCAGGTCAACTCCCCAGAACAGCAGGACGATGTACAGCAGTCCATCGAGCAAGGCGAAGTCCAATCGGTCAACACTTCAGGACAAGAGGAAATAGTTCAGGTGAGAACAGTAGTAGGGCGTCTCAGTAATTTTATCCAGGAGTGGATGAACATTACCACTGATAGCTTTATTTTAGACTGCATCAGAGGATACGAAATTCCTTTTCTTACTCTTCCGCCACAGGCATTGAGCTGGACGAAAGAGGTCAAATTCTCAGTGGACGATGAAATGTTAATCCACAGAGAAATTGATAAATTATTATCAAAAGGAGCTATTGTTAAATGTAAGCCAGTAGAGGGTCAGTTTCTTTCGCCTTTCTTTCTCGTAGCAAAGCCTGATGGATCAAAGAAATTTATTTTAAATCTTAAAACACTAAATAAATTCATCAAAACGTCCCATTTTAAGCTCGAAGACTTGAGATCGGCCGTAAAATTAGTTTTTAAAGACTATTTTATGTGTACTTTAGATCTCAAAGACGCATATTTCCTGGTGTCAGTAAAACAATCAAGCAGGAAATTTCTCCGATTTAATTGGAAGGGCCAACTTTATGAATTTTGTTGTCTCCCGTTTGGGCTTTGTACGTGCCCGTATGTTTTTACTAAATTGACGAAACCAGTATTACACTGGTTGAGACAGAGGGGTCTAACGTCAACAGCATACATAGACGATTTTTTGTGCCTTGATGAATCTCGGGAAAGCTGTTTAACAAATGTTGAAACTACTAGGTATATTCTCACTAGATTAGGGTTCATTATTAATGAAGAAAAAAGCCGTACTGAGCCTCAAAAATGCTGCAAATATCTAGGGTTTATAATAAATTCAACAGATATGTCACTATCTCTAACTGCGGATAAAAAGAGTAAGCTGACAGAGACCATTCAGGCACTTCTGCAGGTAAATCACTGCCAAATTAGGGAATTCGCAGGTCTATTAGGTACTTTAGTCGCAGCATGTCCTGGGGTATCGTACGGAATGCTTTATACGAAAATCATCGAACAAGAAAAATTCCAAGCGTTGATAATGAACGAGCAAGATTTTGATCAGATAATGACATTAGATAGTTCAGTAAAGGATGACTTGACCTGGTGGTTAACCAAGCTACCCACAGCTTCCTGTCCAATTCGATCTTTTCAGTTTGTTACGGAAATATACTCTGATGCGTCCCTCTTGGGTTGGGGAGCGCACTGTAATGGACAGAACGCGCAAGGGTTTTGGTCTGAATCAGAGAGGAAGCTACACATTAATCATCTAGAGTTAATTGCAGCTTTCTTTGGATTAAAATGTTTTGCCCAGGAGTACAAAAATGCTGAAATATTGTTGAGAATCGACAATACCACGGCGATCGCGTACATTAATAGATTAGGCGGCGTTCAGTACCCAGAATTAAACAGGCTAGCGAGAGATATCTGGCAGTGGTGCGAGCAGAAAAAACTCTGGATTTTCGCATCGTATATTCCGTCAAAGGAAAATACTGATGCGGACAGGGAATCAAGAAGGTCGAATATTGATACAGAATGGGAACTAGGGGACAGCTTCTTCGGGGAAATAGCGCGAAAGTGGAAAAATTTGGAAATTGATCTCTTCGCGATGCGTGTCAACGCAAAGATACAAAAATTTTGCTCTTGGAAAAGAGACCCGGAAGCTTTTTGTATAGACGCGTTCACAATGGATTGGGGAAACTATTTTTTCTACGCTTTTCCGCCGTTCTCAATGATAATGCGAGTCCTTCGGAAGATCAGGCTAGACAGAGCGGAAGGGATTTTAGTGGTCCCCTACTGGCCTACACAACCTTGGTTCCCAGTATTTACAGCAATGTTGACTGAAGATCCATTAATATTCTTACCATCAATTAATTTACTTTTATCTCCCTGTAGGTCACTGGAGCATCCTCTGAGCAAACACCTTTCCCTGGTGGCAGGGAAGTTATCCGGCAGGCATACCGGAAAAAACAACTACCAGAGGAAGCTTTTGAAATTTTTATCGCATCTTTAACTAAGTCGACAATCAAGCATTATAATTCAAGTCTAAGAAATTGGTGGATATATTGTCAGGAGGAGCAGTCCTAAAATACTTGGCTGTACGGTTTCATCAGGAAGTTTCATATGGAACTCTCAATTCTGATCGATCGGCCATAAATCTTATAAGTAATGTAGATCTGGGAAAAGATCCGGACATTTGTCGATTTTTTAAAGGCGTCTATAAGATAAGACCCACTAAGCCGAAGTACGACAGTACCTGGAATTCAGACGTTTTGTTGGAGTGGGCCGAAAAATTAGGACCAACTGAGTCATTAAGTTTAAAAGAGATTACGTTTAAATTAGTTTGTCTTCTAGCTCTGGCCACAGCCCAAAGGGTTCAAACCTTATCATTGATTAAAATAAGTAATATTGTCATAACCAAAACTGGCATCAGAATCAAAATCACAGATCCGATCAAGACGTCGAGGGTGGGGGCTCCACAGCCTTGTTTTACGCTACCGTTTTTTGTTAATAGAAAAACCGCTTGCGTCGCAAGCGTTCTTACGAGCTATATAGAAAGAACTAAAAAGATCAGAGGTGAAACAGATCATCTTTTAATTAC
The DNA here is from genome assembly GCA_964016945.1 of Microplitis deprimator. NCBI lineage: Eukaryota > Metazoa > Arthropoda > Insecta > Hymenoptera > Braconidae > Microplitis > Microplitis deprimator. The sequence goes on along the minus strand of OZ024708.1, from coordinate 14,437,771 downwards.
TTTTAAAAAACCTTTTCACCGTGCAACATCGCAATCTATAAGCCGCTGGATAAGACAGTGTTTATTGGCAGCAGGAGTCAATGAGCAGTTCACTGCTCACAGCACCAGACACGCAGCAACATCTTCAGCTGAAGTAAGAGGAATTGATCTAGCGATCATCAAGAGCATGGCAGGGTGGTCGGAGCGATCCAAAGTGTTCGCAAAATTTTATAAGAGATCTATAGACGGGGAAAAAAGCCTGTTTGTCACATCAGTGCTAGGGAAAGACAGGGTCTAGGGTGATGAAGTTGTGTAAGACTTAATAAATGGAAAATTATTATTATTATTATTATTATTATTATTATTATTATTATTATTATTATTATTATTATTATTATTATTATTATTATTATTATTATTATTATTATTATTATTATTATTATTATTATTATTATTATTATTATTATTATTATTATTATTATTATTATTATTATTATTATTATTATTATTATTTCTTTTTAAGTTAAATGCTCAGGGGGTTATCCCCGGTAGTCCGACTCTACCGAGGGCCTCACCTGAGCGCCAAATCGTTACTGCTGCGATGCTTCATCAACAAGATGATCAGCATGCGCAGCAGGCCAAGTTTCGTTGTCTTAGGAGACGGAGGGATCCGAGAATTACAGCCTTTTGCATCCTCGATGCCAAAAACTTAACTTGCGATGAGCAAGTTGGGATTTTAGCCAATGCAGATACAAAATTCTGTTTCATCCCTCCTAGGACGCCAACAATGAGTACGACAAGCTTGACACGGTAGCCTGGGTAAAGTTTGCCAATTTCAAACAGGAGATCCTGATATATTTCGTGTTTGTGCTCTTCTTTAACCGTGATGTTATATTCAGCTGGAGCTGAAAACTCAATAACATAAATGTTACGAGCGGTTTTATCGAAGAGCACAATATCAGGTTTATTGTGATCTATTTTCCGCGTTGTTGCGAATGGCACGTTCCAATAAATACGGCAACGGTCATTCTCAACAACTTGCGGAATGTCTCCTGGCAAATAAGGCAGCACTGGTGTTTTATCGATACCGTGCGTGTGTCTAAGGTGGTAATAAAGTACTCGCAGAGCAGCATTGTGACGCTGAACGTATGCACTTCTTGCCAGCACAGGACATGCTGACAAGAGATGCATAAGCGTTTCAGGATGTTGCTTACACACCCTACACTGTGTGTCGGGTAGCTGCATCTGGAGCACTTTTGCACGGTATTCAAGAGTGTTAATTACACCATCTTGGCAGGCAAAAATATACCCTTCAGTCTCGGACATCAGGCCAGCTGACTTAAGGAAGGAAAACGTCAGCTGTTCGGACAAGCCATGTTCACGCACGTGTTTAAAGAACACGCTGTGCATTGACTTATCCATGTGTGTACTGAGCAGTTTTTGTTGCTCAGCGTTGCTGATGACCCTCTTGAATTCCTCCTTAGGGAGTTCAGTAAGAGGGTTTACTCTTCCGAGACCAAGGGATTTTGCTGCGTACTTTGCTGCCTTATATAAGAACGCTCCCTTATGCGCATTCTCATGCTGATGAACAATTTGCATAAGGAAGTCGTCTTCATCTGCTGTGAAATTGACAACTTCATATGTTAAACCCAAAACCAAACGATCGTGTAGACACTCCAAGCTCTGTAGACCTCTCCCTCCGATGTGCCGGGAAAGGTATAATCTGGTGACTGAAGACTTAGGGTGCATGCTCCGATTCATATTCATGACTTTGCGTGTCTTGATATCGAGGTCTTTAAGCTCTTTCCGGGCCCATTTAAGGACACCAAAAGAGTAAAGAAGTACCGGGACAGCAAGCATGTTTGTTGCGGAGACTTTGTTCTTTCCGGAAAGTTCTGATGACCAGATTTTCCAGAGTCTCCGCACATACTCGCTGCAAAGAGTCGTTTTGATTATAGGAAGATCCTGCATAGGACTTCTCTCAATACCTAGATATTTGTACGACTCTCCGGCGTCAAGATGGTCAATGACGCTCTCATCTACCAACTCGATATCTTCACGCACATCAGAGCACTTACCCTTCACCAGATTAACGACCGCGCACTTGTCCAACCCAAATGCCATGCCGACATCCCGTGTATACTCCCCTACGATGTTCAAGGCTGTCTGAAGGTGTTCCTCATCAGGTGCATATACCTTCAGATCATCCATGTAGAGTAAGTGGGTGATCGAATAACTCCGATCAGTTGGTGGGCCCACTGAGTATCCACGAGTACGGCGTAGCGCAACAGATATTGGCAGCAGTGAGATGCAAAACAGCAGAGGGCTCAGAGAATCTCCCTGAAACACTCCTCTTTTGTACTGTACAACTTCGGTTACACGTTTGTCGTTGCCACATGAAATGTGGAACCGTGTTCGCCAAAGTTGCATCGTACGCTGGATGCATCCCACTGTATCACGATTGACCCCAAGGCATTTGAGCAAAAAGAGAATAAGCTCATGAGATGTTGAGTCAAATGCCTTGCGGTAGTCAATCCAGGCCATTGACAGGTTGCGCTGATAGTAGATCGCGTCTTGAATGACACAACGATCTACTAACAGATTCTCTTTGCAACCTGACAGGCCTCTCTTACTGCCACGTTGTTCGTATATCTGCTGCCATACAGGATCTATCACTTCTAGAATGCGATTATTTAAAATTTTAGTAAAAATCTTATAAACCGCATTCAAACAGGTGATAGGCCGGTAGTTCTTTGGGTCAGACAAGTCACCTTTCTTAGGGATGAGCACGGTTCGCCCTTCTACAAGCCAACATGGAATAGGTTCGTCGCCTCTGATAAACGCTGTAAAAATCCGGGCTAGATGGCTATGGGTAGAAGTTAGTTTCTTCCACCAAAATAAGTTAATGCCATCTGGACCCGGAGCAGACCAGTTCTCACCATTATTCAGAGCTAAACGAACTTCTTCTACGCTGACTTCAGGGCTCTCTTCATCAGCATTGTCGTTGCGGTGTTGTCGACAGAATGCTTCGAAGTCGTTGAGAGCTGGAGTGTCACGATTCACGTTCGGTTGATCACCATACAACTCAGACCAGAAAGCTTCTACTCGCTCGATGGATGGGGGATCGCCAGAAACAGATGTTTTAGGTGTCAGAAAGCGTGAAGGACTTAACCGAAACAAAGAGTTGTCGGTAAGCCGCTTCAGCTTTTTCTCTAGTGACTTTTTAGCAGTCACCAGAGCCCGCAACCTGTTAAGGGAACCTTCTTTGATGTTCAGAAGATTCTCCTTATTCAGTGTGTGATGCTGGTATCGTAGTCCAGCCGCGATGCGGCGGACTTTAGATGTAAATGCTTTTCGAGCATTTACATACTCAATCACACACTGAATGCGGGAGACATGTTTCCGGAGATCATCAATCTTCAGTGTTAGCTGTCCAATGCGCCCTCTCATCTTAGCCTCAGGCGAAAAAGTATTCCTTCTCGCAGGAGGTAAGAGTGAGGAGGCACCATCATAGACAGCTCGATTGATTGTGAGCAAAGTAGAGTCTTCCTGAATCCGAGCAGATAGTTCGTGGTTTTCCGTGTCAATTAGATGTTTTGGGTAATGTATCTTCTTAGAGATACATACTTGCCGTGTGTCAAAATCATTGTCGGCGTCTTCGAAAGAACGGCGTCTCTCTTGATGTAGCTGTGCTGGAAAAGACAGACGATGAGATAACCGTCTGTTAGTTAACAGTGATCTCCGTGTTCGCCGGAGATGAGACGCATAATCACGAAGATGTTGTTGTGAAAAATGGCTATGGTTAGGGTGCATATCGCTCCAGAGAGCATGCATCCTAGCCATGTAGCCTCTCGGCTCCGGTTCACTGTTATTGTAGCACATCAGGAGATCGGCTCGTAATTCCTCCGTCCACCTAAATGTAGTCCGTTGTTCGCCAAGGTCGTCATCGTTCGGGATCTCGGTGCTCCGCCCAGCTAGTGGGTAGCCCTCATCCGAGAAGGGCCGGTTGTGGGGAGCACTTCTGTGTTCAGGATTATCTTGAACTCAGTATACTTTACATTGGGGAGTTAGCCCAATGCAAAGGTTGTTGTGCGATTAGTAGGCCAGCAGGTGGGAGGCCAGCCTGCATTGCCCACGATGCGCCACGGGGTAAATGAAACCCCCGCCGGCCGCACAACATGCACCGTGGGCTTTATTATTATTATTATTATTATTATTATTATTATTATTATTATTATTATTATTATTATTATTATTATTATTATTATTATTATTATTATTATTATTATTATTATTTTTTAAGGCCTGGTTTGATCGTAAAATAGTCAAAAGAGGACAAAACTCCACTAGGTACGATGAAACCAGGCGTGCTATCGTATAGGTACTAATACAGCAGAGATCCGTTTTAATTGTCAAATTTGTGTCTGAAATGTATAGAAAAAAAATACGATCAAAACAGACCTGAAATTTCAACTCGGGTAGCAACCTTTATACGATATAATTATCATCACAATATTAATATATTAACCACTACTAGGAATTTATGGTTTTAGCTACTACATTAGTTTAGCGCCTTCAATTATTTCAACAATGATAAATTCAAAAAATTAATTTTTTTTTTTTTTATTCTCAATTCAAGTAAAGTACAAGGGTGATTACTTTTACACTGTATTAACATATTAATATCATACCTATATGCTCGCTCTTCTCTCTGAGAATTGAATTTTCACCACTACCCTACGGAGGATTCGAACCTAACACCTAACACACTAAACGCGCGGGAGAACGACGATAATACTGCTACGCTACTCTCTTAAAATGAACCAGTGAAATTTCACTAGTTCTCTAGTGAAATTCACTGATTCAACCAGTGGACTAAGATGATCGCTTAGCTCACTGGTTGAACCAGTGAATTCCACTTAAGTTTATTTATTATAAACGTTTATTTAAAAACAAAGTGAACTAAAAGAGTCTTACATATGATTATAAATTACATATGATTTAACTTACAATTACATATGATTATAAATTATTTAGTTAACATTTAATTTTAAAATATTATCCTTGATTGAGGTTAGCTCCTAGCTATTGAAGTAACTTTAAAGTTATTTATTTTTATACTTTGTAAAAATTTTGTCATATAATTATTATTGTTGTTACATAAAACTTAGTTGATAGATTACATAAAGATAATAAATAAATATTAATAACTTGTTGACACAATAAAACACCTAAATACACTCATGTACAGGATGCTGCTGTACCCACGCGCTTACATATTTTTAGCTCACTGGTTGAAACGAGTGAAATTCACTGGTTCAACCAGTGACTAAAAGTCCACTGGTTGAATCAGTGGAATTTCACTAGTTCATTTTAAGAGAGTACGGAACTAGTTGAAAAATTTCAGTTCACCCGTGCTTCTACTGCTTTATTCCCGCATATTGAATTTTTATATCCTATTAGTTTTTAAATATTTTAAAAATATTTCCGAATAGGGATATTTTCAAAGTATGTCAATATTCGTAAAAAAAAATTTTAAAAATGTTTCTTAGAAATATTTCTAAAAAAAATATTTAAAATAATTGAAGAAAAAAAAAAAAGGTAATTATTTGGAAGTGGGGTCAACAGGTATTTCGACAAGCAAAAATCCAAAACCTGGCAAATGGCTTAGGGACCACGTTTAATCCCAAGCATTTGTCGGCGGATTGAAGTTGTTTCAGCTTAAATTGATGTTATATAAGCTTTGATATACACTTGGTATATAATTAAGGTATAAATTATCTTTGAGATTTTTCAGTTCCGTGCTACACTGCACTATTTGACATATTTTTCTTTTCATTCTATGTATTGACTCTTAAGTCAACCACCAAAACTTAAGGTATATGCCTATTTGCCATAATGTTTGTAGTTTCGTCCTAAGTACGTTAACGGACTCGTCAGTAAGGCTATGTTAACGCACTCTTGCCTTAGACTACATCTCCCACTAGTACGGGCCGGCGTAAAACAGTGTTCTGGGTTTCTGCCAGACACTATACTAGCGAGGGAAGGCAGACACCATCCAAACTACTTGCAACAAAATGTTATGTGAGCTGTTGTACACATTAAAATACTGAAATAACAAAAATATGCTGATTTTTACTATTACAAGAGTTCAAAAATTATTTGTAACTCTTAGATCGACCTTTCTATCACCACCGCCCATCTTACGGTATTATATAAAATTACTTATATTTATTAGAAAAATTTATTTTTGAAAATTCACATGATTTTGTGTTATTTTTGACATTTTTTCGCACTTCAATTGCAAGGTTCAAATAGATATCTGGTGTTAGAGACATAAACTCGTACAGAAAATTTAATCCGCCGTGTAACTGAACACGTGGAAAAAGTTTAATTATGGATGTTTAAGGTGTAAGCACTTGGAATTCTGAAAAATGTGGTTGACCCTGATTCCAAACAATTACCAAAAAAAATTTTTAGAATGCTTGTAGGGTAAGTGTCGGTATTACTGTCGGTGCGGGTATTACTGTAGATTTTTTGTTTCAATTATAAATAAACGATAAATAAGTTTTGATAATTTAAAAAAATTATTGCTAATACTTGAAACCTTGAAGAAAATAACTGCACAGTAGTTTTACATGTACAACAATTGTTCAATTTGTTATTAATGAATTGAAATTGATTGGTCATAGAAGTTAAAAATTATGCCTTTTGTGTAAGTTCCTGCGTGAAAAGACGTGGTACAAAAAGGTCCTTTTTTTCTCAAATGAAAAAACTCAATTATATATTTATTACTTCCCGGGAAAAAATCACCATGCATGATCATGCAGGATTCATGCCTGACCGTACATGATTCATGCATAATTTATGCTTGATCCTGCATGACTCATTCATGGCCAGGCATGACTCATTTGTGATCAAGCATGATCATGCATGGCTCATTCTAAATCAGACTTGCTCATGACTTACGTTAGAAATAATCGTATCCAGAGATGTAATCCCTCGAGAAAGATCACGGTTGAGCATGCTCTGTTATCCATGATCATGCATGGCGCAGACATGATCGTACAAGGCTATGCATGGTCAACCTTAATCTTTCACGGTTATATGCAAGTAGTGAAACATATTTATGAATATTCAGGCTTGATCATGAACGACTAAGCGTACTCGTTCATATTCATAGATGAAAGTTAGTCGTTAATAGAAACTGTTAGATTAATTATAATTATTGTTTCCTTTTTATTTTATTATTTATTGAAATTAGATTAATTGTCTGGGAAAAAATCAGCATGCATGATCAAGCATGATCATGCATGATTTAGGCAAGGGTAAGCATGTTCAAACATAGATCATGCATGAATCATGCACGGTCAAACATTACAAATAGTTTAATCAAAATCTATTATTAAAATCTCCGATTGAACTAATTGAATTCGATTAAAATCCGGTCGAGCTTCAATCGGATTTGATTGAGGTTTTTAATTAAGGATAATCATATATTTTTATGAAAAACTTCAAATAATTAAACATTTATTTTTATTTTGACGATAGTAGTTAAAATTATCATTTTTTAAATCGATAATCAAAATAAATTAATTTTTTAATTTTTGCTTCAATTAATAACGAAAACCAATCTTTTTTTCCGAAAAATAATTTAACTGAATTTGATTAAATATTGTTTTTTTGAATTAATTAAAGAATTGAAATAATAAATTCTTGCCAAATTGATAATGACACTCAATATAATTGCTTTTTTTTTAATTAATAATTAAGATTAATGTAATTGTTAAATTTGCTTGTAATTGATAACTACAATTCCTTTTATTCATTATTCAAAAAAAATTTAATAACCAAATCAAGATCGAGTTCAAATAATGTTTTATTTTTTACAACCCTAAGGTTTCAAGAGATATTAGAAATCGTCGTAAACTGAATAAGATAGTTCAGCCTAGTGGACAGCGGGCGTGCTTCCTAACATGACGGTCGAGGGTTCGAGACCCGTCGCGGGTAAAATTTCAAAAGTACTATTCAACCAGTAAACATTAACTACACAATAATACTCACAAAATAAGTTAATTTCAAATTGACTTATCATTATTTTTTTTTTTAATTATTTGAGGGATTATGCTTGCTCAGGCCTGATCATACCTGAATATTAGCCAGCCATGAGCATGCGTGATCATGCATGCTCATGGCTGGCCAATATTCAGGCGTGATCGTGCATGAGATTAACGCATGATCAGGCCTGATGATTTTTTCCCGGGTTACTGAAGTTACATAACCCTTGTTTAATACCAAAAATTGAATAAAAATTCAATTTTTATTAATTAACATTATTTATTTAAGGAAGAAGTAGTTGGTACGAATAAACTGGGCATGTTTGCATTACTGAGATATTCTTAATAACCCGCAGTAATAGAAACGCCTCTAGTAGCATTCTCTTGAACCCATTACTAAGGTAGTAAAATTTTTTTCTCGCCTCCTGGTGGAAAGCGTCAACTTTCGTCCCGCTGTGCAAAACGAAGTTGCCGCTTTCCGCCTCCGTCGACGAGAAAAATAGTATACACTCCTCGGGAAGTAAATAAGAAAGCCTCAGATCACATGTTTGTTGACCTCGGCTTTGCCTCGGCCAACAATTACATGTGATCTGAGACATTTCTTACTTTACTTCCCTAGGTGTGTAATATACTATTATTCTAACCTGTGAAAATAGTGCTTGCATTAAGTTCTCTGTAAGTTGTTTTTTGTTGAAAATAAAAAATGCCAAAAGTGAATAATAAAAAGAAGGTCAATAAAAAAAAAAAAACAAATAAATCTAAAGTGATAAAAAAATCGTGATATAATTATAATAGAGCTGATATAAAATTAGCTTTAACTGAAGTTATCGGGGGAAAGAAAGTTGCTGAAGTGTCTCGAAAATATAATATACCGGAATCAACAATAAGAGCGAAAAAACTCAACAAATGCAGTGACAAACCACCTTGACCATCAACTGTACTTAATTATGAAGAAGAAAAGGAATTAGTTCAATGGCTTTTTTACGGTTGTAACCAAGGTTTCCCGGTAACAAAAAATAAATTAGTTGAAAATGTGAAAATACTGTGTGACTGATATCAGGAAAACCCCATTTCCTTATAATAAACCAGGAAGATCTTGGCTGGAAAGTTTTTTAATACGTCATCCTATCGTTTCAGAAAGAATTTCTGAAAATTTATCTGCAACCCGGGCTAAGGTAACAGAGTATCAGATACGAGGATGGTTCACTGACATTACTAACTACTTCACTGAGTTTTTTAGTGATGAAAGCTTTACAAAAATCGATGGTACACGAATTTTTAATGGTGATGAAATTTGGAGTTTCCATGTGTCCGAAGCCGTCATCAGTGCTTGCTCCGGAAGGCACTACGATCCTGTATAACATAGTTAGTAATAATGAAAAAGAAACTGTCACTGTACTCGTCACGGCAAATGCAGCAGGCAATCTCGCTCCAATTTTGGTGCTCTTTGCAGGTCAAAGTGCACCTAAAGACGTAATAAAGATGGGACCTTCAAACTTCAGTTTCGGCTATTCTGATAACGGTTGGATGACAGCTAAAAATTTTTACGAATATATTACTAATGTTTTTTTTCCATGGGGACTCGCAAGCAATATAGAATTACCAATCATACTGTACATTGATGGACATAGTTCACACGTTACTTTGTTATTGCGCAAATTTTGCCGTGAAAATAAAATAATTCTTGTTGCTTTGTATCCTAATGCTACACACATCTTACAACCGTTAGATGTAGCTCTCTTTCGAACATTTAGAGCAGCTTATCAAAGATCTTTCCAAGCTATATGTGAAAATTCTTGTACTATAAGTATAAAAAAAAGCCAAGTCGCACAGGTGTTGAACAAAACATTTGAAAGTTTGAATTTAAAAAAAATTTTGGAGAACGGATTTAAAACATGTGACTTAAATCCTCTGAACGTTGATGCTATTGACTTTAGTAAAGTTTTCAAAAAGCTGGGAAATTCATCTAGTGCAACCCCAAGTATTTTTGAAGATACACCAGAACTACCCAAAGAATCAGAAGCTTTGAAAGTCTTGCTTAATAGACAAAGATAAATTAATATCATTCAGAGTCCACGATAGCTCTGTTTGGAAAGGACCGAAGGAAGATGAAAGTCTTTATGATATTTGGTACAAGTTGGCAAAATCAACAAGTAATCCTAATGTTGCATCAAGCAATGAAATCTTTTCTTCCCAAGAAATAAGCAGTGTACGTTAAAATAGTAAATCAATGTTAATTATTTGATAACACATTTTAATTTATTAAACATTATTATTTCTAGCAAAATATTTTCAACGATGATGTAAGTGTGCAGTCGCTCTCTGAAAGGACTTTAACCATTACAGATGACCCAGAGGCAACATCATCAAGAAACGAGCTGGAAAACGAAACAGTACTTTGATAATTCTATATTTCTAGATTTTTAGTTTAACCATAAGTTTTATCAAGTCAAATCTCATTTTAATTATAATACGTAAATTTTTATTGATAAGTTTTAATATTTTACTGATCAATTTGTATATAATCTACCAAATATTTTATGCCAATCAGATTTTGACATATCACTCAATTATACATTAATAAATAAACATGTATCTAAAAAATTACTTATATTATTAAATTTTTAGAAATAAAATATTTTTTTTTGTACAACTTAAGTTGCTCTTTTTTAATAATGGGAGTATAATTTCAATTCTCGTATAAATTTTCAGAATGAAAAATCACTCGTTAAGTGGAATTCTACTAATGAAGAGAACAGTGTATTGTTGGAAATCGTTTTCAACTCGCATGAAGATTCTATGGCGATTACAGATGAAACTCCAATATCTTTTTCTGATTTTACTATCAACACTCCAAATCCTCTCCAAGACCAAACACTGACTACTTCTGAAACTGTAGACACAGCTATCTGAACCGCTGAATTAAGTCCGGAATGTCTTTCGAGTGTCACTGTCACTTTAAATCCTCTCCAAGAACAAATAACGGTTCATTCAATGCCATCCGATACAGTTCTTCAAGACTCTCGATTAACGCCAAAATCGCTTTCTCATGCTACTAAACTCACTTCAAATCTTCCTCAAAACCATATACTGATAACTGCTGATACAACATGTGAAATAAACGTCCAATCCTCCAAACTAACGCTCAGACCACTTCCCATCGCTGCTACAGATATTGAACATTCTTTCACAGAGCAACCAAAGCAGTATCAGAATAACCTTGCATTAGAAAATTTAACAAACATTGATCCATCCATAAATAAATTTTCTGGACCATTTAAGAAACTATTGCACTGGCCTAAGTCTGATTCCTCGAAAAAAACGAAAAAATAATTCGATTCGAATTCCATCAGTTTTATCAAGCTCGCAGTGGCAACCAGTTCAATAAGGTAAGGAAAATAATAAACGGTTGAAGAAATCATCTTAAAAAAGAAAATAAAAGTTGAGCAGCAAGAGATGAAAAAAAAAAGAAAAAGAACGTGCTAGTAAAAAAGAAGAAAAGTTGAGAAGAGAGCAGATTGAAGTACAAATAGATAAAGAAAAGTTTGAGAAACAGCAACAAAATATTAAAATAGCTGAGGCAAACCAAAAATTGAAAGAAAAAGCGTTACTTAAAAATTAAATACTGCCCAAATAGAAAAACAAATTGCCGAGCTTCAACAAGTAGGAATTGAATTACAGGAAAACAATAATAAATAATAAAACAGGCTCGAATCAGGGCTTTTTTAACTTCCCGCTAAGAAAATCAATGATTTTCAAAAATTTCGAGAAGTTATTGTTTTTACCCCGATTTTCGAAAATCGATTTTTCATCAGATGTCAACGTTTTGAGGTCCTAGGGAGCTATTCTGACTATTTTTAGAATGATGTCCGAGTGTTTGTGTGTGTGTGTTTGTGTGTATGTGTGTGAATGGTCTATAACTTTTTAACTAATGAATCGATTTGGATGGTTAAGGCGGCAATCGAAAGAGCTTGTTGGCTATCAACTTTTCTAAAAATTTCGGATCGTTTGATCTAGTAGACTCAAAAATATTGGCGAATTACGAAAAAAAAAATTTTTTTTCTTTTAGTTTTTTATTGATTTCTCAGAAATGACTGATACGATCGACTTCAAAATCTAATCAGCTCTAGAACTTAATAAAACGCGTCGATTGAGAGATATCGTTTGAGAAAAAATGGTAAAAAACGTTATTTTTCGAAAACAAAGGCATACAAATGTATTTTCGAGCTCGAATATGCATTCCCAACAATGTTTTTGAGCTCAGGGGGGCTCAAAAACGGCGGGAAGTTTTAGGGCTGGCCCGCCGGGTCAACTGACAGACCGATTTTTTTTTGATAAAGCTAATCTTTTTATTAGTATATAGACTGTACTGTGCTGTGCTTATTTGTAATATTTATTTTTATTAATTAATATAAGTCTGTTATATTAATAAATTTTATTATGTATTTTATTAAGCTAATAATTATCTTTCAAACTTGTTTTATTTCACTTTTTATTTGATCCCGAAGTTGTTCGTATTTAATTGAGCCGCAGTAATTGGCACGCAGTTATAAGGGCAAGTTACTTTAAGCCACGCAGTAATACATACATATGGACCTCTCTTTAAAATGCTTATTATTTAAAGAAAATATTAGTTTATTGCATTGCTGATTTTTTTAAATTTAATGATAAGTCAAACTTCGGTATAAAAAAAAAAATTTATTGATATCTTGGAATAAATTTTATCAAATTGCTTTTGAAGTAAGACCTACAAAAAAAAACGCAATAATACCCACACTTACCCTAATGTTTTCTTTTTAATTTATTTTTTAGCAATACTTTCGAGAAAATAATTGTAAGTCCTTTTTGCCAACTTCTTGACATTGATATAATATATAATTATTTAAAAAATATTGACAATATAATCTGAAAATATTTTTAAAATAGCTTGGTGTTGATAAAATATACAATTCATTTTGTACATAATATTTTTTTTTATTAACTTTTACAAGTAACAATAGTCTAATGTAAATAATTAAGTTGGATGGGACATCCGTAACAAAAAGAATGAAATCTATTAATATTTGTTATTTTTCACATAAAATTACTATTACACCGAAGCAAATTTGAAACGGTCCAAAAATCCAGAAATTTTCCTTCAAATAAGAAAAATTATAATCTCCTCATCCTGTATATTGCAATATAATAATTTTGTCTTATTGGTCTTAACTACACGTTTGTCCTCAAACTTTTCACAATCGTTAATACATTAGGCGAATAATTTAATAATGGTTTTATTAATCACCATTTTAATGTTAATTAAAGTAACGTATCACAGTTCAATCGATCTACCTATTAGTAGTCGGAGAAACTATTTATACATAATGAAATACGGTGACTGCATTGTCAGAGTAGTTGCGTTGACTATTAAAAGTAGTTGCAGGAACTATTGGATAGTAAACAAACTAAAATAGTCGCTGATACATTCTTTATTTGTAGGGGTGAACCAAAAAAAGATTGTTATCATTATTGCTGAAGTAGAAGTTCTGAGAAATAATATTAAATAGTTACCATAACAAAACAAAAAATTTTAGTAATGCTTAGTTGATACTACTTCTTTCAAATAGGTCTGGACACTATAATATAAGGTAACTGACCCCTCTATCGATCAGTTAAGCGTATTTTTTTTTTCGAATTGAGAATTAAAATATAAAAAACCAATTCATGTATAAAACAGTGATAGAAATTTAAAGCTTACACATTTAACTTCAAATCAAAATAAAAAGGCCATTCGGCAGCCGAAATGGAAGGTAGATTTTCCAATTAATCTATATAAATAGTTTCATACATACATATCTTGTGATACATGTTAGTGTATAGTAATGATATGAAATTCGGCTCGTTTTCTAAGAATAAGGCAAAAAAAAAACAACGATTATTTTCGATAGAGAACTTCAGATAGTTAATTTGACAAAACATTATATATGAACACCATATTTTCAACATTTTCTGATTCCATTAAAATTTCCAAGGCTATCAAATTATTGAAAGAAATGATCAAAGCATAAAGCTTAAGGTCATAAATAAAAGATTATTAGACAAGCTTTCAGATACTTTTTATGGAAATTGTCTATAAATATTAGTTTTGAAGTTATATAAGCTTTAGCAGTGATTAAAAACTGATTTTTACGAAAAATCATAAAAATTTCAAACAGTCATAATTTCAAAACTATTCAAACGATTCAGCTCATCTTTGAACTTGATCCAGGTAATCATCTATAAAATTCGTTTAAAAAATTTCATTTAGATCCGATAAGAACTGTGGGTGCTGTCGTAATGACAAAACCAGTGATAATCATAGGGTGTAGAGGTACATTTGATACATTATAAGTAATAAAAGAAATTCTTTAAAAATATAAAATAGCAGTGAAATTTACAGGTTATTTTGTGCATAATAAAATACAATTGACGAAACTGGATTATAATTGGACAAGCATAAGTTATGTGGAATGAAAACCATATTTTCAAAATTTTCCCTCGCGGACCTGGAATCACTGTAAAATCACAGTGAAATCACAGTGAGATTATAGTAAAAACATTGTGAGACCATGATGAAATTACGGTGAATTCACCATGATTTTGTGCCATTCGGTCACTGTAGTTTTATGGTTATCTCACAGTGATTCGATACTGGTTTCACAGCAAATTCACAGTGAAAATACACGGAAAAAAAATGTAGTAAATTTCACTAAAAAATATGAAAATAATTTTACTATATCCCGTTCAGTAAATTTTACTATATTAGAATGGAAACAAATCAAATTAAAATTTTAATAACTTTTAACTTTTTATCATTAGTGCTATCATTTTGATTATTATTGTTATTTATGTCATCTGTATTGGTGTTCGTATCGATTTTTATTTTTAAAAATCACTTGTTTTAACCGAGATTCGAACCCTGATCTCCCGCGTGCGAGTCCTTTCCTGTGTCTAACGGCCTGAAGTTTCCTTTGAACAAAAGTTTCTGAACTTGTAATACATATTTTTATATGCCATCCCTACCAACTTTTAATTTTATCTACACATAGTAAAATTTAATTTACAGATAATATAATCGTGTTAGCAAAAAATACATTACGTACAATAATTTTTAATATCTTCTTATGTCATAATTGCCTACCAGTAAATTTTACTAAATGTTTTGCAATAATTAAAATACAGAATGTATTTACTGACATCTGTTATTAAATTTTACTACAATATTGTAATTTTAAATATATTTTTTTCTCCATGTACAGTAAATTGGCAATGAATTTTTGGTAAATTCATAGTAAATATACAGTAAATTAGCAGTGAATTCACAGTGAATGTACAGTGGATATCCTGTAAATTTCTTACTATTTTACTCGTAAACTTTGGAACTGAAAATAATAATAATAATAATAATAATAATAATAATAATAATAATAATAATAATAATAATAATAATAATAATAATAATAATAATAATAATAATAATAATAATTACGAAGTATGAATTACTTTATTATAATTTAGAATTATTTTGACATCTTATAAATTTTTTTTTAAAAAGGAAAGCTCCATATATACAAACAGTCATTCAGACGTCACATGGAAAATGGTATGAACAAATGTTCGGGGCCTCCTAACCTCGCGTTCTAATGAAAACTCGATTTTCGAATATCGAGGTAAAAAAAAGAAATTGTCACTATACCACTCTAAAGCTACGATTTGACGACTGTGGTGTCAAATCATCATAAAACTATAGTCAAATCACCATTAATTTACCAAGGAATCGTGGTGAAATCACCATTGATTTACTGTGAAATCATGGTGAAATCACCATTAATTTACCGTGGAATCATGGTGAAATCACCATTAATTAACTGTGAAATCATTATTAAATCACCATTAATTTACTCTAAACTCGCAGTGAAATCACTACTAAATCACAATGACAAAATGGCACAAAATGACTGTGAATTCACGATGAAATCACCGTAAATACACCGTAAAATTACGGTGAAAGTGAATTCACTGTGATTTTACAGTGATTCCAAGTCCGCGAGGGTATTAAAGCTTATTAGTTACGCTTTAAAATACTTTTTGCAGAAATTATCTATGAGTTGTAGTTTTAAAGTTATATGGACTTGAACGTGATTAAAAACGGATTTTTTCGAAAAATCGTTAAAATTTCAAACAGATATATCTTTTAAACTAATCGACCGATTCAGATATCTAATGACCTTGAAGCTATAACAACCTATTCTCCGACTACGATCCAGAGTAAAAAAAAAATAAAAATTTTGCTTCTTAATCTTGATTTTGAATGGCAAATAACATGATAGTTTTTTTTTCATATTAATTCACCTAAATGAATTTAGGTATGGTAATCGTGAATGAAACAAATCAATTTATTACTCTCTAAACCTGAAGTAGTGAATTATCACTAATTCACAGTGTATATTCACTATTTGCCACAGCTAAAAGTCGACCACTTGGAATTAGTGCATATACACTCATTTACTCAGTGAAATGATGCACTTATGAAAACAGTGAAATTCACTGTAGTTATTAGTAGTAAATATTTCTAATGATAATTAATTATTAAAAAGTAATGCTTTAAATCTACTGTGTAAAAAGTAAAATTTTCACTATTTATACATAAAATTCACTTTTTTCCAGTGAATTAGTTGATCACTGGGAAAAACAGTGAAAATTTAACTATTTCAAGTTTAGAGAGTAAACAAATGAAAATTCTTTCTATTTATTAAGATACGCGCTCTAGGGTATGTCTTCACTCGTAAGAGATTTAGCTTAGACTAACTTATTCTTTTAATATTATTTAACACTGAGGTCTAACAACCTCTCCTCCTTTTGTATAACAAAGATGTCTAAGTTCAAAATATATATACATATGTGCAAATGAAGGAAAACATATTGCCTTGCATTTACTTGGAACATGGCCCTCAATCTCTCGTCGACCCAAGTACCTAAGGTCATAATATTTGATCCATACTAGCTTTCTTTTCCTTTAGTAAACATATACATATTTTGAACTCAACTTAAATATATATACTACGACTTAAATACAACACTGTTCGAAATAATATTTCGAACAGAATATTTAGTAAAGAGAAATATTAAATAAAATATATATAAGAATAAAGATTGATTTTTGTACAGAGAATCCAACAATGGCTTAAACATTTTTTTTTTTTTTACATAGAATTTTGTGAATTCTTTTGAAAAAATTTAAAAGTGTTCCATTGATCGAAAAACTAATTTTTTGACAAAAAATGGCCGAAAAAGCATTAAAAAATTTTAATTTTCAGTTTTTAAATTTTTTTTCAGAAAGAATGTTGAAAATAAAAAAAAATGACCCCCTATGAAATGAGGTTATCACAGTTATAGTCAAAGATATACAGTTATTAAGCAAAAATCGATAACTCCGGAATGGATGGAGATAAAGATGCGAGTTGAAAATTTAGCTGAAGACTTCTGTCTACATATATGAAAACATATTAAAAAACCAAAAAAATCGAAGAGGTTCACCATCGCAACGTCATTGAATTAATTTGTAATGACCTATATAAATTATCTTTCATCTTGGTAAATAAATAAATTTGATTATCATCATCAAAATATAAAATATTCATTAACGACCTTTGACACGACATTAGTTCATTTTAAAATTTAAACTACGATCAAAAAAAACTATTAATATCACAAATGACAAGTTGTTTAATTAATTCATACACATTTGTACATGCGGGATTTGGGTATTTTATATTCGACCGGTTGACTGGTTATTATTAAAATTTAAAAATCAAATTAAAACAGAGTTAAGTCATGAATATCATCAGCCATAAAAACAAGAAAAAAATTAATAAAAGCCTCTTCTTTACAGTAGAAAATTGCCTTACTAGTAAAATGATTATTTAACATCTCGAAATCTACTGGGCCAAATAATTTCAAGCTCATACTAAATGCATCTAATGCCTAAATCGTTATGAATGACTTTGATTGAATATTGAATCTGAAACGCGTTAAAAGAGGTCGCGAGGTATTCGGAAGTTGGAATATTCATACGTAAATACTACACACATGTGTGCGTGGCGCAGCCACGGACATAATCCGGAAATAGAGAAGGGCAAGAAAACTCGATTAATCGAACATCGATGTTTTTTATTCCATAATCGATTATTTTTTCTCGATGTTTTTGTGAGTCGATGAATCGATTATTTTACAGATTTTAAAAATAATTGAAAAATTTTGAAAATGAAAAAAACAATTTTTTTAATTAATTATGTACAAATTATTTATCTTTTTATCATGACAATCTTACAAACCTTTTAAATTAAATTTAATGGCCTTCAGTTTCTGGATAATTGTGTTACCGACATAAAGTAAAAACCATAATAACTAAACATCGATTGTTTTCGATGTTTTTACTCAATAATCAATTAGACGTAATCGATTATTGAGAAAATCGATTTATTTTTCCGACATCGCCCATCTGTATCCGGAAAACAACCAAAATGATTTTCCAAGACCTCAAACAGTCAACATTTGTCGAAAACTCGACATATGTACTTTATCAATCAATATATTAACAATCAAATCATAGTAAATATTGTGTAACTAAAATATTATAATAAATTATCATCATAACTTTTGCTAAAAAATCATCCAAAGAGGGAGAATGAAATGATAGCCTACATATAAATGATAAAGTAGTGGGAAAAAGAGAAAGTGAACAGCGAGTCTCCAACGACAACCCTATAAGGAGCGCGCGTAAATATCAGGAGAGTATGCGCATACAGAGCACAGCTATAAACTCTACTATTATCATGTTTACTTGATTATACGGCCACGTGTTTCGATGAGGTTTTATTCGTAAATAACTAAGCTACCAAATAATATCTGCTAGATCATAAGCGCCTAGTATCAATAAGTTGAGTTTGGATTGCACGTGGCACACATAATAATATATTAACCTTCAATAACCTTTATAAAGCCTATTATACTTGTTTTGTCTTTTTTTTTTTAACACAGATTGTTAATAATCAGTTTTTTTTTTTTTTTTTTTATTCTACATTCTCATAATTACTTCATTAATTTAATATATATGAACCTTTAACATAATAACCAATTACTTCAACAGTTACATTAGTATTTATTCAATATAAATGTAAGCCGTGCACATATTATTAACTTAATAAATGTTTAATTGATTAAAAACAAAAATAAATTATGTTAATCATTTTGCTTGAATTATTGAACTTAAATTAAAATTAAATTACGACCTGTAATTTTTTAAAAATTATTTTTCGGAAAAAAAAACCCACAAACATTGACTCATACAAAGTTTGTATTCCGTCAAATAATAAAAATTATTATTTCTGCTGTTATATGTACGCCTGATAAAGAATTCATGAAATACGGAGTCCTTGTGGAGGCTTCATACTCCTTATGTATTATATATACATAAAATACATAGATATCTGACATTAGATTGAGCGTAATGATTTCGAAAGAGAACATATTATATGTTATATATAGAGAAAATATATTAACGACCAATTGAATGACTATTTTGAAGTACATACATGTAGTGACACTAGTCGAGACTCCTCACCTGCCCATCAAAAGACGTAAAGCCATCCACCCCGGCTAACTCCGCATCAGGAGAGCATGTATTTGAGGAACCTTCTAAAGCAATAGACGCGATTGTTTCGGTTCTATTACCTACTCCATTTCATGTCATCAGTGCTGCCAGAACGTGCGATATTTTTACCCCTTCCAGAGGGCCGTGCGCGCGATGCACACACGCAATTATGTCTATCGGTGTGTCGGGAAACCGAAAGAAGCCGAGAGAAACCGAGCGCTGTAAACAAGCGGAGGAGAAATGTTGCTCCCACCATGCGTCGTTTCGTACCCGCTTTGAGTTGCGTGTTCAAATCCACACTCGAATTTGATTTTTTATTATTTTTTAACGTAATAAATTTTTAAATATTTATTTGTTCAAATTTTTTAATTAATTGATAATTAAAAATTTTTTGAACTAATTTAAATGGCTGTAAAATAGATAAATAAATATTAAAACATAATCCTCTCATTGTACTTTTATTTAATAATAAATTTTAGATTATTAATTGTAATTTTAATAAATAATTATTATTAAAAGTCATTTATTATTAATATTAGTTATTAGTTTTAAATGTTACTTAGAGTTTAAAATACAATTTTTATAAAAGCTGTTGCATTTAATCGTTGTTCTGATTCTGTGGACGTGCGACAATGTTTTTGTTTCAGGAGCTTCAAGTCGTGTGTTCACAACCGCGACTGAGTCGAATTTTTTTTTTTAAACTACTTAATAATTAATTATTTTCTAATTATCTTTAACTAATTTTTACAAAAAAACTTATCAATATTATTTAAATAAATAACAAAACGCAATTTTTAGACATTATTTATCGTTTTTTATCATTTGTATACTACTATCCGTAGTTCTAATGGTTAATTTATTATTATTAATAATTTAATTATATATAATAATATAATTATATATTATTTATAATAAATATTAGACTTAATTCTTACTTGAAGTCTAAAATACGACTTTTATATTACTTCACGTCTTATAATTCTAAGTCGGATCAATGGACGCGTGCTATCGTTTTGGCATCACGTTCGCAGATTCGCGTGTTCGATTCCGCGACCAAAAATCAGTTTTTTTTTTTTTAATTCGAATTTTTTTTTCTTTAATTTGATAATTTTAATGACATAGGTTTCCACATCACCCATAAGGTACTGTATATCATGATGCGTTCCCGTCTTTTTTTTATGGTGGGTCCCCCAGAGGCCTATCAACCATAATATAAACCCGAAAACTCAAAGAACGTTAACAATTTTTTAAATGATAATAAAATTAATATTAAATTGCAAAGCTTAAAGCTGTTGCATTCTTATTAAATAAATAAAATGATTAAAGCTTCAAACAGCAGACTAGAATCAGGTGGAAGCAGAGCTGAAGGCTTTACCTTCTTCTTAAAATAAATAAATTCATTAAAGTTTCAAATATTGCACAATACTTATGATACATCGGAGCTTAAAGCTCTAACTTTATAATTGAATATTTAATAATTTTAGTTTTATTAATGGACGAATAATAATCAAAATAATAATTTTTAATAAAAGTTTTCCACAGGGAAAAAGCTGAAAAAAAGTTGACGATTAATATGAAAATTAAATAATTTAAATTTGATTAATATACGCGAATAAATAATTACAATAATAGTTGTCTAGAGTGGAAAAAGCTGAAAAAAAGTCGATGATTTTCACGATTTGTTGGATTCTCTGTACAAAAATCAATCTTTATTCTTATATATACTTTATTTAATTATTCCTCTTTTCTAAATATTCTGTTCGAAATAATATTTCGAACAGTGTTGTATTTAAGTCGTAGTATATATATTTAAGTTGAGTTCAAAATATGTATATGTTTACTTAAGGAAAAGAAAGCTAGCATGGATCAAATTTTATGACCTTAGGTACTTGGGTCGACGAGAGATTGAGGCCCATGTTCCAAGTAAATGCAAGGCAATATGTTTTTCTTCATTTGCACTCATATATATATATATTTTGAACTTAGAGATCTTTGTTATACAAAAAGAGGAGAGGTTGTTGGACCTCAGTGTTAAATAATATTAAAAGAATAAGTTAGTCTAAGCTAAATCTCTTACGAGTGAAGACATACCCTAGAGCGCGTATTTTAATAAAAAGAAATACTTTTCATTTGTTCAATAAATTGATTTGTTTCATTCACGATTACCATACCTAAATTCCCAACAGGTTATGGGCCCAGAATACGCCGTGTATTAATATCGTGAAAAATTAATTTATTGAATAAATTAAAAACTATTAAAATTATAAAATCACCTAACTTAAACTATACTATTAAAATTTTTGAATTTTAATTTTTAAGTGTATGTGATTTTGAATAGTCAAAATAATTAAATTAAAATAAACTATAAATAATTATTTTCAAAATAAAAAAAAAAAAAATTAAATTAAATAATAACTTTTTAATACGCTAAATAGTTATAAGCCTTAAATTTAAGTGTTACCTATCAAACTTGTGACGTGTTTTTAAATAGTGATTAGTGCTGTGTTTAAATAAATTCATAATGGAAGGAAGAAGAAGCATTCCTCAATTTAATGGTGATAAATATAATATTTGGAAAGCTAGAGCTCGTGCGGTATTGCGTGAACAAAATATATTGCACGTTGTGGAGGATCAGGTTCCTGAAAAACCTGACGATTCCTGGAAAAAGGCTGAAAGAACAGCTCAAGGCATCGTATGTGAATACCTTGGAGATAAATTTATCAATCTTATAAGTTCTACTAAAACCGCCCGGGAAATACTTGAAGAACTAGATGCAACATATGAGAGAACTAGTACAGCAACTCAAGTGACAACATTTAAAATGTTTGCTTCACTAAAATTAAAAGATAATGCATCACTTGCTGAACATTTTGAAAAGTTTGATACATTATATGATAAGCTAGTTTTATCGGGAGGACCGAAACTACCTGAACCAAGTCGGGTAGGATTATTATTGGCATCTCTTCCATCAGCCTACCGAGCAGTATCAACAGCGATTGAAACAATGGCCGATGCCAACATCTCCTATTCACATGTGAAATTGACACTTTTGGAAGAAGAAATAAGGATCAATGAACAATATAATGATACAAGTACAAAAGTGTTAGTTGCAGAAGGGAATGATAGTGGTGTCAGGAAACATTTTCTTCCAAATAACTTTAGTCATCACAATAAAAAGAAATTTAAATACAGTCGCGTACCAATGAACTATAAGAAGTCATACGAATCACATAAAGTTACGTCTAGTGTTAAGTGCCATCATTGCGGTCGTAAAGGTCACCTCAAGAAAAACTGTTATTTTAATAAGTAGAACAATCAAGGCTATAATGAACGACAGAGAACAGTTCAAACTGTTCAAGTTATGAATCCTCAACAAACTTCAAGGATTGCATTTATGGCTGGGGATTCTTATTTAAATAATAGTGATGGAAATAAAATTATGTTTTTGTTGGACTCTGGAGCGTCTGACCATCTAACAAATAGAGCGGGCATTGCTCAGAGTTTTAACGATCTTCAGAGACCAATAAAAATATCCGTAGCAAAAAGCGGAGAATTTATTTCAGCTACAAAAAGGGGTTCCATCCAGGTAACAACCAATATGGGCATTCAAGGAACTATTGAAGAGGTCCTGTACAGCCCTGAGGTCCCGTACAATCTACTTTCAGTGACAAAACTACGTAATTCAGGCATGACAATTGTGTTTGATCAGCAAGGCGTCACAATAAATAAAGGTGGTAAGACCTTAATGAAAGGTAAGCCCTCAAACAATTTAATTTATATTGACTTCATAATTGATAAATCGGAAGTAAATTCAGTTGCTCAAGTTTATAGTAGCAATAAATTAAATTATGAAATATGGCATGAAAGGTTAGGTCATATAAGTAAGAATAAATTTATAAAATTAAAAAGTCAAAATATGATTGAAGATTTAGGGCAGATAATAGGAATCACACCTAATAATAATATATGTGAAGCATGTATAAAAGGGAAACAAGCTCGATTACCGTTTAACGGTGGTAAAAATCGAGATCACGTTAAACGACCGTTATATATCGTACATTCGGATGTATGTGGTCCAATCACTCCGACGGCTTTAAATAATAAAAATTATTATGTCTTATTCGTTGACCAACACACTCATTATTGTGTTGTTTATTTACTTAAAAATAAATCAGACGTATTTTCAGTATTTAAAGAATTCGTTGCAAAAAGTGAAGCTCATTTTAACGTAAAGTTAGTAAATTTATATATTGATAATGGTAGAGAGTATTTATCTAACGATATGAAAGACTATTGTGTGGAAAAAGGTATTAGCTATCATTTGACAGTACCATATACCCCACAATTAAATGGTGTAGCTGAACGGATGGTTCGAACAATAACAGAAAAAGCTCGATCAATGGTTGCCGGTGCTAGGTTAGATAAAGTTTTCTGGGGTGATGCAGTTCTTACTGCAACATATTTAATTAATATTGTTCCTAGTAGGGCTTTGAAAGAATCTAAAACACCATATGAATTGTGGCATGGTAAAAAGCCTCAAATAAAATATTTAAAAATATTTGGTTCAACTGTGTATGTCCATAATAAAACCAGTAAAACAAAATTTGATGAGAAATCGTGGAAAGGAATACTGGTAGGATATGAACCAAATGGTTATAGGGTGTGGGATGTAGAAACTGAAAAATATGTAGTTGTCAGGGATGTTATTGTAGATGAAGTAAATTACTTGGTATCTAGACCAGGTACGAATCCGGGAGGAGTTATAAGTGAAAACTCCATAAGCGAAACTGATCTTTCTGAAATATCAAAATCAGTGCTAGATAATGATAATTTTGATACATTATCGATCGATAACGTTCCGGATAAATCTGATATGAATAAATCAGATAGTGTGAGTAAATCTGATAATGATAAATCAGATAGCTCAAAGAAATCTGATAGTAGTAAATCAGATAGTTTAAATAAATCTGGTAGTAGTAAATCAGATAGTATCAGTAAATCTGGTAATGATAAACCAGATAGTTTAAGTAAATCTGATAATGGTAAATCAGATATAATAAATGGTCATAAAGATAATAAAATTCCTAAGTTACATAATAGGAATATATCGGAAGCCGGTTGTAGGAGGAGTGATAGGATCAGAGGCCGTCCTCAGATTTCGTATAATGAAAATAGTTTACCTGACGATTGTATGCTATCCGCTCAATCAATAATGCACAAAATTCCTAGTTCGTATTATGAAATTAAAAATAGGAATGATAGGGTTAAGTGGGAACGAGCCGTTAAAAGTGAACTCGATTCACTTCGTATTAATAATACTTGGACATTGGTACCAAGACCTAAAGATAAAAATATTGTAGACTGTAAGTGGATATTTACAATTAAAAATGACGAATTTGGAAATCCACATAAATATAAAGCTCGATTAGTGGCTAGAGGTTTTAGTCAAGAATATATGGTAGACTATGATGAAACTTTTGCGCCAGTTGCTAGGATTGCTAGTTTTAGATTTATAGTTGCATTTGCCAATCAAAATAATCTGTTGCTGCATCATATGGATGTGAAGACAGCCTTTTTGAATGGCAAATTGAAAGAAGAAATTTATATGAAAATACCAGAGGGAGTCAAATGCGATAAAAATCAGGTGTGCAAATTGAACAAAGCTCTGTATGGTTTAAAACAGGCTGCACGCTGCTGGTTTGAAGCATTTGAATCTACATTAAAAGAATTAAATTTCCAAAATTCTCCGGTAGATCGTTGTATTTACGTCTTAGACTTAGGAGATGTCTTAAAGAACATTTATGTAGTATTATATGTTGATGATCTTGTTGTAGCAACTTCAGATATAAATACTATGAATAGTTTTAAAGAATATTTAATGAATAAATTTCAGATGGTCGATTTAAAAGAAATTAGATTATTTTTAGGCATAAAAGTTACAAGAACAGATAATGTAATAACATTAGATCAAAATGCATACATCAATTCAGCCTTGAATAAATTTAATATGCATGATTGTAAGCCTGTAACTACGCCACTAGAAATTAAAATTGACTATGAAGGTTTAAATTCAGATGAAAATTATGATGCGCCATGTAGAAGTGTTATTGGTTGTATAATGTACTTAATGGTTTGTACACGGCCAGATTTAAGTATATCAGTAAATATCGTAAGTAGATATTTGAATAAAAACAACAAAACACTGTGGCAGTATCTGAAAAGAATATTAAGATATTTAAAAGGTTCTAGTAATATTAAATTAACATATACTCGTAATAATTATAAAGAAATAATTAGCGGTTATGTAGACGCAGATTGGGCAGATGATAAAATTGATAGAAAAAGTACAACCGGTTATTTATTTAAGTTATTCGATCATTGTACTGTTTGCTGGGCATCTAAACGACAGGCATCTGTGGCAGGTCCAACATCAGAAGCTGAATATATGGCTCTGTATGAAGCTGCACGAGAGGCACTGTGGTTGCGATCTTTAGCGGAAAGTATAAAGATAGTTATATCAGGGCCAATAGTAATTTATGAAGATAACAATGGTTGTATTAGTATCGCGAACAATCCATCAAGCCATAAAAGATCGAAAAATATCGATACAAAATATCATTTCTCTCGTGACAAAGTAGAGCAAGGTTTAATAAAACTAATCTATATGTCTACAGATCAACAGATTGCTGATGCACTGACCAAGTCTTTAGCTGGCCCAAAATTTGTGTTCAGAACACAAATGGGCTTGGAATAATTTTAAGAATATATTTATGTTGTATATAATGTGTATATATATTATAGACTGTATAATTTAAATATTTAAGATAAATGGTCGGATTAGGTTTTTCTGGGTTTTCCTAATCCCTTTGCAAATTAGTTGGGCCATAATGTTCGCACCCCCAGATTGCGTGAAAGGATATGTCTTTACAATTTTAAATTAGAAGTTAATTGATATAATAAGTTTATTGTAAAGGTATCATTTATAATTAGTATTATGATTATGTAAGCTAATTTAATTTTATTTTGATTTTATTTAAAGATTAATTTTTGAGGGGGCGTGTTGGATTCTCTGTACAAAAATCAATCTTTATTCTTATATATACTTTATTTAATTATTTCTCTTTACTAAATATTCTGTTCGATATAATATTTCGAACAGTGTTGTATTTAAGTCGTAGTATATATATTTAAGTTGAGTTCAAAATATGTATATGTTTACTTAAGGAAAAGAAAGCTAGCATGGATCAAATTTTATGACCTTAGGTACTTGGGTCGACGAGAGATTGAGGCCCATGTTCCAAGTAAATGCAAGGCAATATGTTTTTCTTCATTTGCACTCATATATATATATATATATTTTGAACTTAGAGATCTTTGTTATACAAAAAGAGGAGAGGTTGTTGGACCTCAGTGTTAAATAATATTAAAAGAATAAGTTAGTCTAAGCTAAATCTCTTACGAGTGAAGACATACCCTAGAGCGCGTATTTTAATAAAAAGAAATACTTTTCATTTGTTCAATAAATTGATTTGTTTCATTCACGATTACCATACCTAAATTCCCAACACGATTCATCCATTTCCCAATCGTCACCACTATCATATGCCTGTACATTCATTTGTTGAGACTGGGGCTTCTTCTTTTCGGTATACAATTTGGAAGGTTCCATCATTTCCACTAAATTTTTGTCAATTGGCATTCCTTTCGCACTTAATTTTTTCGATTTCAAGGTCGATCTTATAACGCAAAGCGAATTCAGACCTTGTGAATTTAAACTGTTCCTTTTTTTGGTTTTAACGTCAGGTATCATTGATATCAACAGCTTTGCAATTTAATATTAATTTTATTATCATTTAAAAAATTGTTAACGTTCTTTGAGTTTTCGGGTTTATATTATGGTTGATAGGCCTCTGGGGGACCCACCATAAAAAAAAGACGGGAACGCATCATGATATACAGTACCTTATGGGTGATGTGGAAACCTATGTCATTAAAATTATCAAATTAAAGAAAAAAAAATTCGAATTAAAAAAAAAAAAACTGATTTTTGGTCGCGGAATCGAACACGCGAATCTGCGAACGTGATGCCAAAACGATAGCACGCGTCCATTGATCCGACTTAGAATTATAAGACGTGAAGTAATATAAAAGTCGTATTTTAGACTTCAAGTAAGAATTAAGTCTAATATTTATTATAAATAATATATAATTATATTATTATATATAATTAAATTATTAATAATAATAAATTAACCATTAGAACTACGGATAGTAGTATACAAATGATAAAAAACGATAAATAATGTCTAAAAATTGCGTTTTGTTATTTATTTAAATAATATTGATAAGTTTTTTTGTAAAAATTAGTTAAAGATAATTAGAAAATAATTAATTATTAAGTAGTTTAAAAAAAAAAATTCGACTCAGTCGCGGTTGTGAACACACGACTTGAAGCTCCTGAAACAAAAACATTGTCGCACGTCCACAGAATCAGAACAACGATTAAATGCAACAGCTTTTATAAAAATTGTATTTTAAACTCTAAGTAACATTTAAAACTAATAACTAATATTAATAATAAATGACTTTTAATAATAATTATTTATTAAAATTACAATTAATAATCTAAAATTTATTATTAAATAAAAGTACAATGAGAGGATTATGTTTTAATATTTATTTATCTATTTTACAGCCATTTAAATTAGTTCAAAAAATTTTTAATTATCAATTAATTAAAAAATTTGAACAAATAAATATTTAAAAATTTATTACGTTAAAAAATAATAAAAAAAAAAAAAAATCAAATTCGAGTGTGGATTTGAATACGCAACTCAAAGCGGGTACGAAACGACGCATGGTGGGAGCAACATTTCTCCTCCACTTGTTTACAGCGCTCGGTTTCTCTCGGCTTCTTTCGGTTTCCCGACACACCGATAGACATAATTGCGTGTGTGCATCGCGCGCACGGCCCTCTGGAAGGGGTAAAAATATCGCACGTTCTGGCAGCACTGAGTATACGTATTATGGAAGTATGGAGGGTAGAGGTATATGGAAGGTAGAGGCATTCTTAAATTTCTACTGTTCTTGAATCGCCCTGATTAAAAAAATGTATTTGACAGGATTAAAAAGGATTAAAATGTAAATACTTTCAAATCCTGCTAAATACTGTAAATCCTGTATCAAAATTTGCTGTTAATCATATTGAATACTTTTTAAAACTAAAATGTTCGAGAGGAGTAGTAGGATATAAAAGGATTCAATCAGCATTTAAAATTTCTAATTCTATTGAATACTTTTTAATCCTTAAATAATGTTTTCATTTTATTATCTTTTTAGGATATAAAAGGATTCGACTAGCATTTAAAATTTCTAATTCTATTGAATACTTTTTAATCCTGAAATAATATTTTCTTTTTATTATCTTTTTAGGATATAAAAGGATTTAATCAGTATTTAAAATTTTCATTTCTATTGAATGCTTTTTAATCCTGAAATAATATTTTCATTTCGTTATCTTTTTAGGATATAAAAGGATTTAACCAGTATTTGAAATTTTTGTGTCTGTTGAATACTTTTAAATCACCTACACAATTTTAGCACCTCATTTTAAGAATTTCGCAACGAAAATAACCTTTATCGATAGGTCTACGTTAGGTCCGTTAAGGACCACCGATTTTTTCGTTAAAAAAAACAAAAGGGGACCTAACGAAAAAATTTGTGGACCTTAACGGACCTATCGATTAAGGGGTTAGGGGTAGTCAGGATTTTCAAAAAATCGATTTTTTTTTTTTTGCATTTTCGTTAAGTGTAATATCTTAAAAATATTCTCTGAAAATTTGAAGTTGATCCGATAATTATTTTTCGAGTTATTCGACAAATAACAAAGAGCGCTCGGGCACTCCAAAACGCTCGGGAGCAGTTAGCTAGCGGCAGCTGCAAGCAACCGGTTTCTCG
The DNA here is from genome assembly GCA_964016945.1 of Microplitis deprimator. Classification (NCBI taxonomy): domain Eukaryota; kingdom Metazoa; phylum Arthropoda; class Insecta; order Hymenoptera; family Braconidae; genus Microplitis; species Microplitis deprimator. The sequence goes on along the minus strand of OZ024708.1, from coordinate 14,408,107 downwards.
GGTTCTATTGTCATCCATGAACTAAATTTTGATGTATGTAGTAGTACCTAAATTTATAAATATCCTACTATATATATTTTCAATTTCTAGGTAGTATAAGTACTACAAATTTTTTGTTTTTCGCCACGTCACTAGTATGCCTGTAGCAGTTGCGGAGAGCAGTCGATAGTTGTGCGTTATTAAAATAAATTATTTTTGAAGTTATTTATTATGGGACGTGATACGAAAAAAGTTTCGAGAGAAGTTCGGAGACCTGAAAATATCCGTAAGTCGTATTCAAAGAAACGAAAAAATGTATTTAACCCAAAAACGGCGGAACGTGATGAAAGTGTTCGGAGTACATCGTTTAAAAAACTGAAACAAAATACTGAAAACGATGTACCCGAAAGTTGCACCACTGAATTTCGAATAATTAATTTTATTACAGTATTCACTGCCATTTCTGCTCTTGTGAAATGTAAAAAATGTGATGGAAACATTGCATTTCAAACAGCTAGTACACGTGGGCTGGGATTTAAAATTGTAGTTTCTTGTAATAACTGTGACAGTGAATATATTCCTTCGTGCTCTTTCATTGGGCATTCCTATGAAATAAATAGACGCTTCATTTTTGTGATGAGAATACTAGGGATAGGATACGAAGGTTTGTGCAAGTTTTGTGGCCTGATGGACATGCCGTTGCAGAAGCCTTGATGAAAAGAGCTGTGAATGAAGAAAAAGAAGCAAGTAGTGAAAATGAAAATAAGAATGATTTGACTGTATTGGGAGATGGAACCTGGCAAAAAAGGGGATTTACATCGTCATTTGGAGTTTCTTCTATAATTGGCTATTTTACTGGAAAGATTCTTGATATTAACATTAAAAGTGCTTATTGTAAGCTATGTGAGTATTGGAAAAATAAAAGAAATACGGTTGAGTTGGAGGAATGGTATGATTCGCATGAAAATGAGTGTAGTGCTAATCACAAGGGGTCTTCTGGGAAAATGGAGGTGGATGCGATGATTGAAATGTTTCAGCAGTCTGAAACAAAATATGGAGTTAAATATATCAACTACATTGGCGATGGTGATTCGAAAACCTATTCTGGAATTATAAAAGCAGATCCTTACAAACATACAACCGTAAATAAAAAGGAATGTATAGGCCATGTTCAAAAGCGGATGGGGACTCGACTGCGTACTCTGAAATCTAAACAAAAAGGTCTTGGTGGTAGAGGTAAGCTTACAGGAAAAGTTATAGACAAATTAACTGTGTACTATGGTTTATCTATACGTCGTCATTGCGATTCTATGGAAGATATGAAATCTGCTATTATGGCAACTTTTTACCAGTACGGTTCGACTGATGAAAATCCGAATCATGATATGTGTCCAAAAGGCGAAAATTCTTGGTGCTCTTATCAGCGCGCTGAAGCACGTGGAGAGCTTGATACTTATACTCAAGATTATTCTCCCTTACCTCCTGATGTTTTAACAGCTATTAAACCGATTTACGACGATCTCAGTAATGATAATTTACTTTCAAGATGTCTAGGTGGATCCAATCAGAATAATAATGACAGCTTCAACCAACTAGTGTGGAAAATATGCCCAAAAACCGTGAATACTAGTTATACTATCGTACAAATTGCTGCATACATAGCTACTTGTATATTTAATGAAAGTATACATTCATTATTAATGATTATGAATACCCTAGGACTTGATTGTGGGTCTAATTCCCATCGATATGCTGAAAAAAAGGATGCTGCACGTGTGAAAGTGGCAGATCAGCACGCCAACGACAACACTCGGGAAGGCAGAATGTTTCGTAGGCAACACCAAATTGACGTTTTGGAAACTTCCACAATGGCTGAAGATCTATTATATGGCCCAGGAATAGATGACTCTGTGTAAGTAATTAAATAATTCGTATTTCTGTACGTGAATCTAGTGTGAAACTTTAAATGCGTTTTTCTCAAAACTATGTTTTTTGAACTGGTGACAACTGTAACTCGATAACCGCTCAGTAGATTTTAATGAAATTTATACAGCTTTTAGAATACATAATAAACTCAGGCCTGATCGAAGGATTTTTTTTTTTTTCAAAAATTTCGATTTTTTAAGACCAATTAACGGTTGATTTTTTCCTGAAAATCTAGAAAAAAATTTCCTGAGGCCGCCATTTTGTTAATTTTTGAAAAAAAAAAAAAAAAGCTTCGATCAGGCCCAGGATTATCTATTTATAAAACTAATTTTTTTCATCCGATTGATTTTAGATGAATCTCCAAGGACTTATGACAGTCACCGCAAGGACCTTTTTTTGAAACTGGGTCAACACAGACAGCTATAACTTTGAAAATTATAAATTTTTTTTTTCAAATTTTCGTGACTTCAAGTCAAAGCATTGTTTAATAATGCCATATTATTACTTTTGTAAAATAAAATGATTTAATAGCAAAAAAAAATTACTGAAAATTCTCATTTTTTCGTGTCTCTGACTACCCCTAACCCCTTAAGGTCATTTTCGTTGCGAAATCTTTAAATGAGGTGCTTAAATTGTGTAGGTCATAATATCAATGCAAAAACTAGAAACCAATACGGACCTAACGATAAGGAATGCAAAAATGACCAAATTTATTGGTTTCGTTCTGAATGAGGTGCTAAAATGAAATATTTTTTTTGCAAAATTTAAAAAATTATTTATAAAAAAATTATAGGGGACCTAACGAAAATTTTGGTGGACCTATACAGACCTAACGTAGACCTATCGATTAAGGTCATTTTGATGTCGAAATTCCTTAGATGAGACGCTAAATTCGCACAGGTTTTTAAATCTTGAAATAATGTTTTCATTTTATTATCTTTTGAGGATATAAAAGGATTCATCCAGTATTTGAAATTTTTATTTCTGTTGAATACTTTTTAATTCTTAAATAATAATTTTACTTCATTATCTTTTTAGGATATAAAAGGATTTAACCAGTATTTAAAATTTTTATTTCTGTTGAATACTTTTTAATCCTGAAATAATATTTTCATTTCATTATCTTTTTAGGATATAAACGGATTTGACTAGTATTTAAAATTTCTGATTCTATTGAATACTTTTTAATCCCGAAATAATATTTTCTTTTTATTATTTTTTTAGAATAAAAAAGGATTCGACTAGCATTTAAAATTTCTGATTCTATTGAATACTTTTAAATCTTGAAATAATGTTTTCATTTTATTATATTTTTAGGATATAAAAGGATTTGAATCGTATTCAACTTTTTCAATTCGGTAGAATACTTTTTAATCTTAAAATGATTTCTAAATTCTATCATTTTTTAGGGACATTGAAGAATTAAACTAGAATTCAAATGTTTTATTCTGTAGAATACTATTTAATTCTAAAATATCGTCTCCATTTAATTATTTCTAGAGGATATGAAATGATTCTATTATGCTTGAAAATTTTTAATTCTGTTGAATTCTTACGAATCTTGAAATAATGTCTAAATTTGATTATTTTTCGGTAATTGTATATTGATTTGAATAGACATAAAAATTGCTAATTTTGTTGGTTACTTTTACAACCTAAAATCATTTTTAAATTTAATTATTTTTTCCAATTATAAAAGAATTCAACTGCACAGGAAGAAATAAAACTTTGACTCAAAAGTAAATTTTTTCTTGCCAAGAAAATCTTAAGGAAGACTGAAAATTTCTTGAACACAGTCAAAATTTTTTCGAACGAACGGAAGCTTATATAATTATATAAATTCATATACAGTCTTATATAACACTATATATATTTCCATATAATTATATAAATCTTTCTAATTTAATTACATAAAAATATATATAATCATAAATTTATATAAATATAAATAATTATATTATTTTATATATAATCATTGATATTTATACACAGAAAAAAAGGTTGACTTGGCCCAATATAATTTTTGCCTTCATTTTTTTATTCTTGGGCTGAGTAATTGGGTTTTTTTAATCCGAGAACATTTTCTTCGACTAATATTATAAAAGTATTGTATCTAGAATAATTAAATTTTAATTCAAGATAAATAATCTTGGTTTGAGAATATTTATTTTAAGTCAAATTTATTTTGTTTCTAACCAAGTAAAGAAAACTATCAAAACAAGATACTTTTCTGTCTTGGTTGGTGAGTACAGTAAATTGTCACAATAAATATCAACATCTCAAACCAAGAACTTTTTTTGCGTGGCAGAAGAACATTTACTCTCAGTTTGAGAAAACTACATTATCGACTCAAGACAACGGTCTATTGGAATGAGAAAATTTTAATTTTGATTTATATAAATTATAATCATAACTTAATAAAACAACTTTTCTGAAATCATGCAAATATTTACTTAACCGAAGATATAAAATTCTCCCAATGATGATTTTTTTTCCTGACTTAGAAAAAATGTAGCCTCGATTCAAGAAAATAAATGACTCTACTTACAAAAATATATCGACCTATATTTTTCAGTGAATTTAACCTAATATAAATATTAAATGTTGTCAAGCAGGAAAGTGTATGCGTAAATTCAGAACATCACAATACAGCAGTAGAGGGGATAAGGAATAAACTCTCTCGATTAAATGGCTTATGAACAAATTGAGAAAAATAAATTGTTTGCTTACGGTAGGAATCGAACCCAGACCGATTCTGTATCACGCGAGAGCTTTACCAGTTATGCTACCCGACCATTTCCTGAACGTCCGTTCACTTTACCTATATCTAGCAAGCACACTGTACAATATAGAGTCTACACTACCGCCACTTTAGTATAGTACAGTTAGCTTTCCCAAGAGAATTTTTGCGTTCCCTCGCGGACTTGGAATCACTGTAAAATCACAGTGAAATCACAGTGAATTCACTTTCACCGTAATTTTACGGTGTATTTACGGTGATTTCATCGTGAATTCACAGTCATTTTGTGCCATTTTGTCATTGTGATTTAGTAGTGATTTCACTGTGATTTCACTGCAAGTTTAGAGTAAATTAATGGTGATTTCACCATGATTTCACAGTAAATTAATGGTGATTCCACCATGATTCCACGGTAAATTAATGGTGATTTCACCATGATTTTACAGTAAATTAATGGTGATTTCACCATGATTCCACGGTAAATTAATGGTGATTTCACAGTAAATTAATGGTGATTTCATCATGATTCCACGGTAAATTAGTGATGATTTGACTATAGTATTATAATGATTTGACATCACAGTCGTCAAATCGTAGCTTTAGAGTGGTATAGTGACAATTTCTTTTCTTTACCTCGATACTCGAAAATCGAGTTTTCATTAGAACGCGAGGTTAGGAGGCCCCGAACATTTGTTCATATCATTTCCCATGTGACGTCTGAATGACTGTGTATATTTAGAGCTTTCCTTTTTAAAAAAAAATTTATAATATGTCAAAATAATTCTAAATTATAATAAAGTAATTCATACTTCGTAATTATTATTATTATTATTATTATTATTATTATTATTATTATTATTATTTTCAGTTCCAAAGTTTACGAGTAAAATAGTAAGAAATTTACAGGATATCCACTGTACATTCACTGTGAATTCACTGCTAATTTACTGTATATTTACTATGAATTTACCAAAAATTCATTGCCAATTTACTGTACATGGAGAAAAAAATATATTTAAAATTACAATATTGTAGTAAAATTTAATAACAGATGTCAGTAAATACATTCTGTATTTTAATTATTGCAAAACATTTAGTAAAATTTACTGGTAGGCAATTATGACATAAGAAGATATTAAAAATTATTGTACGTAATGTATTTTTTGCTAACACGATTATATTATCTGTAAATTAAATTTTACTATGTGTAGATAAAATTAAAAGTTGGTAGGGATGGCATATAAAAATATGTATTACAAGTTCAGAAACTTTTGTTCAAAGGAAACTTCAGGCCGTTAGACACAGGAAAGGACTCGCACGCGGGAGATCAGGGTTCGAATCTCGGTTAAAACAAGTGATTTTTAAAAATAAAAATCGATACGAACACCAATACAGATGACATAAATAACAATAATAATCAAAATGATAGCACTAATGATAAAAAGTTAAAAGTTATTAAAATTTTAATTTGATTTGTTTCCATTCTAATATAGTAAAATTTACTGAACGGGATATAGTAAAATTATTTTCATATTTTTTAGTGAAATTTACTACATTTTTTTTCCGTGTATATTCACTTTGAATTTACTGTAAGTTCACTGTAAATTTACTGTGAATTTACCGTAAGTTCACTGTAAATTCACTGTGAATTTACTGTAAGTTCACTGTAAATTCACTGTGAATTTGCTGTGAAACCACTATCAAATCACTGTGAGATAACCATAAAACTACAGTGACTGAATGGCACAAAATCATGGTGATTTCACCGTAATTTCATCATGGTCTCACAATGTTTTTACTATAATCTCACTGTGATTTCACTGTGATTTTACAGTGATTCCGGGTCCGCGAGGGAGTATAAAGGTTATTTATTCCGAAGTTAGGGTTCGTGAAAAGAAGTGTCTTATAATTTTCTGATTCTTGGTATAATTCTCGAGGTATCGTTATCTCAACATCAATTTCTTTATATGCTTATTTAACTGCTCCGTATATGTGCATGTGCGTATGTACTATCTATTTTTTATAGTCCGCGAAAACCCCGTACTTTATACATATTTATCGCCGACGGTCTTCGAGTGCCCTGTATGTATGTACGTATTTTTCATCGACCGTCGGCGAAAACCCTATAACTTAAATGTATTTTTCGCCGACCGTCGGCGAAAACCCTATAACTTGTATGCATTTTTCGCCGGCCGTCGGCGAAAATCTTATAAGTTATATGTATTTTACGCCAACCGTTGCCAAAAGCCCTAGAAGTCGTCAAAAGTCCCATGTTAAATAAGAAAATGTCGTCAATAGCCCCATACGTCATACGTATATTTATATATATATTAGGTTACGTCATATCAGAGCAACATTTTTTTTTTTAAGTGCATGTGAAAAAAATCATAGTTCAACACAAAAAAAAATTTCGCGCAAGAAAATAATTCTATGACGATTACAGACCTAGCTCATTGACAAATTCGATTTCCCATTTAAATAACTCGGGAAAATTTTTTTTTAAGCTTTGAGTATTTTTAACTCGTTGATAGATCCATAAATCGAATAGACTAATACATATTTTTGTAAGAAATTGATCGCTCTACAAAAAAGGTCTCTTATCATTTTTTGATAAATCCATCTGTTCAAAAGTTATTAGAGCTCTAAGTAAAGTTCGAGATCTTTTTACTGTTCAGGCAAAACTATCAGACTTATCACAAAATATTATAGGGTCTTTTTTGTTGACAATTCTATTCTTTACAGATTATTACCAGTCAAGTTTTTTCAAATTCCGCATTGTTTGTAGTTATTTTCATTTCAATGTCGAGCTCTTGAAATTGATCAGAACACGACTTTTTTAAGAGCTTGAAATTAAAATGAAAATAACTAGAAAATAATGCGGAATATGAAGAAACTTTACTGGAAATAATTTGTAGAGAATAAATTGTCAAAAAAAAAACGACCCTGTAATATTTTGTGATAAGTCTGATAGTTTCGCCGTAAAAAGAACTCGAAATTTACTATAACTTGAATTCGAGCTCTAATAACTTTTGAACAAATGAATTTATCAAAAAATGATAAGAGACCTTTTTTGTAGAATGTTCAATTTCCTAAAATAATATGTATTAGTTTATTCGATCTATTGATGTGTTAACCAGTTAAAAATACTCAAAGCTTAAAAAAAAAGTTTTCCCGTGTTATTTAAATGGGGAATCGAATTTTTCAATGAGTTAGGGTTGTAATCGACATAGAATGTTTTTTCTTGCGCAAAAAACTTTTTTTTTGTGTTAAGCTATGATTTTTTCCACATGCACTTAAAAAAAAAATGTTGCTCCGAAATGACGCACCCTAATACATATATGTACATATTAGACTGGGCCAAAAAAATGAACTATTTTTTAACTTCCCGCTAAGAAAATCGATGATTTTCAAAATATTCGGGAAGTTATTGTTTTCACTCCGATTTTCAAAACCGAAATTTCATCAGATGTCGACGTTTTGAGCTCCTAGACAGCTATCCTGACTATTTTCAGAATGATGTCTGAGTGTTTGTATGTATGCGCGCGCGCGCGCGTGTGTGTGTGTGTGTGTCTCGATGTGAACGATCTATAACTTTTTAACTAATAAACTGATTCGGATGGTTAAGGTGGCAATCGAAAGAGCTTGTTGTCCATCAACTTTCCTGAAAATTTCAGATCATTTGATCAAGAAGACTCGAAAATATTTGCGAATTATGAAAAAAAAAAAAATATTTATTTTTTTAGTCTTCTTTTTATTTCTCAGAAACGGCTTGAACGATCGACATCAAAATCAAATCAGCTGTAGAACTTAATAGAACGCGCCGATCCCTGCCTTAAACGTCAAAATCGGTTTATTAGTTAAAAAAAAAAAAAAATTATTGTGAAAATTTGAGCCCTCAATATTAATATCAAGAGATGTTTCATCGCGATTTTTGTTTTTTTGTTTTTTAATGAGTGGAGTTTTGTCTTATAACTCTCAAACCATCGAGAAAAACGAAATTGACTCGAATGCATTTCTTGAAGGCAATTAAATGCTCTAGAAAAAAAGTCTCTTAACAATTTTCGCTAAATTCACTCCTTTAAAAGTTATTCAAGATTATTGAAGTCGTTTTAATTTAATTTTAACCTTGAATAACTTTTAACGGAGTGAATTTAGCAGTAATTGTAAAGACAATTTTTTTGTAGAGCATTTCATTTTCTTTAAGAATATTCATTGGCTTATTTTCGGAAACTGATTTTCACATTAATTACAAAATTTTAAAGTTAAACAATCAAATTGTAAAATCATATCAATATTCAAGGCATTATTATAATAAGAAAACGCTTCATTTGACGAAAAATTTCTATCAGACCTTTTTTGTAGAGCATTCAATTATCTTTAAGAAATGCATCTGAGTCAATTTTTTATTTTTCGATGGTTTGAGAGTTATGAGACAAAAAACTGTTCATTAAAAAAAAAAAAAAAAATTGCGATGATACACCCCTTAATATTGATACAAAGGGCTCAAATTTTTACAATAATTTTTTTTTTTTGTTATCCTAAATAATATTTTCGATGTACTTTAAAAAAAAAATAGTCGATTTTTTTTGCCCAGTTTGATATATATTAAGGTGTTTAAAAAAAAAAAATTTTTTTTCTTGGAAACAGGTTCAAAAGTTTTATTTAGATATAAAAATACGCCTGTAAAAATTAGAGCTCTTAATATAAACATTCAGAGGTTCCGCATTGCACTTTCCTATTTTCCGTAAGAATAACATGGAATAAAATTTTTTTGCTTCTTCTGATTTTTAGAACTATTTCCGAGTGCATTGTAGGAAAAATTTACAGGCGTGTCTTTGTAGGGAATGAAATGCTCTACAAAAAGCGTCTGTTATTATTTTTTGATAAATCCATCTGTTCAAAAGTTATTGGAGCTGGAAGTCAAATTTATAGTTAATTTCGAGATCTTTTTACTTTTCCAGCGTAACTATCAGGCTTATAACAAAATGTCATAGAATATTTTCTGTAGACAATTCTATTTCCTATAAATTATATCGTATAAAGTATTTTTAAATTCCGCATTTTTTTTTAATTGTTTTCATTTTAATGTCAAGCTCTTGAAAAAAAAAATTTCTGATCGATTATTCGAAATATCTTCAGGTAAAAATTCCTAAATATTTTTGATAAGACTGTATGGCGATAAAAATTTATTTCTATTTTTGACAGCTTCCACAGGTGTTATTATCGATGTTAGGGCATATATAAATTGAAAATTAGCAATAAATGATTAAGAGCGTTAAACAAAAGTATCTTAAGGTTTTCCGATACACGTCATATTTTCCATGATATCTTCATCTAAATCGTTCTGGAATTTTTTTGATGTGGTCTGGCAGCAAAAATTCTTTTTCAACATTAACCCCTTCAACTGTCTACATATTTAAGTTAAGATCATATAGATATAAAATGTTATCGCATCAGAATTAAAAGCTCTACAAAACAAATACTTTATTATTTTCCAATATTCATAGTTATTATCAAAGTTTTATCTGAAAATTCTTGGAATTTCGCGTGACAAGCGCGACATCAAAAAATTGGACTCAAGAATTTTCACAGCTTCCCCAGCTTCAATTTTGGTCTAAGGATGTGATTTGAGAGTTCTCATGAGTACTCGCGATATACACAGCAAAGCGTGATTGCAAACGTTTTCTGAAGATAATTTAATTCCATATTTTACAATGCAGTAGTCTATGCATCACGAGATTATTGAAGACGTTACATAAACCCCACGCGACCTACGTTAATTTTGATTCCATGACATATATAGCAGGACCATTGTTGAATCAAAGCAAAAATTCCAAAATAAAAGAGTCTTATGATTATTCGATATCTTACATAATTTTCGCGATTTTTGAAACAGAAAATTTTTAGGACTTTTTTAATGAGTCGTATAGCCATAAAAATTTTTGACAGCTTCCATTTCATTATGTTCAAGCTCAGAATGTATATGGTAAAAAAATTTCGATTCGGAACTCAAAGTTCTATATAATAAGTATCATACGATTTTTTGAAACCCGTAAAAATTTTCGAGATTTCTGCATCCGAAATTTTCTGGAGTTTTTATTTGTCAGTGGTGTGACGACTAAAATTTCCCCTTACTTTGACAGCTACCACAGCTGATAATTTTGATGTTAGGCCATATATAGCATAAAGGTTAATTATTCAGAAGTGGAAGCTCGTGAACAGAAGTGTCTTATGATTTTCTGATTCTCGTACTTTTTGCCGACCGTCGGCGAAAGCCCCAGAAGTTGTCAAAAGCCCCATGTTAAATAAGAAAATGTCGTCAATAGCCCCATACGTCATACATATATATATATATATTTATTGCTTTACAATGTATTAAATCACTCGTATATTTTTAATCATATAGTAGAGACTCTATAGACTTTTGATTAAAATATTTTTTTTTAAAGTTCAAGTTCAAATTCAGAGATAAATTATTTATGGAAACATTGATAATAAATATTTTTATCATTATGTAATATAGGATGTACTATATTACCATCAAAAAAGGTACTTATCACTCTGTCAAATAACGGAGGAGTACCCGGGCCAGAATAGTCACAAATTTGGAATATGAAACTTTTGAAATAAGTTTCTTACCAGGGACACTACAAGTCGTAGGCGCTATCTAGTGGCGAGCACCGAACTATTCTTGCTGCTGCTGCCTAAGCACCAGTGACTTCCCTCTCCTCCATATATATCTTTTTTACCAAGAAATTATTCTCTCGGTTTGAGCAACTTTTTTTTCTTGGTTGGAGCATACGAAAATTCTTGTGTTAAATAAATAGTAATTATTTCAAGAAATTTTATTTTTTTTAAACAAAAAAATGCAATATTGCTACAATAACCTGGCACAGCTTTCTTCAATAAAATTTTTCTTATATTAAGAAATAAAAACTTTTAAAACAAGTAAAAACTTTTCGATTAAAGCATAAACATATGTTAACGTGAGGAAAAAAAATTTGATTTAATATAAAAATTTCAAAATAATTATTTATTTAGTGTAAGAAAATTTGCATTTTCCAAATCGTTAAAAAAAAATTTCCTGCATCAAGAATATTTTTCTTGGTTTAAGTTAACTGTATTTTCTGTGTTAACTGAAATTCAAAAGACGCGTGTAGGTTTTCATAACGTGGAAATAAAGAACTTTATGAGCTAAAAAAAAACTTTTATGTCAAAATAGCCATACTACATAAACACTGCAGTGTTTAAACATGTTTAAATTGAAGAACTTTTGCGATTTTTAATCATAAAATAATTCTAGTTATTAATGTTGATCCTAAATGTATTTCGAAATTATCTGATGTTCTTGCAAATTATTTCTACATGGAAAAAACAGTTAATTCAAGTCAAGAAAAAAATTCCTGATTCAAGAAATTTTGTTTTAACGATTCGGAAAACTAAAATTTTCTTACACCAAGTAAATAATTATCTTGAAATTTTTATCTTGAATCCAAATTTTTTTCCTCAAGTCAACATATTTTTGTTTAAATTGAAAAATTTTTACCAGTTTCAAGAGTTTTTACGTTTTAATATGAGAGAAATTTTTTTGAAAAATATTTTTTGTTGAAAGTGAAAGTGAACTGTATTTTTCTATTGAACAATTGAAAGCAGAACATAGTGAAGAGATGAGTCATTTAAGAATGCAAGTAGTAGTAAAACATATTGTATCTGTTATAGAATCTGAAGATTGCTTGTTAATAAAACTGAAAGGTATGAAAAGTATTTTTCAGCTTGTAAGAGTAAGGCGACATAATCACCGTATAAATGCGGCATAACCACCATATTCATACGGCATAGAAACCGTATAAATACGGTGCGAACATTGTATGAATACCGTGTAACCACTGTTTAAATGAGGTATAGCAAGCGTATAAATACAGTATAACCGACGTTTAAGTACAGCATAAAAACCATATAAATGGAGTATAATC
>OZ024708.1:14324742-14395289 GCA_964016945.1 Microplitis deprimator | reverse complement strand
AATAAACCACAGCAATTATTCATGGCTGCCACGCATGAGCAGCGGTGTGTATACTGTAATGAAAATCATCAGGTGTACACTTGCAGCAAGTTCGCTGCCTCAACTCCTTACGCTCGGTACGAAGCATCAAGAAACGGTGGTTGGTGTACTAATTGTTTAAAAAAGAACCACCGATCGTCTAAATGCACGGCTCAACCGTGCCGCAATTGTAAGCAAAAGCACTATACGCTTTTGCATTTTGAGAAAGGTAATAATCCTTCTGATCAAACTAATGGGCTTCAAGTTTCGTCACATTTTGCTACAAGTACTACCAGCATGCATACTCAATCATCATCACAAACGGTATTAGCCACTGCTATCGTTGACTTTGTTAATAGTCAAGGTAAAAGTAAACCTTGTCGTGTATTTCTAGACGCGGGTTCTCAGGCGCATTTTATAACTGAGGACGTTGCAAACTTTTTAAAATTAGTTAAAAAACCTACTAACATTTTTGTCACAGGAATTGATAATACTTCCACGAATGTTAATTTCTCTGCACGTGTTACATTGCGTTCTCGTGTCAGGAAATATGAAAAAACAGCTGATTTTTTAATTATACCTCAAATCAGCCAAACTATGCCTTCTATTACTATTAATCAGGCTGCGCTCGATATACCAAAAAATATCCAGCTAGCAGATCCTGATTTCTGCAAGCCCTCCAAGGTAAATGCATTGATTGGAGTTAAATTATTTTATAAATTGCTCAGCGTTGGGCAAATATCATTAAAAAACCACCCTGAGGCGGTACTTCAGAAAAAACAATTGGGTTGGATTGTTGCCGGTGAGCTCAATCAATTTCCTTAGGCTATAAGTGTATCTTGTCATATGGCTGTTCAGTCAGACCCTCCAGATGTAAATTTAACTCGTTTTTGGGAGCTTGAGGAGCTTTCGGCTGCGGCTGTCCTGTCACCAGAAGAAAAGGCTTGTGAAGAACATTACTCTCGCTTTACCAAGATAAATGCTGATGGAAGGTATGAAGTTAGATTGCCGTTCAACAATAAGAAACTGGCTTTAGGTGAGTCTTACTCGTCTGCGCGAAGACGTTTTTATGCATTGGAGCGAAAGTTTTAACAGAAACCTGATGTTCGAGATGATTATGTTGCATTTTCGAACGAGTATATATCTTTGGGACATATGTCACTAGCAGATGACCAAGAAGCAAAAAATAAAGGATTTTTCCTTCCTCATCATGCTGTTTTAAAGAAAGACAGCGTGACTACAAAAGTTCGCGTTGTTTTTGATGGTTCTGCACGAACTTCTACCGGGATTTCTTTAAACGATACTCTCATGGTTGGACCTAAACTACAAGATGATTTATTTATCATTCTCATGCGTTTTCGTTCTCATACGTATGTGCTTACTGCAGACGCTGCAAAAATGTATCGGCAAGTTCGTGTTAATTACGACGATGCCCAATATCAAAAAATTCTGTATCGTGCAAATTCAATTAAGCCTATTCAGACATATGTGCTTAATACAGCAACATATGGCACTACTAGTGCTTCATATTTAGCTATTAAAACTTTATTTAAATTAGCTGAGGATGAGGAAAATAATTTTCCTATCGCAGCTCAAGTGCTGCGCAGAGGCTTTTACGTGGATGATTTGCTCTCAGGTGCAGATACGATTTCCGAAGCAATCATTTTGCGCGATGAACTCATTGCGATGTTAAAAAAAGGTGGATTTTGTCTAAGAAAATGGGCTTCAAATCACCCGTCAATGCTTATCACGAATCAAGAGCATCCTGATAGCACCCATATGTCGTTGGATCCTGATGCATCCATTAAAGCTTTGGGTATCCGTTGGAATTCCCGCGAGGACTATTTCTTTTATTCCGTGAATATTACGCCTCGTGAGACCATAACTAAAAGAACTATTTTATCTCAAATAGCTAAACTTTTTGATCCTCTTGGACTTCTTGGTCCCATTATTGTGTATGCCAAAATTCTCATCCAGCTACTGTGGAAGACTGGTGTTGCTTGGGATGAATCAATCCCGATTGAAATTCATTCATCGTGGTCAGCGTATCAGGACTAGCTATTATTGATTGAAAAATTACGTTTTCATCGAGGAGTGACAATACCTAATGCTGTCAATGTGCAACTCCACGGGTTCTGCGATGCCATTGAGAAGGCCTATGGCGCCTGTTTGTATTTGCGCTCGACTGACATTCATGGACGAGTTAAAGTGCACCTAATTTGCTCTAAATCACGCGTTGCACCTGTTAAGCCTCTAACGTTGCCCAGATTAGAGCCCTGTGCTTCATTACTACTTGCTCGACTTTATCGTGTTGTAAAGCCGACTATATTGAAAAAAATTAATGAGTCCTATCTTTGGTCTGACTCCACAATCGTGCTGCATTGGATAAATACTCCAGCTCACCGTCTAAAAACGTTCGTATCTAATCGAGTAGCAGAAATACAAGAAGTTTCAGCGTCTTGCTACTGGCGTCATGTCTCTTCTCAAGACAACCCCGCGGATCTTATATCGCGTGGTCAACTTCCATCAGAATTCATGACGAGCTCCATTTGGTTTGAGGGTCCATCTTGGCTACTACAGAAAAGCTCATTATGGCCTATCGGAGATCTCACTTCTATCGACGTTCCTGAGTTGAAGCCAATAATTCCTAAAATTGCTTGTATGAAAATTGAACTTAAAGAGTATAATCTTATTGAAAGATATAGCTCGTTCAGCAAGCTCCAGAGAGTTATTGCATACATATTGCGTTTCATTCACAACGCCAAATCAACTAATCAGCGCAAATTTGGTCCATTAAGTGCCGATGAACTTTCGCAATCTCATAACTTAATTATTCAAATGGTTCAATTATCATTATTTAAAAAGGATATTGAAGTAATAAGGAGAGGTGAACAGCTTCCTGCTACTAGCAAATTAATTCCATTGAACCCAATTTTGGATGACTGTGGTATCCTGCGTGTTGGAGGCAGGATCGCACGTGCTTCTATAATTTCGGACCAGCGCCATCCTATTTTATTGCCGAGCCAGCATCACATTACAAGGATAATTATAAGAGCAGAGCACATAAAGCTTAAGCATGCTGGAATACAGTCGACTCTATATGTGCGTCAGATATATAGGCCTATGAACGGCCGGAGTACTACAAGGAGCGTAATTCACAAATGTGTGCCCTGTTATCGGGCTAAGCCACGTCTTTCGGATCATCGTATGGGAATTTTACCTGCTCAACGTGTGACCTCTTCGAGGCCTTTTCTTCGCGTTGGTGTAAACTATTGTGGTCCCTTTTATATAAAGGAAAAGCGTCATCGTAATCGCGGTCGCATAAAGGTTTATGTAGCGGTATATACATGCATCTGCACAAAAGCTGTGCATTTAGAACTTGTGAGTGACCTCACAACAGAGACTTTTATTGCAAGCCTGAAGCGCCTTTTTGCGAGAAGGAGAAAATCAGTAGAAATTCACTCCGACAATGCCACTAATTTTGTTGGAGCTAAAAACGAGCTAAACGAGCTCTATAATATGTTCAATTCTGAAGCGCATCGGAACGCTATAGTAAACTTTTGCGATGAAGAAAAAATCTCTTGGCATTTTATTCCTCCTAGGTCTCCTCATTTTGGAGGGATTTGGGAGGCTGCAGTCAAATCATTTAAACATCACCTCGTCCGTACCGTAGGTGATGTCTTGCTTACTTTTGAGCAATTAGAAACATATATTATTGAAATAGAGGCAATACTAAATTCTCGACCCATATCTCCTATGTCCTCTGATCCCAACGATCTTCTCCCATTGTCTCCTGCCCATTTCCTTATAGGTAGTCCATTGACTTCTTTTCCAGAGATTGACTTTTCGAGCACACTATCCAATCGCTTGTCAGCCTGGCAACATGCTCAGCAGCTTAAGCAGCACTTCTGGACACGCTGGCATAAAGAGTATCTGCAGCAGCTCATCAAATTCAGCGGATCCCGATCTCCACCACCTAATCTCAAGGTCGGATCCTTATTTCTTATTTTTGAGGAGAATTTGCCTCCTTTGAAATGGGCTCTAGGACGCATCGTCACTGTACATCCTGGCCTGAATGGAATTGTTAGAGTAGTTACACTCAAAACAAAAACCAGCGAATACCAGCGATGTGTTAAGAAGCTCTGCTCTCTTCCCATAGATGAAGAAGATAACGACTTCACTCCATCCGATTGAACTAGGCCGTTCATGGGGGGCGGCATGTTCAGTCGCACATTTATAATTTTATAATTTTTAATTTTATTATATTTTAAAATAATTATTTTTTGTCACTATACCACTGTAAAGCTACGATAGATAGATAGATAGATAGATAAATGAATTTTATTTGGCCATGAAGTCAAAACTCCTTGTGGCCATACAGTTTATAAAATACAATTATTATACATATAGTTATAGTATATTCTAATTTTAATACATAATATTAATTTCTTAAGATTAATAATTCTAACATTTTTAATGTTAAAAGTTAAATTTTTTATTTTTATTTATTTTAGTGATTCCAGTTTTCAAAGTTTTTAAATTTTCATCACCCTCCCTATAAATCAATGTGATCACTATTAAAGAAATAATTATAACTTGACACTCTAAACTCAGCAAATGTAGTTAGTGTAGTAAGTTCTGATGGTAGTGAGTTCCATACTCTAATAGATGTAACAATAAATGATTTGTCATACATGACTAAATGGCTTGCAGGCAAGCGCAGATAGTCTTGCCTCACATCACCTCTATGTAGCATCGGTTCTAAAAATTCAAGTTCATTTTTAAAGAGATGACCCTGATTGGCATATATTGCTTTATATAATAGACAAGATAAGAAGAAGTTTCTTCTGGTTCTTAAAGTCAGCCAACCAAGTCTTTTGAAATAAGGTGTTATATGCTCATACCTACTCACTTTGAAAATGAAGCGCACGCAAGCATTAAGTTTACGTTGTAACTTAAGCTGTAAAGATTGACTTAAATTAGTATACATTGCAGCACAATAATCGAAAATTGGGAAAATTAACGTTGTGACTAATTTAATTCTAATTTTTTCATTAAATATTTCATTATTCATTTTTAGTTGAGCTAGAGTGCGCATACTACGCTTACATACATAATTAACTTGTTCATTCCAAGACAATACATTATCCAGAATCACACCTAAATATTTTACTGATTTCGTAAATTCGAGAGCCACATCATTAATAATTATTTTATCTGCGTTTATACATAGATCTTGTTTAATATTATATGAACTCCCGAAAATAATACTTTTTGTTATTGTAGCATTTAACTTTAAATCATTATCAATACACCAGTTCAAGATAATATTAATAATGTTATTTAGTCTAGCAATACAATCATTAATTACATTAATAGTACACGATAGATAAATTACTAAATCATCTGCATAGAATAAATATTTACAGTCAAGAAGCTTTCCAAGATCAGAAACATATAATGTATATAATAAAGGGCCCAAAACGCTTCCTTGAGGTACGCCACGTAATATATCCTTCCAAGATGATGTTTCACCATTACTGTTGTTGCGAACCGACTGCTTTCTGTTACATAGATATGAAAATATCCAGCGTAATGAGTCTTCTGAAAAACCCATTCTACGTAATTTACATAATAATTTAACATGATTAACTGAATCGAAAGCTTTCGTGAAATCAAAGAAAATAGCAACAGTAACATTAGAGTGATCAACAGAAAGACGAACATCATCCAGAAAGCGTATTACAGCAGTTTGTGTATTCATTCCCTCACGGAAAGCTGTTTGATATGCGTCTAGTTTATCATTATCAATGCAGTATTTACAGATCTGATCATATACGCACCTTTCAAGTGCTTTTGAAAGTACACATAGCAGCGAGATTGGACGATAATCAGAAAAACTATTTGGGTTTTTGTTTTTAGGCAAAGGTATAACATATGACCGTTTCCAAAGATCCGGAAATTCATTTGTTAATAATGATTGATTAAATAATAAAGTTATTGTATCAAGAAAATACGGAAGTAAAGTTTTATAGATTTTAATTGAATTGCCATCTGGCCCAACAGAGCTAGAGTAAATCCTCATTATTGCCTTTTTTACCGATTCAGTTGATAATATAGAAAAGTAAAATTGAGTTTCATTATATTCTGATTCAATAAATTCAAAAATCTCATTATTGATAAAGTCGCCCGCAGAATGTATAAAGTAATTATTAATTTCATTAATATTAAGATCAAGTCGCTCTTTATTTTCTTTTTTCTTAACTAGTCCTAAGCTTCTGAAGTCATCCCAGAGAGCTCGTGAATTATTTGCAGATAAAAACCGTGATTCAAAGTAGCTTTTTTTTAAACTAATTATTCGCTTCTTAATGAGCTTCCTAATATTACAAAATTCAGTATACGCAAAACCTGTCCTCTTGAAGATTCTGTATAGTTTTCTACGTCGACGTTGAAGATCCTTAATATCTTGGGTAATCCAAGGAGCCATTGGACGCGAAACTTTTTTCGATCTCAATGGTGCAACTTTGTTAATGACTTCACTAATGGACATATGTAAGTAATTATTTAATATATTTACTGACTCCACCGATTCAAATGATTCAAAATCAACATTACTACAAGCTTCTTGTAAAGCTGATTCATCAACAAGACTCCAATTTCTGTATTGGATTACTTTTGAGCTCTGACGAGGCACATAATAATCATATTCGATGGAGATCAAATCATGTCCTGATAAAAATGGTTCTTCTGATTGTCTGAACGATGACACGTGACTCAAGTCATTAACCATGCACATGTCTATCCATGTGTCACTTGTTGCTGTGTGATGAGTCGAATAAAAATTAACAAAATGAAGACCAAGACCATCACAAAATCTTCGTAACTGCTGAGATTTATAATCATTGATATTCAAATTTGCATTAAAGTCCCCCAGGATAATGACATGCTTATAGTTAATCATTAATTCTTCAAGATCTGATTCTAATAGATCAATATGACCAGTGTTTGGTGGCCTGTAGACTACGCAAATCAAAATTTTTTCTCTTATAGAAGACCAGACTTCCACCATCAAATATTCCGGATGATTCTGTAAATATTCAGATGAATGTATAAAACGTGACGATAAATTATTCTTAATATATAATGCTACTCCACCACCAATTCTGTTCCTGTCATTGCGATATATAGTAAATAAAGGTAATGAAAACTGTTCATCCGAGACAATGCTAGTGAACCAAGTCTCAGAAACTGCAATGACATCAAAGCTATAACATCTAAAGAATTCTTTAAATTCATCAAAATGACAATGCAAGGACTGAGCATTAAGATGGCATATATTTATTACTTTGGCGTATGGATTAGGCATAGAGTTCACAGATGGTTGAGGTGATGAGACTTCAGGAAGTCAGGCTAGTAATTCACTAATTTTATCCAGTCCTGTAGAAGGCAGGAGCTTTATTGGTTCTTGATCACTTGCGATTCTCACGAAAACTGCACCCTTGGCAATCCAGAGATTTCGTGGCGGAATTTTTGGAAATTTCTTTTTTATGTCCATTCGTAGCTTGTAGAGTACTGATGGATGTCTGCGATGCAAATACACTTGATTTTTCGAAAAATTCCTTCGATTTGGCACAATTCGATCAGCGGTGATTTCTTGTTTCATCAATTTCATCCCCGAAATAAAAGAATCTACTTCTTTTCTCGAATTGAGTCGAATAAGTATATCTCTTGAATCACATGTGGAACCTTTGTTTTTCTTTACTTTGCCTATGCGGTTCACTGATTTGATATCAGATTCAGTAACTGACAGATCTAAAAGCTTTGACAATCACATTGTAACTTCTGTCAAGTCTATATCAGCTATCTCTGGAAAGCCAGATAGTACCAGCTGATCTTCAAGCGCGCGAGTTTCAAGCTGTAGTGTCCGCAGTTCTAAATCACTGTTTACAATAACCTCTGCAGCTTTTTCTACTCGTTTTAATAAGCGCTCACTGTCGCCTAAATTACCCTTTTCTAAATCAGTGACACGTTCATTCAGTTCTCGATAATTGTCATTTAGAACTTTATTTGATTCAACCAACCAATTCACTTTGGCATTTACACTATCTAAAGAAGAAAGTATTTTATCTAGACTGTCCAGTTTATCAAGTTTATCTAAATTATCAAGTTTACTTAATTTCAAAGCCAAATTATCAGGTAAATTAGGACCGCAAACTATGCATTTTGATTTAACAGCTTCTCCGGCAGTTGCTCTTGACGATAAACCAAGTCTAACTTTAACACACTGCGCATGGAAACGATGTTTACATTCGGCAAGAGTCTGAACCTCAGTGTGACTGTCTTTAATAGCTGCACAGCAGATACCACACCACATGTTGATAAGTGGATTGTAACTTGAAAATTAAAAATAAGATGTCACTTAGATCAAGAACATTAACTATGCAATTTAAACAGATGCACTACAGCTAACCTTCAATAGCAAATTATATTTATTAAAATAGAAATAAGTTTAATCTGCTGACAAAAGAGCAAATAAATTATCACAAAAGATTCACAAAAATCAATGTATTAGATACAGTACTGAATGCAAATTTTATTTAACTTTTTAAAAACTTAAAATCAAGTAGAAGTAGAGTAACGAAGTACCCACGTTTACTATACTATACTATACTATACTATACTACGATTTGACGACTGCGGTGTCAAATTATCATAAAACTATAGTCAAATCACCATAAATTTACTGTGGAATCATGGTAAAATCACCATTAATTTACTGTGGAATCATGGTAAAATCACCATTAATTTACCGTGGAATCATGGTGAAATCACCATTAATTTACTGTAAACTCGCAGTAAAATCACAGTGAAATCACTACTAAATCACAATGACAAAATGGCACAAAATCACTGGGAATTCACGATGAAATCACCGTAAACACACCGTGAACTCACGGTGAAAGTGAATTCACTGTGATTTCACTGTGATTTTACAGTGATTCCAAGTCCGCGAGGGCTACCTGATAAGAAATCGCATCTGACGCACTACTATTTTGTTTTTAATTATAAAATGAATTTTTACAATAATTAAAGTATATTTAATCTAAAGTAGATTAATTTTACTTTTTTTTAAAAAACTATTTACGCATGAATACGTAATTATGATGGAAATATATCGATTTTTTGACTAAGTGGCCGACAGAGGTAGCTAGTTGTCGAAATTGATAGTTTGTTCTTTGCACAGTTAGAACGAAAGTGTGTAGGTATCTGAAGCCTCCTTTGTGCTTACCTGTCGAATAAGTATCGACCGTCGTAATTGTATTTTGCTGACGATAAAGTAATTTTCAAATGATAAGTCAAAGATAGAAAGAGATAGTAATATGACAAGTGATATAACTATCTCTTTCTATCTTTGATTTATCATTTGAAAATTACTTTATCCTCAGCAAAATACAATTACGACGGTCGATACTTATTCGACAGGTAAGCACAAAGGAGGCTTCAGATACTTACACACTTTCGTTCTAACTGTGCAAAGAACAAACTATCAATCTCGACAACTAGCTATGCGTCTCAACCACTACGCGCCGAACTGTCAATGGTTCAAACTTGTTTTGAGTTTCAATAAGATCATATCTATAGCTAATTTTTCTTACATATCAACTGTTCCATCAACTCCTAAATTTTTTAAAGTAATTGACATAAACTTTTTAAACCATACTATAATTCTTACAATTGCTTACGGTTTTTTCACCATAATCGTTCTAAATAAATTTATAATTTAAACATACCGACTCCTTCACAATATGGTTTAAATTATCTTTATATTAAAATAAAAAAACCATACAGTTTACATCATTCTATATCAGTTGGCATCATTGTTCTGTCATCGCACGTAGTCATATGACTTAATAATACTGCATCCAACTCTGAAATTCTCACCATAACTTCTTGTCAATCTATTATTAAAACATATTTACTTCTTTCAAACTATAATTCTCGTATACAAGTCTGATGTCCAACAATTTTTTACTTTTCATAGGATTTGTACAAACTAGCTTTTATGATGAAGTTTGTACAACCGTTTAATTCGGATTCAGAACCAGAAATTGGAGAATTATTTTCGAATTAAACAGAATAAAACCGAATAGAATTATTTAAATTCGTTTTAATTTGAACAAATTCTGGTTTTCCTGCCGAATTAGACAGAATTCATTTTTAAGTTAGGTACCGAATTAACAGAATTTATCTGAATTAAATAGAATTAAAAATTTAATTCTGTTTTATTCGATCGAATTCAGTTGTTTAATCAGAGTCAGTAACTTTATTGAAAAGCTTTAAGTTTATAAGTTAAACTTACATTGTCGTATACGTTGTAAGATTACATATATAAGCATAATCATGAATAACTTTTTTTTCCGAACGTTTCAGCATTTTGAGACAGTGTCGAAAGCTTTTGGTATTCATTTCGATGAATTATAATAAATTTGGGTTAGTGACTTTCCATCCAGACCAATTTAACCCCTTTTTATTTGTCACACCGCTATGTTATTGGTTATTGTTACGTCAGGATTTGTAATAAAAGCAGGCTTTGAGCCTTGACTATAATATGACAACGGTATTAAGGATTCCAAATTATAAGCGAAGAACTCGACCTACTTTAACATCGGACTTATAGAATATTTTTGGTCCTAGTCTTTCGACCAATAGACCGGGATCACACTGAGTATAATTATCTGGAAGGTTTGTTGAAATAAATGATTTTGTATATACGTATTAACTATTATATATTATACAAAAAAAATAATTTCTAACGTTATGATTACAATAGGTCTCACAATTAAATTATTTTGTGAAAGTATTCGGTGGCTGACCGTCAGTGTTAATCGTACAACAGTTATTATTTGGAATTCAAAATTATAACAGAGTTACAAGACGGCCATGTGCCTACACTTGCTCGTATAATTAGAATTTTACAATAAAATATACCTTATAATTTATTTCCATTAACAAAATCATAAATTTGAGATTGAAATAAATCGTATAAGGTTTTAATTGATTGGAAATTTGTTTGAATATAAAAATTATAACTTAAGCTTACAGTACCTGAAGGTTTGGAGACTGGATTATTAATTTTGTTGTTTCCACTGATTCTACGTACTACTCGCGGTTTCTCTTAACAATTTTTTCTTAACGTTGAATTAATAATTGATTTAGTCACTAAACAATATTGATTTATGCACTAAAAAATATGATTAATTAATAATATTAAGTGTGAGGACACTTGTACAATAATAAAAAAAAAACTAGTACGGAACTAGTGTAAAAGTGTGAGAACACTTGTAATAATATTTTCCTGTCGACCCGAAACTGGGAATTGAAAATTTGAGAATAGGCGTTGATTGATGCTCAACCATGCTTTTTATATTTTCTTATCGGGTCTTATTTGGTGTATTGTTTGGGGGAAAACTGTATCCAATCGGAACACAGTTTCTATGGGTCCTTTCCCTTTCCCTATGATTTTCCGTTAGGGAAGTGGAAAAGACACACCCCGATGCAGGCCTATGTGTGTGCGCATCCACACATACACTCACATTTACAGAATTTTTTATTATTATACTTTAAATTTATTTATAATCATTAATTTATTAATAACTTTTATTCATAAAAAAAAAAAATAGTTATCGAATGGCTTTGTGCCTATTCTGATATTTATTTTATTAATTTGTTAATATATTTATTTGTATATTACTTATTTAAATTTTATTTATTTAAATATTATTTATTTGATTATCTAAATAGTATTTATTTAAATATTATTTATTTGAATATTTAAATATTATTTATTCAAATATTATTTATTTGAATATTTAAATATTATTTATTTAAGTATTATTTATTCTAATGACTACCTTATCATTAAAATCTATTTTTTCTATTTATTTAAGGATTCCGAAAATGTTCGACAAAAGTGCACTTAAAATGAAAATAAGGCTTAAGATAGTGTAAAGATTACTTATTTGTTTAAAAAAAATAAAAAAAGAAAAGAATTTATTTTAACATCTATTTACTTCTTACTCATTTTAGATACTCTTTTGTTGATAAATATTTTCGGTTTTTCTAGAGAAAAGTATTTCCAGATTGCTTTTGACCCTGGTAATTTATTTGAGGGTCATTAAAACTAGATTTAGATTTTGTTCCAACATTTCAATAGATGTTTGAACAACGAATCTAAATCTTTTAAAAGCATTTTTAAGGAAATACATTATTTTTTATCTCTCTAGAGTTATTAAAAAAAAGGAAATAAAATTTGGTCGCCAGACAACATTTAATTAAGAAAAAATATGAAATATAAAATTGGAAATGAAATTATGATAGTCAGCATTTCAGCTGGACGTAACAGTTATATATATATATATATACGTGGTTAATAATTATTAAATTTTTTAAACGCAAATGCTTAATAAGCGCGATATGACTAATGACAACAATGAGAAATAAATAATATAATGATCCTGTATAATTGTCGTTATTAATTCCTGACAGTCTCACAAACTGTAGAGTCTAAATTATATAGACAAGAGGCCAGTCGTTAATGACCATGAACTTGATCCATAAATATTTTAGAACTACTTTAAAAAATAAATATAAAATAAATTTTGAATGTTCTGGTTATTTACATCTGCACTACCCTACATTGTTCTAATCTTTTACTTAGCAGTCTATTGTCTTGATTCTTTCTTCCCAACACTTGTGCTCGTCCACTCAGTAGACACTTCTCCTCAATTTTAATCCCCACTACAAGTTATAGTAGTTTCGGCGAAATAGTCGTCCTAAAATGGATAGTGGGGGTATAGGAAATACGTGCTAACTAATGGTAATTGGAGGACGACTTTCTCGCCGGGACTACTATACTTTGTTTCTCACCCGGTGGTTTATTCATAACCGAATAATCGTGTAGCCACTTCGAACATCGTTACTTCTGAGAGCAAAGGATATTACCATCAATGGTCGATCGAGGGTTTCTTTTCTCCTCAAAATATTTCTAATAAAGTAAAATTTTAATCATTTCCTAAAATAAATAATCGTTTCTTAAGTATCAAAATAAAAATTTATTTCCGCTGAAATTAAACGGATTAATTTTTAAATATGGCAAACGCTAATGATAGACTTCCACGGCAAATTACTTTGCACGATCGAATATTCGATGGCTATTCTTATGTGTATGGAAACTTACGCAACAATGTACGGTCCGTATTTTTTAAGGATTTTATATAAATATTAAAATTAATGCAATAAAAAACATGAGTGTGAATGTACTCTCTTAAAATGAACCAGTGAAATTCCACTGATTCAACCAGTGAACTAAAAATATGTAAGCGCGCGGGTACAGCAACATCCTGTACATGAGTGTATTTAGGTGTTTTATTGTGTCAACAAGTTATTAATATTTATTTATTATCTTTATGTAATATATCAACTAAGTTTTATGTAACAACAATAATAATTATATGACAAAATTTTTACAAGGTATAAAAATAAATAACTTTAAAGTTACTTCAATAGCTACCCGGGAAAAAATCACTGTGCATGATCATGCATGGTCATGCAGGATTCATGCCTGGCCGTGCATGATTCATGCGTAATTCATGCTTGATCCTGCATGACTCATTCATGGCCAGGCATGACTCATTCGTGATCAAGCATGATCATGCATGACTCATTCTAGATCAAGCTTGCGCATGCATTAAGTTTGAAATAATTGTATCCAGAGATATGATCCACCAGGAAAGGTCATGCCTAAGCATGCTCTATTATACATGACGATGCATGGGTCATACTTGATCATGCATAACTCATTCATGGCCAGACATGACTCATTCTTGATCAAGCATGATCATGCATGGCTCATTCTAAATCAGACTTGCTCATTACTTACGTTAGGAATAATTGTATTCAGAGATATGATCTATCAGGAAAGGTCGTGATTGAGCATGCTCTGTTATGCATGACCATACATGGTTCATACTTGATCATATATAACTCATTCGTGATCAAGCATGATCATGCATGACTCATTCGAGATCAGGCTTGCTCATGACTTACGTTAGAAATAATCGTATCCAGAAATGTAATCCCCCGAGAAAGGTCATAGTTGAGCGTGCTCTGTTATCCATGATCATGCATGGCGCAGACATGATCGTACAAGGCTATGCATGGTCAACCTTAATCTTTCATGGTTATATGCAAATAGTGAAAAATATTTATGAATACTCAGGCTTGATTATAAACGACTAAGCGTACTCGTTCATATTCATAGATGAAAGTTAGTCGTTAATAGAAACTGTTAGATTAATTATGATATTTTTTTTTAATTTAGAGTGCTTTAATTGTACAACTTCTGCAGTTTTTTACAATGTTTTACCTTCTAACGCCCTAAGCTCTTTTTTCCCCTTTTTATATACACCCCAAGCTCTTACTCTTTTTCTTTTGCGGCTGTGGCCCGACTTGTGCTCGTATTGTACTGCATCATTACGATGATGCCCTACTTCCTCCCTTGTGCAATGGAGGTGCAGTGGCGTAGGACCACAGAGAAAACCGAGCCAGTACAGTTTCGGTTTGAGTGAAGCTCCAGTGATCGATAAAATTCCCATTTTACCGATCACTGGATCTTCATCCCGCGCCTAACGATCAGAGACCTTCGTTCGAACCCGACGCGTGGCTAAACGGTCACCCAGCCAAATAGTATTGCTGCTCGATACTATTGAACTTCGGTGATCGCCCGAGCCACGTGCGTGCCAAACGGCTGCCTCAGCCGCTTATTGTTAGATTAATTATAATTATTGTTTCCTTTTTATTTTATTATTTATTTAAATTAGATTAATTGTCTGGGAAAAAATCAGCATGCATGATCAAACATGATCATGCGTGATTCAGGCAAGGGTAAGCATGTTCAAACATAGATCACGCATGAATCATGCACGGCCAAACATTACAAATAATTTAATCAAAATCTATGATTAAAATCTCCGATTGAACTGATTGAATTCAATTAAAATCCGGTCGAGCTTCAATCGGATTTGATTGAGGTTTTTAATTAAGGATAATCATATATTTTTTATGAAAAACTTCAAATAATTAAACAATTATTTTTATTTTGACGATAGTAGTTAAAATTATCATTTTTTAAATCGGGATTCAAAATATATTTAATTTATAATTTTTGGTTCAATTAATAACAAAAACCAATCTTTTTTTCTGAAAAATAATTTATCTGAATTTAATTAAAAATTGTTTTTTTGAATTAATTAAAGAATTGAAATAATAAATTCTTGCCAAATTGATATTGACACTCAATATAATTGCTTCTTTTTTTTTTAATTAATAATTAAGATTAATGTAATTGTTAAATTTGCTTGTAATTGATAACTACAATTCTTTTCATTCATTATTCAAAAAAGATTTAATAACCAAATTAAGATCGAGTTCAAATAATATTTTATTTTTTACAACCCTAAGGTTTTAAGAAATGTTAAAAATCGTCGTAAACTGAATAAGACAGATTAGTCTAGTAGACAGCGGACGTGCTTCCTAACATGACGGTCGTGGGTTCGAGACCCGTCACGGGTAAAATTTCAAAAGTACTTTTCAACCAGTAAACATTAACTACACAATAATACTCACAAAATAAGTTAATTTCAAATTGACATCATTATTTTTATTTTTTTTTTTTAATAATTTGAAGGATTGTGCTTGCTCAGACCTGATCATACCTGAATATTAGCCAGCCATGAGCATGCGTGATCATGCATGAAAAAGCACAATCATGCCTGACCAGCCATGATCATGCATGCTCATGGCTGGCCAATATTCAGGCATGATCATGCATGAGATTAGCGCATGATCATGCATGATCAGGCCTGATGATTTTTTCCCAGGTAGGAGCTAACTGGTTAATCAAGGATAACATTTTAAAATTAAATGTTAACTAAATAATTTATCATCATATGTAATTGTTATTAAGACTCTTTTAGTTCACTTTGTTTTTAAATAAACGTTTATAATAAATAAACTTAAGTGGAATTCACTGGTTCAACCAGTGAGCTAAGCGATCATCTTAGTCCGCTGGTTGAATCAGTGAATTTCACTGGTTGAACCAGTGATCGCTCGATTCACCGGTTCAACCAGTGAGCTAAGCGATCATCTTAGTCCGATGGTTGAATCAGTGAATTTCACTGGAGAACCAGTGAAATTTCACTGGTTCATTTTAAGAGAGTAGCAGATATCAAACAAATTTAAAATTATTATTGAATAGAAGAAATAATTAATATGATAAAATTTTTAAAAAAATGCGCATTTAAAAAATTAAAAAATTAATAAGTGCATTTTTTATAAATATTATTTTTTAAATTATTTACTATATTTATTTATAATTTTAAATTTGTTTGATGTCTGCTACAGTCACACTCATGTAAAAAATATAAATACATATTAGACGTAATTTTTTAATATTTATTTTCTCGTATGTTTGTTAACATAAGAAAAAATATAAAAAAATATCTATTGAATAATGATCCTGAAGTTGGCAGACAATTAAGAATTTTTGATTTTTTTTTAACAATTTAATTTAAAAAAAAAAAACTAAAAAAATGCACATGTAGAAAATTTAAAAAACTATAGGTGCAATTTTTTGAAGTATTTTTTTTTTATAAGTTATCGTTGTAAAAAAATTTCAAAAATTATTTGACGTCTGCTGACTTCAGTATCATATTGAATATTATTAGGTTTTTAAATATAAAAGTACTTTTAAAAGTACACTGTAAAAAATAATTTGAAAATTACAATACAAAAGGAATTGAATTTTCATAACTAGATATTTGAATTGTATTTTCAATAAAAAAAGCTTCAAATTTAATGTAAGTAATTTAATAATCAAGCTGGTATTTAAAATTAAGAAAAAGAATATGAATTTTAATAAACGTACTTAAAATTTATACTTCTTTTTTAAATTTTCAAAGCAAGTATTGAAAATTCTAAGACATATTGAATTTTAATAACTCCATTTGAAATTTCATAATACTCATTTAAAAATTCAAATGTTTGTATATGAAATTTCTGCGCGTGACGTGATACGCGTTCAGTAATCAAGGATTGTGTATTAGTGAAATATATAATAAATGTGAGTAATGTGAGTGGTGTACATCAGACTTTATTATTGTTAAGTTTTTATTTCCTCAATAATATAAAGTAAATAAAACTTGTGACTGAACTGAACATCATTGACAGTATACAGTAATAAATGTGATATAGCATAATGCTAATAAACATAATATAGTTTTATAGTGATTTAAATATTAAAATGTGATTTAACTTTAAAACATTTATTTAATTTCTACTTTTTCAAACGTTTGAAAAAAAAAAAATATAATTATCCGCTATATTATATTATATTATAACAATGGTTAATAAAAAAAAAAAATATTGATAATGTTGTTTATAAGTTTACAAAATGTTGAAGTTTTATTAATAAACATTTTATTACTTTATATACCTAATAGTCTTTAATTTCCATGTAACCATACACAGTTAAAATAATTGGTTGAATTTTCAAAACATTGTATATAACGCAATAAACACATTCGATTGTGTTTGAAATTTCATTGTAACGATCGTATAGAATTTAAATTACACGCTTTTAAATTTTCAAATAAACGCTTCAGATTTTCAAATACATCTATTTGAAAATTAAAAAGAAAGTGTTTAAAAATTAAAAGCAAAGTGTTTGAATATTAAAAAAAATGTATTTGAAAATTCAAAACGAAGTATTTGAAAATTCAAAAACGTGTATTTTAAATTCTATATGAAATTAGTAATGAAATTTCAAGCACAAATGTATGTGTTTATTGCGTTATATACAATGTTTTGAAAATTCAAACAATTTTTTTAACAGTGCATGTACTTCCCAATTTCGTCCGCTTCGAAATATATATATCGATCTAAGTATTTTGTAAGTGACTTAAAATTCCTTTGAAAATTTATATTTTATAATCCACAATCGAAATAATATTTTTAACCCATCCCTAGTGGAAATTTTTCGGATTTTTCTCTGAAAAACTCTGAAAAAGTCTTTGGAGCTTTGAAAAAGTCTCTAGAACTTTAGAACTGAGTTTTTCAGAGAAAATTCCGAAAAATTACCATCAGGGATATGTTTATATATTTTATTTCTTTATATTTTTAGATATCCAGAAGCTACGGCAGAGCTACCGTGGAGAAGAGTTTAACGCAAAATGTCTGTGTGCAGAAAAAACATGACTTTACCAATCCCAAATTCTTTAAGTCATCTGAATACCTTATTAAATTTAGAAGAAAATGCCAGATTGTTAAATTATGACGGTGGTACTTTAAGCATTCGTTTTATCGATATTAACCGTAACTATATGGCAGCAGTAATGGGGGTGGTAATTTCTTAAGATTTCTCCTCCATAATTCTGCAATTTATATGGCTTCAACGCAAAGAGTTTTACCAACTGGTGTTAATGCAATGCAATTATTAACAATTGTTGTTCCTCATTTGAGCCATGTAAATATTATTACTATAATTTTGTTAATAATGAAAATTACGATTTATTTTACAAATTATATTTTTTTTTTCTTTACAGGTATTTCCATGTGCTTGGGCAATTATGATTAACAGAGATTCAAATGTTTATTCTTCTTCAATGACTGAAATTCATAATTTGCTAATGCCTCTCTTCGATACTATACATGTTTATGGGGACTTTGAACAACGATTACATCAGTCAATTCGTGATACATTTGTACCACGCCCTACTGTAAATGGTATCTTTTTAGCATATTGTAATGTGAGTTTATTAAATGAACTTTTTTTTTAATTAGTTGATTGTAAAGTTGTTCTTGTTTTTACAGCATAATGTTTAAGTATTAAACATTTGTATTAATAGCTACTTAACATTTTTTTCTTTTAGGCAATAGTACAGCATGCAAGGAGTATTAATATTAATATCTAGCAAGCCAATATCTTTGTGATTTTTAGAAAACTTGTAGCTTTAGGCTTGCTGCCACCAGACGAAGTTACCCAAACTTTTACGTGGTTATACACTTCTTTATCTCTAAATTTAAAAGCTACTTTAAAACCTTTATCTCAATATTATTTGGATACATGGCTTCCCATACAAAGTCGCCGTTAGTGGAAAAAATACCGTAGGTTGGCCGATGTCTGGCTGCTGTCGCTCGGCCAAGCATTGGCAATTAGTAATGGCCCAAACCTGGTTAATTACCAGCAGCCGTTTAATTTTTTATAAGAAAGCGTAGTCATATCGAAATGAGTTTTTAATTTAATTTTTGAATCTATATGTTATGGTATTACTGGTTTCATATCAGAATGTGTCTTTCCATAGAGGAAACGCCAGTCATACAACGCTGCCGATGGCTGGCCAATGAATGGCCGATTATCGGCTACTTATGACTGGCCGATTATCGGTTCGCAACGTTGGGCTACTGTTGGTGAATCAGTGTTCCATGATTGATTGTTGTTAAATGAAAGAATCTACTAATTAATTATTAATTATTCAAATAACTTGTTATTATAGTTTTCTGTAATTAATAAATATTTATTTTTGAAGTAAACTAAGTTTTAATTCATAAATATTTCAATTTTCCGATTAAAGTTATTTACAACTAACAATTTATATATTTTTTAGTTCGTTATTATTTGCAATCAACAACCGCAATTTTTTATAACTTTACTTACAAAAATTAATTAAATTAAAAAATGTCATAAATTTTTATAATAAATGTCATTTTTAATAATGGTGGTCGAGCAAGATAATTCAACTGGGTTCTTGATAAATAATCAATTAAATTTAATAAGTTTTATTTTGAAAAATTATGTAATTATAATAAAAATAATACGAAATTATTATATTTTTTTTTAATCAAAAATATTAATCAAATTGCTCGTTATATTTCATAAAACCGAGTGGTTGAAGTAGACTGAATAAGTAGATCATATAAAATTATCAGCTTAACATGAGTAGGTTCGTCCAGTAGCCAGTGTTCAGACCCAGAAATCAGAAGGACGACAGTTTGCGCCCAGAACCCACCAAAATTTTCACCGAGTTTTTTTCACATCATTTACCCCACTTAAATAGTTTAAACGTTAATGATCAGGAATTCTACAAGTATAATAAAAATAAAATTTTTTTTAATTAAATTTATTTGCTTTCTTGGCTGATTGCTGGCTACCATTAATCGGCCGATAGTCAAGCGCCATTAATGGGCCGACGTTATCATCCCGGCTATAAGCCATTTATCGGCCAATAAAAATTGCCATTGCTAAGCCATTAATCGACATTCTTTGCCCAGTAATGGCCCGATCTAGGGCCAATTTCCAAACTTTGTATGGGTTATAAAGGTTGGACCACAAAATTTTAGCTTCTGCAAAAAATTTGACTGTGTTATATCCGGCTTGCCGTATATATTAAAGGGGCCTCTTTGCCGCGCTCGCTGTAAAGTGCAGCGTTAACAATTTTAGGGACAGCAACTTCGGCCAACACTTTGTTGCACGTCGTCAACGTTTCCTCCAATCAGGGAATTACACTTGACTGTATTCTAAATTCATCTAATTATATATTCTAAATTATTCCCTCTAGAACCGCGAACCGAGGTGATAAAAACAACGAACACCAAGGTGCGGTAGCCTATGACGCTTGAGAAGTTAATGTATCTTCCTTGCTGACCCGCGTGAGTTCTAAACCGTGTTACGTTTAGGCAACCCTATTTTTTTATTTTCTATTTCTCTTAAACCGATTTGTTCAGTTTTCATTAATAAAATCTAAGCAGTCAAGTATACTATACTATCCCACGGGAAGATCGTCTCGATATTGCACTCGAGGAGGCGTGACAAGTTGCTTGTTACCGTAAAATTTCTGTTTAAAATTGTCTTTTCAAAATTATACTTTCTTTTCCAAGAATCACCACACGGCGTGGGTGATTTTTATAATAATTGTTTAAGTGTATAAATAGCGATTCTCGTCTGAGTGAATTGCTGGAGTCGGAGATTCAGACTGAACTCATATGAGCCAAAGACTCAATAAATCCAAAGTGTAAAACCATAAGTTTAAGTTTAATAGTTAAGTGTAAATCCTAGAGATTTAAGTTAATGAAAGAACTTTAGTGTTAAGAACAATATAACATATTGTGAACTGAGTACGGCGAGCCCATAGGGAAATATTTCAATAAACATCTATCATTGAGAAAACCGGCATTTTAGATTATTTCTAATATTAAGAACCACATCCATTCTTCCTGGACCAAATCATCTTTCGACCAGAGACCTACAGAAGCCGTTCACGAGAGTTGCAGTCCAAAGATCATAAAGACCAACTTGCAAGTAAGCATCGAACAACGAAAGGTAGGTGAAATTATCAATTTCTCTAACGTACAAAATCCAAATTCTGCATCGAATACACAGAGAGGCCCCTGCGGGGTTTATCGTTCGAGTTCTCACAATAAAAATAAAACCTAGAGCTAATCCTCTAGGAAAATCACCCTGTTTGCCCGGTGCCTCCCACTTGAGGCCCACGCGACCTTTTCCAATAATTAATTATTCATTAATTAATTAAATCCGGACATGACAACTGCTTTTTAAACTGTTGTGAACTTCATTGGGAAGATATATTAAATAAATCAGGGGGTCCAAAACCAAATATTTGGAAGTTCTTAGGTATGATATACTTAATTTTACTCTCTATTTTTTATCTAAACTAATATTCGTTAATATTATAATTATAGTCGCATTAGTTGAAATCCAGAGTAACTCTTTAAAAAACTTAAATTCACTCCAAGCTCGGCGTAGTTACAACAACAATGCCTGTCCAGGAAACCATTAGTCATTCCAATTCACGCCGACTGTGGTTAAATTGGGATGACCAGCGGATTGATAATGCTCGTTTGTTAGCTATTGGTGGCTACATGGTCCGATCAATTATTAATGATATAATATTCATCGATTAACCCATTGTACAAGATTTTCAAATTTATGAGAATGAAAATGACGCTGTCGGTATATTATTTATTTAATTTGGCTATTTTGTTTATTACGTATTACTTAAGGGAGAAACTTTTTAAACTATAATAGATATCAATCTTGACAACTTGGAGGATGTCCAAAACATGGATTTAATTTTGCTAAATTTTTAAAAATTGGTATAGATATAAATATTATGTACTTTTTCGATTTGCATGACTTTCACAGATGGAAGCAGTCTTGAAGGCAGCGAAAACTTAGACGTACCTGATGAGGAGCCATATCAAGATAACAATAATAATAGAAATAGAGAAGTGAATCCTCAAGATCACGAAAACATAGTCCCAATTGATGAGGCCGGAGAGGAAGAGCAAGCTGAAGAAAACAATGGAGACGCAGTGATTGGTATGTATATATACTTAATGCATATTAATCTCTCTTATAGAAGTTAATTATTTATACTTTATTGATAAACTATTCAACAATGTGTTTTTTTATTTTTCAGCAAGGATAATTTATCGCTCGGAGATTTACTGTGTCTGCCGCGATCAGCCACCCGATATCTTATTTTTGCCGTGCTCCCATTTAAACACGTGCGAAGAGTGTTACACCCGCCTCATCCTAATGGAAGCGCTTGGAGGAGACAGACAACCAATATGTCCAAGTTGTCGTGAAGTTATAACTGAAACAGAACATGAATAAAATTATTTATTTTTATTATTATTTTTAAGAATATTGCTATAGTAAAAAAATATTTTATTTCTTTTAATATTTAACTTAATTATATGAGTTTCTTTGAATAAAATTTAAACTTTTTGAATTAAATTTGATAAGATATGAAAATAAATAATTAATCAAAATTTTTAACAGCTGAGGTTTTTTAATTTTTGAAGTGAAACTTCTTTACGGAGGCTAAAATTGAACGATTTGAGGCGGAAAAGGGGAGGTAGCGCCAGAGGAGAAACATTGAGTAAAAGTTTAGAATAGGCGAGAAGGGGAATTGCTTGTATAGCAAGCCTTATATATTTTAAAGAGTGGGGGGAGTTGAGAACAGTCGAATGGGCGAGTTTAGTGCGCATGCGTCGTAATTTAACCACGTTATTCATATATAAATATATATATATATACAATATTGGCCATTAGATCTTGTCGGGTAGTATAGCTTCGGGAAAAAAAATCTCTGAAAATCAAAATATGTATAACTAGTTATCTACTAAATGTAAAAATATATGTATACTAATTGAATATAAAATTATAAATATGTATTGTAAAATAAGTCACTAAAAAAAATATGGTCAGTATTTAAAAATTTGTAAAGAATTTTTGTGTGTACTTGAAAATATCTATAATCCCGGGAAAAAATCATCAGGCCTGATCATGCATGATCATGCGTTAATCTCATGCATGATCATGCCTGAATATTGGCCAGCCATGAGCATGCATGATCATGGCTGGTCAGGCATGATTGTGCTTTTTCATGCATGATCACGCATGCTCATGGCTGGCTAATATTCAGGTATGATCAGGTCTGAGCAAGCACAATCCTTCAAATTATTAAAAAAAAAAATAAAAATAATGATAAGTCAATTTGAAATTAACTTATTTTGTGAGTATTATTGTGTAGTTAATGTTTTCTGGTTGAAAAGTACTTTTGAAATCTTACCCGCGACGGGTCTTGAACCCACGACCGTCATGTTAGGAAGCACGCCCGCTGTCCACTAGGCTGAACTATCTTATTCAGTTTACGACGATTTTTAACATCTTTTGAAACCTTAAGGTTGTAAAAAATAAAATATTATTTGAACTCGATCTTGATTTGTTTATTAAATCTTTTTTGAATAATGAATGAAAAGAATTGTAGTTATCAATTACAAGCAAATTTAACAATTACATTAATTAAAAAAAAAAGAAGCAATTATATTGAGTGTCATTATCAATTTGGCAAGAATTTATTATTTCAATTCTTTAATTAATTCAAAAAAAACAATTTTTAATTAAATTCAGTTAAATTATTTTTCGGAAAAAAAAGATTGGTTTTCGTTATTAATTGAAGCAAAAATTAAAAAATTAATTTATTTTGATTATCGATTTAAAAAATGATAATTTTAACTACTATCGTCAAAATAAAAATAAATGTTTAATTATTTGAAGTTTTTCATAAAAAATATATGATTATCCTTAATTAAAAACCTCAATCAAATCCGGTTGAAGCTCGACCGGATTTTAATCGAGTTCAATCAGTTCAATCGGAGATTTTAATCATAGATTTTGATTAAATTATTTGTAATGTTTGACCGTGCATGATTCATGCATGATCCATGTTTGAACATGCTTACCCTTGCCTGAATCATGCATGATCATGCTTGATCATGCATGCTGATTTTTTCCCAGACAATGAATCTAATTCAAATAAATAATAAAATAAAAAGGAAACAATAATTATAATTAATCTAACAGTTTCTATCAACGACTAACTTTCATCTATGAATATGAACGAGTATGCTTAGTCGTGTATAATCAAGCCTGAATATTCATAAATGTTTTTCACTATTTGCATATAACCGTGAAAAGTTAAGGTTGACCATGCATAGTCTTGTACGATCATGTCTGCGCCATGCATGATCAGGGATAACAGAGCATGCTCAACCATGACCTTTCTCGAGGGATTACATCTCTGGATACGATTATTTCTATTGTAAGTCATGAGCAAGCCTGATCTCGAATGAGTCATGCATGATCATGCTTGATCACGAATGAGTTATATATGATCAAGTATGAACCATGTATGGTCATGCATAACAGAGCATGCTCAATCACGACCTTTCCTGATAGATCATATCTCTGAATACAATTATTCCTAACGTAAGTAATGAGCAAGTCTGATTTAGAATGAGCCATGCATGATCATGCTTGATCACGAATGAGTCATGCCTGGCCATGGATGAGTCATGCAGGATCAAGCATAAATTATGCATGAATCCTGCATGATCATACATGATCATGCATGGTGATTTTTTCCCGAGATATTTGAACGTTAAGGATACGAGTACTAGTTGATAAACTTATTTTTCTATATTTTATCAAATGTAAATAAAGTAAAGTAAATCCTCGAGACGTGCAGCTGCACAAACATCTACTTTGTTTAAGATAACTTTTGTTAATAGATAAGTGACTCATTTATTAGTAACAAAAGCGGAGAGATCGTGAGAATTGAGTATTTTCAATAAATATTAGAATGGATCATTCGAGAACATGCGTTATGAATCGATGCGCGGGTCTGATGCCCAAACGTATTGATAAGAGTTACTCTAGTTTTTCTCGATCAAGGGAAGTCAGTCTGAATTATAAAATCATCGAGAGCAGTCAGGCTCAGAATAAAACACTTAACTTTGTTCTCACCTTCTCGAAGCTATTTTTAAGAATACCTTAACAATATTATAAATCATCTCGGATGTAAATTTCACAATTCTCCAACTATCTCTTCATTCATTGAAAAAAACAGATCCAGATAATATATAAATATAACCAGTTTATTACAACCACCAAATGGTGGCTGTTCAACCCATAAACATAAATATTTATAATTATATGTAAGTTTACATCACGTCCACTTTAAATCAACCGCTCAACTACGCCAGCGCCAAAACATCAACCAGGACGTAACACTTAGATCATATCTTTACATCAGTGACAAGTCAGTACTTTACGCAATGCTGATGTAATTTCCAAGTCATAGTTTCTTATCGTCTATTTATTGAAATAAAACAATTATAAAATAAATTTTCAAAAATGTGTAAATGTGTAAAAATAACAACTAAACGTCGAACATTTTTGCCAAAGTAATCGATAAACTCGAAAATAGATTATTCAGACGTTTTAGATTAAAACATTAGCATGAGCATAAAAAAATTAACTTCATTTTTTTGAATGATATACCGAAAATATCATTTAGGATGACAAAGAAAATGTAACGACAGTTTGAACTCTTTTGATATTAATATTATAAAGTTTAGTATTGCAATTTTCCAATCGATTAAATTTCATGCGATTTTGTGGAATTACTAAATGTTTCGCAAAATTTTATATAAGATTTTTTAAATTTTACATCACAACAGAAAATTAAAAAATTTGAAAAAACTTAATAAAATTTTATATAATTTTTTATAATTATCATCGAGGCCGAAAAATATTGTTTTTATAAAATTTCATATAAGTTCATGGAGTTTTCTAAATTTAGTAAAAATCCATCACGAAAACTTATGAACTCTGTCTTTACCGGCATTTCACTCTAAATACATCAATTAAGCATAAGATTTGAACTCTCGTGATGTGGACCAGTGAGCAACGTTCAGGACTACTAGTCAAGAGGAGCCGTGTTCGAACACAGCAGTCACCTAGGATTTTTTCATTATCTTATCTTATCAAATCCTGTTTCTGAATTCGTAAAGCGTTCGCGCGGTAATAATCAAATGGAGAATTCGGTATTTAATTTTTTTTTTGTTTTTTTTCAAAAATATTTTTTCCGGATTGATGATTTTGACATCACCCATATGTCATATTGACATCATAGAATGTCACACGGACATCACATTTACGTCATGTATACCTCCCCTGATTAAAAAAATTTATTTGACAGAATTAAGAAGGATTAAAATGTTAATACTTAAAAATCCTGCTAAATACTGTAAATCCTGTATCGAAATTCGCGGTTAATCATATTAAATACTTTGTAATACTAATATGTTCGAGAGGAGGAGTAGGATATGAAAGGATTTGACTAGCATATAAAATTTCTGATTCTATTGAATACTTTTGAATCCTGAAATAATATTTTCATTTCATCATCTTTTTAGGATATAAAAGGATTCAACCAGTATTTGAAATTTCTGTGTCTGTTGAATACTTTTAAATCCTGAAATAATGTTTTCATTTTATTATCTTTTTAGGATATAAAAGGATTCGAATCGTATCCAATTTTTTCAATTCGGTAGAATACTTTTTAATCTTAAATCAATTTCTAAATTCTATCACTTTTTGGTGACATAGAAGAATTAAACTAGAATTCAAATGTTTTATTCTGTAGAATACTATTTAATTCTAAAATATCGTTTCTATTTAATTATTTCTAGAGGATATAAAATAATTCTATTATGCTTGAAAATTTTTAATTCTGTTGAATTCTTACGAATCTTGAAATAATGTCTAAATTTGATTATTTTTCGGTAATTGTATAATGATTAGAATAGACATAAAAATTGCTAATTTTGTTGGTTACTTCTACAGCCTAAAATAATTTTTAAATTTAATTATTTTTTCCAATTATAAAAGAATTCAACTGCACAGGAAGAAATAAAACTTTGACTCAAAAGTAAATTTTTTCTTGCCAAGAAAATCTTAAGAAAGACTGAAAATTTCTTGAACACAGTCAAAATTTTTTCGAACGAAGGGAAGCTTATATAATTATATAAATTCATATACAGTCTTATATAACACTATATATATTTCCATATAATTATATAAATCTTTCTAATTTATTTACATATAAATATATATATTTATAAATTTATATAATTATATTATTTTATATATAATCATACATATTTAAACATTCGGTCGAAAATTTTTTTATAATTTTATGTAATTACATAAAATTTTATATAATTGAGTTCTAAGAAATTCTATCTCATGAGAATTTCTGAGTGAATATTAAGCTGTGCGGTTGGAATCATAACATTTTTTGAAATAATTTAGATATGATCGAATAATGTAAGATTTTTCGGAATAACTGATTTTACAATGATTTATAAAATTTTATAAAGTCTATAAAATTTTTTGATTTACCGCATTTATGAATGTTAGAAAGTATACAAATTTTTTTCAAATTTCTTAGAAATACATTAACAAGACCAAAAGCAGGATGACACCAAAAAAATTGTGGTTTCAACAATGAATTAAGTTATAAAAAACTGAGATAAAAAAGTTAAAAATTTTTTAGTTATAACATAAGTTTAAAAAATTTTAACTTCTGATTTTTTTTAATTTACCAAAAGAAGTCATTATCGCCCCGATATTAGTGGGTATACTGCTAGTGGTCTATTCACTCTATGAAAAATAACATAGTTTACTACAATGCTAATAACAGAATCAATCATTTATTGATGTCTTTAATTTTCTTAAGTTCATTTGAATTTAGATAGATACAATTAACTCCTCTTCTTAAGTGTCTGATACAGCACTGTAAATGACAGCTCAGATTTCGGACCAGAAGGATCCAGGTTTGAATCCATGAGTCGGCAGGATTTTTTTTTTTTTTTTAATGACAATTATTGTATATATTACTTTATAAAGTTATATATAATTATATAAAATTATATACAACTATATAAAATTAGATGAAACCAAAGTTCATAATATCTAATTTTATCTAAGCATTTATATAAAATTTTATATAATTATATATAAATTTTTTCCCGAGTAGAGTGTTTCGAATTTCCAATTATCTTAAATCTTTTTGCATCTTATATCTAGAATGAAAGATTACTGAATATTATTCAAAATTTTGAGTCGCCTTAAATCATTATGAATCATATTTTTAGGATTTAGAAGCATTTGGTAGTATTTAAAATTTTCAATCATCTTAAATCCTAATTAATCATATTTTTAGGATTTACAAGCATTTGACAGTATTTAATAGTTTAAATCATTTCAAATCCTGTTAAATCATATTTTTAGGATTGAATTGTATTTAACAGAATTAAAAAATTTGAATCATGTTGAAACCTTCTGAATCTTATTTTCAGGATTCGATAGCAATCATGAGGATATAAATTTTTTTTAATCCCGTCAAATACTTTTTTTTAATCAGGGTCATTAGTTTTACATCATAATCTTACGTAAAAAAATGCGAAATAATGAGTCACACCTGACTCGTTCATGACTTATATCTTACGTAAATGATGACATAGCGTAACGTCACTCGGACGTCAAATTTACGTCAATGTGTTTACTGACGTCAGTCAAATCTTGACACTAGAAAAAATAACGACCCAATAATTAATAAATATTATTAAAAAATATTTACAAACTATTCCGTGATGATTTTAAAAAATCTTACCTCGATCTTTATTCATAGGTTTAAATGACGCTGTTGAGATTCTTGATTGATCTTGAATTTAGTCTTCACGCGTTTAATGTCACAATGGCAAACTTATTCAGGACGCCAAATTTTTATTTTAAGACATGAGCAAAAATGAATACACATCACGTTCAATTACAATAATTTGAATTTAAAAAATTTTTATTGTAAAATTACTAAGTTTTTAACTGAATTTTCAAATAATCTTTAAAATTAAAACATGTATTTGAA
The DNA here is from genome assembly GCA_964016945.1 of Microplitis deprimator. NCBI lineage: Eukaryota > Metazoa > Arthropoda > Insecta > Hymenoptera > Braconidae > Microplitis > Microplitis deprimator. The sequence goes on along the minus strand of OZ024708.1, from coordinate 14,365,857 downwards.
AATTAATAAACTTATATTAAGTTTCAATAATGAATTTAAAAATTAATAAGATATTTTGAATTTTCAAGTTTTTTTCGTAAATTTTAATCAAATGTTGAAAAATTTAAGTTTAAATTTAAAAATTCAGAGTATTATGTCTTTAAGTCGATTTTACAAGAAATCTTTGAAATTTCATGGCATTTCTCGGTAAGTTCTCGTATTTATTATTTTTACTGTTCGTTTTACCAAAAAATATATTAAATTGTAAGCGTTATTGCATCGAATTCATAATTCAACCATCATTACTGTCAGATTAATTAACAATTTTTTTTTGTTTCAAGATAATTTTAAGAAGTTTTAATAAATTAAATAAACGTTTGATAACTACAAAAAAATTATATTAATGTGTTTATTAATTATTAAATTCCTCAACCCTATCCAAAAATTCCCATAGAATCCACTCAACTGCGACAAAAACCGCATAGAATCCTATAGACTGTATTGGTTTCTATGCGGTTTTTGTCGCAGTTGAGTGGATTCTATGAAAATTTTTGGATAGGGAACCTGTAAACTTTTAAATAATAATTTATTAAAATTTTTAAATATAATTGAAATAATTTTAAGAAAAGTATTTATTATACTCTCACAAATAAAACTCAGTTTTAACTTATACTTTTGGCGAGTTTTTTTAAGTCAAAAAAGGAACAAGCAATACGTGATTTTAACTTGCTTTAGCAAGTCAAAATCAAGTCAACTCGATGAGTTACCAAGTGTAGCCAAAATCAAGTTAACTCAGTCAAATGCAAGTCAAAAAAAATTATAGCAGTCAAAATCAAGTTACTTAAGTCGAAAGTAAGTTAAATAAGTCAAAATCAAGTTATTTTGTTGACCCGGGTAATAAAGGCCTTTATAATACGGTTTTACAGTTCTTTGTTAAAATAAACAAGCGATATAGTTTGTATTGTTCTATATCAGTTAGAATCATTGTCGTGTTATCACACACCACTCTCTAAAAATGAATTAGTGAAATTCACTGCGAATTAGTGAATATGCACTGGGAACCAGATATAAATATACCACTGGTCGAATTAGTGGTATACTTATAGCTGTAGAAATAACCCTGATAGCCACCCTAACCATAAGTTAACTACAAGCTACTGCCGTATTTTAAAGGTAACTTAAAGGAAAGTGGAGAGCAAGCAGTTACCTTTGAGTTGACAGTAAATTGTCTGCAACTTTCTATTTAATTTGACTACAAGTAATTAACGTCAGACAATGACGTTAAGTTGATTGAAAGTTTCTCTTCAAATTGACGGCAAGTTTTTCTGGCAAGTTACATTTAAGCTACTGCCGTATTCTGAAGCCAACTTAAAGGAAAGTATTATACAGCCAAGGTTTGCCAGAAACTTTCTCGTTAAGTTAGCCGTAAATGTTTCACTGCAACCCCTTGTAGAGCAATGTCTGGTTATCAGGGAGTGACTATTCACTGACTTGCAGTGAATTTGACTTATTCATTTTTAGAGAGCAGCTGAACTATATAGTCATATGACTTAATAATACTGCATCCAAATCTGAAATACTTATCGTAACTTCTTATCAATCAATTATTTAATCATGTTCGGTTCTTTCAAACTATATAGTTATCGTATAGAATTACAAATTCAAACAATTTGTTACTTCGGTTGTAAAAACTTTACCCTAACGACTACACGGAAAGAACAAGATGATACTGGTTATCATCTCAGATTATACTCAGTTATATCTGAGGTAAAAAAAAATTTCAGATAGTACCCAGTATAATGTAGATTATACTGAGTTCTATCTAGATTATACTCAGTTTCATCCCAGATTATACTCGGTTACATCTTAGATTGTACAGCGCTAGATTATACTGGTTTTCATCCTAGATGATAACTACATATATCTGGATTATACTCAGTACCATCTCAGATTATACTCAGTTTCATCCCAGATTATACTCAGTTACAACTCAGCTATGTTTTTTCTAGCGCATGCATATAATTACCCTGGCGGATTTGAACCACGGTGGAAACACCCTGAGAGTGGGAACACGGTGGATCCAGGGTGGAAACACGGTGGGTTTGTGCCATTTTATCACCGTGTATACACGGTGATTTTACGGTGTACCCACCCTGATTCCACGGTTTACCCACCCTGATTCCACGGTGTACCCACCGTCATTAAACGGTAGATTTTTCGTGATTCCAAAATTCATTCATGGTAGTTATCAAGTGATTACACGGTGTCTTTGAGATGATTACACAATCTATTTACGGTGACTACAAAGTATATCTGCGCCGACGATATGAAAATTTTCTAAAAAACTGGATATTATAGAGCGATGCTAGGATGTTCAAAAACAAATTTTTTATGGATTTAATCTTCAAGGTATATACTGTATTTTGTTTAAAACAGAATACTGGTTCGAATGCAACGAATTAGATCATGAAAATTTTCTTTTGAGAGTTAAATCATATATATGTTTACTACATGCAGCAGGGTATCCTGGAATTTTCCTTTAAATTTATAATGATTTTTGAAAAACTTGTGAAAAAATTTGACGTAACCTAAATTTAATCCAAATGAACGTTAAAGTAAAAAATGCCCGGCTGAACGCAATTTTGAAAGCAGTCGCATTAATTTCAATTTATAATCTATTATAAAATAATTTGATACATGATAGTTTAATATATTTAGATTCACAAATAATTAATTATTAATAATAATACTTTTAGTAATAATGTTTTTTTTTTTTTAATTATAAAGAAACATATTAAACAGTTAAAGTGAGCGACTAATGGTACTGAGCGGGTATAGGGGCTTTTACCTTACATATACCCTAGCGGCATGAAATATATTCTGGAATCACTCTGGAACCAGAGTCGGAATGGAACAATACTGATTCCAGCGTGATTCCAGAACGGTTTCGTGCTCTTTTTTAAGTATAATACCAGAGTGAAATCAGGCTGAAACCAGGGCATATCTAAATTATTCCCAGAATGAATTCAGAATAAATCCAGAGCGAATTCCGAACAAATCCAACGTGAGCCCAGAATAGAACAAGTTTGTTACCAGTGTAAAACCAGAATGTTTCTAGAATGAATTTACTGTGCTCTTTGCAGTGGATCCACAATATGACCAGAGTGAATCTAGAATGGGCCCAAAGTGTTTTACGAATGCCGTTAGAGTGTATCTAGAGTTAATTAAGAGTTTAAATTCGTAGTGGGCCTATATTGAAACCAGACTATATATTTCCAGATTAACTTTACAATTTTTCCAGAGTGTTTCCCATATGTTTCCAATATAAACCAAAATCCTTCATTGCGAAACCTAAGTGTTTCCAGAAGAAACAAAGTGTCTTCAGATTTAAACCGAAGTGTATCCAGAGCAATTGGGTAATGAAGCCAGAGTGAATCTCAAGTGTTTTCTTAGTAAATTAAAAATGTGACCTTGCTACAAAATTAGAACTCAAAATTGTTAATCTTTAAATAATTAATATTTATTATATTCTATAAAACGGAAAATGACTTCTAAAGAAGATAATTCGGTTTACATCTCATTTTAAATAATTCATTAAGAAAAAAAATACAAATACATCGAAAAAAAATGTGATTCTTACAATATATTTTGAAGCTTTGGTATTTATGTATTTATTTATTTATTTGCAGAACAATGGTCTTTGTGATCATAACCAAAAGTAAATAATTTTAGGATAGTTATCAGGTACGCAAAATATATTTACAACCAGTATAAATATTTATTTTTACATTTGCATCATACATTTTCTCTCACACATCTGTCGCATATCCAAAAAAAAAAATATTTTCATAAAATTGTTAGGTTGGTGGACTAGTAGATTACTGTTATCTAAACCGAATATTGGTTTGCAAACGGTGAATATTTTTTATTTCTCATCAAGAAAAATTTTAATTTCAATAACGTGAGAAGTCACTGATTTCTGTCCTAGTTTTGAAAAATAAATTTTCATTAGATGTTGACGTTCAAAGATAGATGTCTGCATATACGTGTGGATTTCTATGTTTGTAAATGTCATAAAAGTATTAGTACAAATATATGAATATAAAAGTGATATCTGATGTTCCTAATATTTTACAAAAGAAATAAATTTTATAACTAAAAAAAATATGGCTGGTCCGATAACTATTTTGTACGGAAAACATCGTATTTCACTGTCCAATTTCAGCACAATAGTTAAACTTTGAATCGACTATTTGTTAGACAAATGAAATAAGTGAAATATAAGTTCAATATCAATTTAATCAAATAAGTAATTTCGTGCAATGCCTTTGTCTGTGTTGAAGAGTCATTTTTTCAAAATATGTAATTCAAACATCTGTTGGAGCTAAATTATATGATAACAATCAAATTACTCGAAAACGGATTGAAAGTATTGATAATAATTTATTTGAATTCTTCGAGTAAGTTAATGAAGTCATACTATTATTAATTTTTCAACGAAAAAATTTGTTACAAAATTTAATCAAAAATTTGATTAACAATTTGTAGATATTATTGTTGAATCGGATTTATTATTCTGATTTATTAATCTGTTTCCCAGCAATTAGCTTGCTTAATAACATATAATTTATTTGACCCAACAATTTGAACTGCCGGTTTTATAAGTTATGACTCTTTAATAAAAAGTATCTCATCAGTTATCATTACTTCATTAATAAATTGCGTATTAAATGCATAGTTGATTTGCATCATTCGCTGAATGATAATTCCACCAATCGTTTCATTGTTGTGGCTGAAATTCACTATTTCAATTATATTACCTACTATATCATTATCACAGAAACTGTTGAATCACAAAATTTATAATTTTTTTCATTCTTGCACTCATATTTTACTCCATTCAATTTCATTTTCTTAAAACAATTTATATTTGAAGGCGCATACCCAACACTTATTAAAGCTGTGCGTTCATATTCCGTTGGTTGACGTGCTATATATTTTCCTAAGCCGACTAAACGATATTTTATATCGACACGATCATTTCCAATTGGTATTTTTAATAAATTGGCAATAAATTTTTTCGTTGCTGGAGATACTGTTTCATCATGTAAAGAAGTTATAATAAACTTGTGCATAAGGAAACGCGTTGCGACTTGATTCGTCCGGGCATGGGGACTAGTTATAAATTCTATGATTCTTTTATTCCATGCCTCAAATACGAACGCTTCATGTACCCATAATGGACCCCAATTTCGTACAACTTGTACTAAATGTGTCATTAAATGAACATTAGACGTTATATTTTCCGTACACCGTGGAATCAGAGTGGGTACACCGTGGAATCAGGGTGGGTACACCGTGGAATCAGGGTGGATACACCGTGGAATCAGAGTGGGTACAGGGTGAAAAAATGGCACAAACCCACCGTGTAACCACCCTGGATCCACCCCGATTCCACCGTGTTTCCATGGTGTTTCCAGGGTGATTCTAAACCGCAAGGGTATAAATAATAATTAAGTATGGGTTGAACAGCCACCATTTGGTGGTTGAAATAAACTGGTTTTTTGATTATATATATTATTTTATATATCTAAATCCGATTTATTCATTTGTAAAGGAATAATTTTGAGTGATGTGAAAATATATAGTTGAATTAATTTATAAATTTGTTAATGTACTCTTAACAATAACTTCGAGAGAGGGAGAAAGAAGTTGAGTTTTTATATTGAGCCTGACTGCTCTCGATGATTCTATCGTTACATTCTGGCTTATCTATTATCAGACAGAATAATTTTTTATTTTACCAGGTTGACGTCGTTAGGGTGTCGATAGACCCCAGGTGCGTCAGCTGTTGACCTTCTTTTATTTTATGCAAAAAGTTTTATTGACTTACCATGGTGGAGATTATGGGCCCCATAAGTCGGCCCAAATAATCCCTTTCTGCTTCAACCTTTCCGCCTCAGCTGGGGCGTAGTCGTCCCTGCCGGTGTCCTTGAAATGGGCCTCAGAGTAATACCCGTAGCGAGGGTCGTGGAACGGGATGGTCCCAGAAGGTGGTGTTCGCTGGCTCACGTCAATAGTTGGTTGCGGCGTTCCACTGCTGATACCCGTCCAGAACGTGGGTTGACCTTGCGGTTGATGGTGTTTATTGGACACTTCACTCAACTCCGACACCACGATACCCGACTTTGGAAACTCTTTTCGAACGACCAACGTCACCGGATCGAGGAGGACTTCCTCGGCAACGATCTCTAAGCGGGGACGTTGGTGAATTGAGCGACCGAGATCCTCGTGGATCGTTCGTAATACGCGACGTAGCTGAGCCTTCTTGCCTGACCTTCGGCTTCTTGGCATGAATTCTTTTGGATTCGGGAAGGAAGTGCTTGGGCTGCCGGTATCGGCGCCCAAAACGGGTGAGAATATTAGGCTGCCGGTGGCGGCGCCCAACATAGGTATGTGATTATTGGGCTGCCGGTGGCGGCGCTCAAAGTTTAAAATAAGGAGTGCGTATTTTGATAAAATACGTATATATATTTTGCCTTAAAGTCCGAGTGACAGGATCAAGCCAGCAGGTTTGTGTAGAATTCTTAGCTCTGCTAGATCTTGTGATCGACTGACTTGATTCTGTCGCTCCTTAGTATTATACATTATCAAAAGTGTTAACGTTGCATCTCAGGTTTCCTATGAGAGAATCGTCGTGGCCCGGGTCTCATGCATCGTCATCTATTTAGACTATCCGCGAACCACGGCGACTTTCTTATCGCAAGAGATTTCCGTTACATTGTTGGTGATGAATAAAATAATATCTCCAACAAAGTAACGATTTATTAAATTATTATTTATTTATGATTCTAAGAAGTGTCGAACCGTTTATTCGCCCACCGTGGCGAATAAATAACTCGAGACTTCAAAAAAAAATTTTTCTAAAATTTTTATTTAAATTTAATTAGAGCCAGAACGTAACACTATGTTTCAGACTGACTTCTCTTGATCGAGAAAAACTAGAGTAATTCTTATCAATACGTTTGGGCATCAGACCCGTGCATCGATTCATAACGCATGTTCTCGAATGATCCATTCTAATATTTATTGAAAATACTTAATTCTCACGATCTCTCCGCTTTTGTTACTAACAAATGAGTCACTTATATATGAAACGTTGGGGATACGTTCAAACTGTATTTTAGATGTTAGGATACAGCCTTCGTGAGTCAAGTGCCCCACTAGCTCAATCACAAGACTCGTCTTTATAAATTTACCCGAACTAGCCTTACAAACTAAACTAATACTAGTACTTAGCCTAGTTTGGAGTTCGGTGATGTATGTCCTCGATGACCTTGGACGTGGCTTAGTCCTCCAGGATACCCCTCTTGGACTGGTTGTTGGAGCAGGATGCAGCTTATAATACCCTTAGCGATAAAAGGTGGGCAGGATACGCAGACGAATTCACTCAAGTACTGGTATTGTTTGTTAAGATAAGATTTTATTACAAGGAAAACCTTATGTTAACGCCACTTCACATACACACTGTCCGGTTTGTATATTAATTAACTAACTGTAATTAATAGACGGTGGTATTGTAATTAACTAACTGTAATTACGAATACAATACTGTAACTAAGTGTACAGGAGCTTACACAATCAACTAACTGTGACTGGTTCAGACTCAGGTAATTTAGACTAAGTGCTGGTTTACGCTGAGTAAGTCTGAATAGCTAGACGCTAAAAGCTGATAAATGATTGATTGCGCGCCCTTTTATAATGATGTCGACGTACTGTCCCACGTGACAGTACCTCGGCCGAGTAGGGACGGAGGCGCACGAACCAAGTTCGTAACATATATTAACAAAAGTTATCTTAAACAAAGTAGATGTTTGTGCAGCTGCACGTCTCGAGGATTTACTCGAGGCGTCAGCGCTTATTTATATTTGATAAAATATAGAAAAATAACTTTATCAACTATTACTCATATCCTTATTAACGTTCAAATATCTTGAATAATATTATTCTATTATTATTATATATTATATTATTTTATATAATTAATTAAATATTATGGAAATTACTTGGTTATCGATATTCGATATAATTAGTTAGATTTCAGGTCGGTAATTAGAAAAGTAAATGCTCACGTCATATGACGTATGTACAGGCTGGGACGTAACAAGTATTTCAGACTTGGATGCAGTATCATTCAGTCATATGACTAATGTGCGATGACACGACAATGACACCAACTGATATAGAACGGTGTAAACTGTATGGTTTTTTTTATTATTATAAAGATACTGTAAAACCATATTGTGAAGGAATAGGTATGTTTATATTATAAATTTATTTAGAACGATTATAATGAAAAAACTATAAGCAATTTTAAGAATTATAGTATGGTGAAAAAGGTTCATGTCTGATCTCATTGAAACTCAAAACAAGTTTGAATCAATGACTGTATGGCGCGTATAGTGATTCGATGAGACACGCACAGCTATTCGTCGAGATTTTTAGCTTGTGCTTTGCTAATTCAAGCGGCACAAAAAAAAAATTGTTGAATTTATGCTAACAAATAGTTCCATTACAACAAATTTCTGCCTCAAGTTTAACAAACTCTGATAGCCACACCTTACTCAATAAGTACTGTAGTGAAAACACGGTCGAATCACGGTGTTTTTACCGTGAAAACACGCCTTGCGTGTTCTGACAGTGAAGCGGCGGAGATTCGACGGTGAATTTACGGTGGTTTCTGTGCAATCACGCTACTATGTACCGACCGTGTCTCCACTGTGTTTTTACGGTGGTTTAAGGGTGTTTCGAAAGTGAGTTCACAGTGTTCTGACGGTGAATTTCCAGTGTTCTCATGGTGGCTTCACAGTGGTTTGCAGTAATTTCCACGGTGAGCTCATGGTGGTCCCACGGTGGCCTCACAGTATTTTCGCGTCGATTTTTCAGCGTTTTCACTGTGGTAGTTCGGTATTTCCTCGTTGTTTTCACGATGATTTCATGGTGTCTTCACAATTGATATATTTTTTTCTTATAGTTCCAAATTTCTGTCAATCATATTTTCTTATTTTCTCAGTATTTTTGATAATTATCTTTTCTAAGGTGTATTGTTAAATTATGAAAATGAACAAAGCTTATCATTTTAAGTTATCTTATCAATATAAGTACACAGAAAAAAGGAATTTCTTGGCGCCAAAAAGTTGCACTCAACCCAAGAAAATTTTGACTTGCCCTAAAAAAATTTTTGCATAATGAATTGAAAACAAAAATTTTCTTGGGGTGAGAAAGAATTTTCTTAATTCATGAAAAAATTTTTTTAGGCGAAAACAAAATGTTTTTGCGTCAAAAAATTCTTCTAGTCCCAAAGTAAATTTTGTTTTTATTCTATAATGCAAAATTTTATATAATTGAGTTCTAACAAATTCTATTTAATAGCGATTTCTGAGTAAATATGCTGTGCAGGTATGTGAATCATTATATTTTGTAATCTACTTTAGATACGACTAAATAATGTAACTATTCGAAAAAAATGATCTTACAATGATTCATAAATCTTATAAAGTCTATGAAATTTTTCAATTTACCGCATTCATAAATGTTATAAAGTACGCAAACTTTTTTAAAATTTTTGAAAATAAGCTAACAAGACCATTAGTGAGATAGTTAAGAACATTTCGATGTTTCAATAATGAATTTAATTATAAAAAATTGCGATATTAAATTTAAAATATTGTATGGTTAAGTTTGAAAAATTTCAACTTCTCATTTACATAATTTACCAAAAAAATGTATTTATTGCCCCGCTACTAGTGAGTATACCGCTATTGATTTCGTTACCCTATAAACAATTATATAATTTAATGTAATACAAATCAGAAAATCAATCATTTATTAAATATCTTGAATTTCCTAAAGTTCATTTGTGTTTATATAAATACAATCGATCTGTACCTTCAAGTGTGTGATTTGGCACAGTGGATAGCAGATCGGACTTTAACTGCGAAGGCGCTGGGATCGATCCTCCGAGTCGGCATTAGGTTTTTTTTTTTTTTTTTCGCTATAAAATTTATAGACACACCATGGAACGATGAACTCACCGTGAAAATACAGTGAATTCACAGTTAAAAAGCTGTACAGCCATTCGAAAGCCATTGTAAACTCACCGTGGAGATCGCTGAAAACCACTGTGGAGCTACCGTAAAACCACCGTGAGATTACTGTAACCTCACGGTCGAAGCACCGTGAAAACACTTTTTAAATGCAATGGAAACGCGGTCGGAATACAGTAGCGTGACTGCACAAAAAATACCGTGATTCCACTGCATTACAACCACGTTTTCACGGTCGTTCCACGGTGTTTTTACGGTGTTTTTACTGTGAGGTCACCGTGGCGCTAAACCCGCAAGGGAAAGTTTTTGGTAAGCTTGGCTGGATAATACTTTCCTTTAAGTTGGCTTCAGAATACGGCACCCTAATAGTACAGTTTGCTTGAGCAAAAATTTAATGTACAAAAGTTTCGTTGAATTTTTCGTCAAATTTCCGTCAACTTCGGACTTTTCCATTTTTTACGACAATTTGTACGCAACTTGCTATTGAATTTGAAGTAAATTTACTGCCCGAATTATAATGCAAATTTACTTCAAAAGTTGACTAGAAAAAAGTTGTCGTTAATTTTCACGCAAATTTTATGTCAATTTATCGTTAATTTAACTTGAAAAATTGTTAAGTATATTTTTACCCTCAAATTGTAGACAATTTTGTGTATAAATTTGCTTACCTTCTGAAATGGTAAGAATGAACATTACCGACTGTTTTTTTTTTTTCGTAAAAGTTTACCCTGATAGCACGAGTTGATCGTGAAAAAGTTGGTCATTCATTAGTTTCCGACCAACTGTTGTCGACAACTTTAGCTTTTGCAACTTTTGGCTACAACCCTGATAGCCAAGTTAGCGAGAAACTGACGAGAAACTTGCAGCCGCAACTGGACACCAAGTTGGCCGCCAACAGTTGGTACCTCCAAAGTTGATAGACATTTTTCTAGTTTTTCGGCAAAGCTGTACCGACCCGACATTTTCTGAGAAAGTTGGTGGCAAAAGTTGGAAATCCAATAAGTTGACGGTCACTTTCTGAGAAAGTTGGTGGCAAAAGTTGCTTGCAAAAGTTGGCAATCATAAGTTGACGGTAAGTTTCCTTTAAATTTTCTCAGAAACTTGCATTCTAATTGCAGCTCTATACTGGCGCCTACTTTCTGAGAAAGTTGGCGGTAACTTGTAGCCAAAAGTTGCAAAAGCTAAAGTTGTCGACAACTTGTCGTCAAGTTGGTCGGAAACTAATGAATGACCAACTTTTTCACGATCAACTCGTGCTATCAGGGTAAGTTACCGCCAACTTTCTCAGAAAGTTGACGCGAGTATGGAGCCGCAACTGGAATGCAAGTTTCTGAGAAAATTGAAAGGAAACTTACCGTCAACTTATGATTGCCAACTTTTGCAAGCAACTTTTGCCACCAACTTTCTCAGAAAGTGACCGTCAACTTATTGGATTTCCAACTTTTGCCACCAACTTTCTCAGAAAATGTCTATCAACTTTGGAGGGACCAACTGTTGACGGCCAACTTGGTGTCCAGTTGCGGCTGCAAGTTTCTCGTCAGTTTCTCGCCAACTTGGCTATCAGGAAATACCAACAATAAAAATATCGTCGATAATTCAGTTCCTCAAACATCCACGCCCTCTTTATTGTCCTGTTTGTTTTCTAAATCATCTCATATCTATTTGTGATGATTTGGAGTTTAACAATTAAATTAAATTATAAGTTTCATATATAGTAGAAGTAGGTTATGATGTACTAATTAATTCTTAATCTTAATAATTATCACTTAAAAATGACATTATATCACTTTGGTAATTGTGTAGCACTAGTTTATGTGCCATACTACTTAACATATAAATATTCTGGACTGTAAGTAAAAAAAAAAAAAAAATTTTTATTTAGATATATTGTACTTTTATCATTATCTATTAAAATAATTAATTTTTAGGTCAGAATATGGGGCGTTTTGGAAATGCATTCAAGCTGGTGGTATTTATATATTTACTCAACTTGTAAAAATGTTAGCACTTGCTACATTTTTTCCTACTGCCGACAATGTTAGTCAAGAAGGTTTCGATCTTTTTGGAGTACGTATTTAAAAATTTAATTTATTTCTATAGAATTGTAAATTATTTCTAAATGCTAATACAACAATCGCTTCGATTAATTTTTTAAATTTCTTTATTCCTAGTAATACATTCACCAAAAAAAAATTTAACGAAAATCGACTAATAATTTCTTCAAATTACCTAAAAATTATCTCGTAGATGTTTCCCAGTTATTAATACATGAATAATATAAAATTCATTAAAATATTAAAATCACCTTCCACTATTGGTGATTTTACTTCATTAATTACAATGCATTAATTAATTAATTGCTAATTTTTATCTTTCAGGAATTTTTAAAATACTCAATAGACTTAGCAGATCTTGTAGGAATATGGATAGTCTTAAAAGGAATACCAGGTAAAGGACATGCTAAAGTTTTAACAGCAGGAATAGGTTGGGCTGGAGCAGAAGCACTGTTAACAAGATTTTTACTACTCTGGGTAGGAGCTCGGGGAGCTGAATTTGACTGGAAATATATACAAAAAAGTTTAGAATTAAATATATCTCTTATACAACATATATCAACAGCAACGCTGGTCTGGTTATGGTCTCGACATGATTTAAAAAAGAGTTTAGTACCATTAGTTATTAGTATGCTGTTGTTGACTGTCTACAGACCATTGATATTAGATTTACTAACGTCATTATTGCTTGCTGGGCCTTGGTCTTCCCTACTCATCAAAGCTGTAACAACTCATTTCATGGGTGCGGTTACACTTCATATTTATGCTGGATTTGCTCATTCCATTGGAATTTTTTAAACATACCAAATCAATCACTTTCAATTAATATTAATTAATTACTGTTAAATTATTCACTCATCTATTGCCTTTCATTGTTTTAATTAAACCCATTCCATTAAAAATATTTAATGCATTGATTTTTTTTCCACCTTTAAAAAATTTCGTAATCAATAATCATTTACTAAATGCTTATTTATTATTGATATATTTGTTTTTTTTTTCAAAAATGTTTACATGTCGATTTATATATTATTATTTCTTTTGTTTTACTTACAATAAAAAATGAAAATGGAAAAAATTTATTGTATAAACTAATCTTATTTCTAAAGCATGTATTTAAAGTCCTTTGCAAAAAAAATGTACATATATTTTTTTGTAATTTAATTAATAATCAACGTACACTACAAAATAAACGCTTTAAGTAATTCTATAATTGGTAGAAACAGTAATTACTTATTTTATTTTGGCATTCACTAAAAGAATTTTTTTTTTTTTTTATGGAACATGAATAATTGTAATATATATATATATTTGAACTTCAATTATTTCTGTTCTTATATTAATTCAAATGCCGTTGCTTATATTGACTTTTTTTTTTTAATAGAATAATTAATAATGATAAATATTTAAGTATAAAATGCGTGAGAGAACATGAAAAAAAAAAAATTTCAAACATCTCATAATGATTTCAAAAGATATACTCACGAGTAAAATAACTCATAACTTTATAATTAAAAATAAAAATAATAATTTTACGAAGTTGTACACTGAGGACCATCCATAGCATCATCATCGGAGTGACTATCACTGTCTAATGACCTACTTGAATCATTTGATGAATCAGAATTATCGTCATATGAACGAGCATGTACTAATCTTCGAACACGCGACGCAGGCTGTATTTAAAAAAAGAAAATAATTATTTTATTAATTAATTTAAATTCCAACAAATTTTTTTTTTTTTGGTAATTTTATAGTATATTACATACCTAGGCCAGTAAAATAAGAAGTCTCAGAGCACATGTAATTGTTGGCCGAGGCGAAGCCGAGGCTGACAAACATGTGGTCTGAGGCTTTCTTTTTTACTGGCCAAGGTGCGTATACTATTTTTCTGCTCGACGGAGCCGGAAAGTTGCAACTTCGTTCAGGGCAGCGGCCCGAAAGTTGCCACTTTCCGGCCGGAGGGCAGAAAATAATTTTTAATTACCATCGCGGACTGAAAAGAATAGTCAGAGAAATTAATTCCAAAAAATAAAATTGAAGTTAATTATCTAATTTTTAATATACATTTGCCGATATTACTATATGACTTCTCATCAAAAAGTAATTTACACATCTACATTATACATATACGTATAGATTCAAATGATAATAAATTTTTAAAAAGTTTGTGATGATAAAGCACTATCTGATGCTTCGCATGAGTCGTGCAATAAAAAATAATAAATAGATATTTTCGATATGTAAGAATAAAACGAGGGTTTGCTTGCGTCGTCAATACAAGCATCCCGCGAACCCTCGTTTTAATCCTATGTATAGAAAATAGCTATTTTATAATGGCTGTGTTTAAAGTTTAATTGCGAGAATTTGAATTGATTAAAAAAAAAAATTACTATTTTACCAAAAAATACAAAACTTTACAATTTCACGTTTTTTGATTTATTTATGCATTACATTTCAATAAAATTTTAATAACATCAATTTTTGAAAATAATCGCGTCACACGGCGTCAGAATATTGAACTTTAAGTGGGTTTGCAATCTATTCTCTTTCTCACACACATGTGAACAAACGAAACCGTCCTTGTTGCACTTACATTAGCAAATGGAAATTTCAAATGAGCCGTTCTCGGGTATGAACTGAATTTCCGAACCGGAAGCATTTCATTCGATAGATAATAACTTTACGCATCGAATGACATATTTTATTTAATTATTTGAGCCTTTATCTATGAAAACGGTTCATTTGAAAATCACCTGTTTCACTCTCTTAAATGCAGGAGTCTTAAAAAAAGCTTTTTTTATATCATACATTTCTTCTATAAAAATTTTCGTAACACCCAATGGGTGAATGATTAAATAAACAATTTAATTCAAAACATATCAAATAAATTAAGTAATTATCCTTGAGCAATCACGTAGGGGCTGCAGGTTGTTAGTTACTAAAAGGGGTTTGCACTTTTTTCTCTTTTGCACTCGAATAGACGAACGAAATTGCCCTTATTGCACTCGTACAGTAAATGGAGGTTTCGTCCAAATTTTTCTTGCAACCGAATGAAAACTTTAAATAAATTAGACCGAGGATCGATAGATTACAAAATAGCACATCGAACATTGGTATGTATCTTGTGATAAAAGCTTTCGTTTAGGAAAGCAAACTTGGACAAAATTATCCACAAACTTCTCTTAAATAAATAAATTAAAATACTTACACTATATCTACCGTAACGACTAATATGACGTAGAAAAACTGCAAGCATTCGTGAGTCAAATTGATCTGGTTCACGCGTTGTATCATCAGAACGTGTTTTCATATTAGTTTTAACGCACTGAAATATATTTTGTCTGTCTTAATTAATTGAAAATAATGAAATATTAATAGCTTCAATAAAATAAAGACTTACAACATCTAAATTAGTCATTGGAGGTTCAAGTTCACAAGAAGGAGCCCAAATTTTAACATCACTATCTAAACCACTCGTAGCTAAGATTGGTACATATGGATGTGGTTCTAAACGATTAACCTGTAGACAGTTAATATATTAATTATTATTTTTTTTTTTTTTAATAAAAATGATTCAAGTTAAATTAATGTATATATTAGACTGTTTCAAATAAAGAGGATCTCAGAAACTCAAAAACTATAAAACGAACGATTCAAGAGTTACAGGTATTTAAAGTTGATAACTTTTTAAAAATCAACGTTCAAACACCAAAGCTGATACTCTCACGAAAAGTATCAAATGAAAACTTTAAAACAAATTTCATTTATTACAAACAGGCCTTAAAATCATTAATATAAATTTATTACTTTATAATTAATCAGTATGTTTAATAAATCCTTCTTCATTAAAATTATTATTTTCTGGTTGTATGACATTTGTAATAAATTTTTTTACTAAATTTACTTTGAATGAAACTTAGCTACAACCAAAATTATTATTTTAATAAATTATTATATAAATAAAATAGTATTTATGAAATCAATTGTACGGTTGTGATCATATTTCTAACACAATCTTTACATAAATCGATTTAAAAATGAGTGAAAAGTATGTTAATGGTATAATAAATTTGTTAAAATAATAATTTTGGTCGTAGCTGAGATTTTTTCAAAGTAAATTAAGTAAAGAAATTTACTACAAATGTCATACAACCAAAAAATAATAATTTTAATGAAAAAGTATTTATTAACTTTTCGTGAGAGTATCAGTTTTGGTGTAAAAATAGTTTGAGCGTTGATTTTTAAAAAGTTATCAACTTTAAATACTTGTAACTTTTGAGCCGTTCGTTTTAGAACTTTTGAGCTTTTGAGCGATTTTGTAGGACATAAAATTTCCTACAAAAATGTTCGCGACTCAAACTTTTTCCTCAACGTCAAATGAAGTTATAAGATTTCTTATAAAAAAAGTAAAATTCCCATGCTATTAGCATGGGAAAAATCGAATAGTGAGCGCCACCTTTTAACATTAAAATAAAAAATTGTCCTTTTGACAGAAGTTTTTTGTTTTTTTTTTTTTTCCATAGATAGAAACTTTTTTTACAACAGCAGAGAGAAAAAAAATATCTATTTTTTGGGGAGCACCCTAATATATATATGGGGCATTCCACGCCAAATCGGACGGTTTGAAAAATTTAATTTTAAATTTCCTCAATTTTTTTTTATTTTTTTGTATCCACCAAAAAAATATTTTTCCGAGATGTTGAAATTTTTTAGATCACCGGTTCAAAAGATATCGAAATTTTTTAAAAAACCGCTCTTTTTATAGTTTTTTATTGATAACTTCTTAGGGAATGGTTCAAATCAAAATACTCACAAAATAAAAAATTATCCTTTTTCCATGTACTTTTTGAAAAAAAATACAAAAAAATTATTTCAAGTGTTTCAATACGTGTTTTTTGATTTTTAAAATTTAAATAGCATTTTTTACAGTGAGTGCATATTTTGATTTTCTATAAAATTTTTTACAGTAAACTACTACTCAAACCACAACTTTTTAGGCCGGGTCTGGTCGTGGGTTCTCAATGGCTACTATTTTTTTTCGATTTTTAAAAATTAAAAAAATATTTTTTTTCTCTATTTTATCAATTTTAACAATGGTTTTTCTCTTTCACCGTATTTTGAAAAACTTCATGTATATTTTTTATTATGACAAGCATGGAAAATTGTTAATAATTAAAAAAGACTATGATTATTTTTCAATGCATCTTCCTGCAATAAATATTTTCTTTATTTGGATAAACAGGGTGGCCACAAACCGAGAAAACCGGGAATATCGAGAATTATCAGGGAATTTAATGCGACCGGGAAATATCATGGAAATGTCAGGGAATTTTGAAAAGTATCCGGGGATTAAATTGTGACAGTTCAAAATTAAAAATTCACAAATTTCAATAATACGCTTCAAAAATTAAGGGATATGAAAAAAATTTCAAATTTTAAAGTGATTTTTAACAGGTTGTAACTCGAAGGAAAATGGTCGTACGATAAAATCAAAAACGGCAAATTGTAGCATTAGGTGTCTAGTTCTTTAATCTGGTCTTAAATTTTTTTTATTTTGTGCGGTTCCGGATTAATTCTAAGAAAACTATCAGAAAAGACATTTACCGAATTTTTGCACGTTTTAAAAACGGTCTTCGAGCTTGAATCAATTTTTTTCGATAATTATGATTGATTTTTGATTGCTCCGGAGCCGTATATATAAAAAAATTTAAAGACCAGATCAGAAACTAGACACCTAAAGCTACAATTTGCCGTTTTTGATTTTATCGTACGACCATTTTCCTTCGAGTTACAATCTGTTAAAAATCACTTTAAAATTTGAAATTTTTTTCATATCCCTTAATTTTTGAAGCGTATTATTGAAATTTGTGAATTTTTAATTTTGAACTGTCGCAATTTAATTCCCGGATACTTTTCAAAATTCCCTGACATTTCCATGATATTTCCCGGTCGCATTAAATTCCCTGATAATTCTCGATATTCCCGGTTTTCTCAGTTTGTGGCCACCCTGTTTATCCAAATAAAGAAAATATTTATTGCAGGAAGATGCATTGAAAAATAATCATAGTCTTTTTTAATTATTAACAATTTTCCATGCTTGTTATAATAAAAAATATACATGGAGTTTTTCAAAATACGGTGAAAGAGAAAAACCAGTGATAAAATTTGATAAAATAGAGAAAAAAAATATTTTTTTAATTTTTAAAAATCGAAAAAAAATAGCAGCCATTGAGAACCCATGACCAGACCCGGCCTAAAAAGTTGTGGTTTGAGTAGTAGTTTACTGTAAAAAATTTTATAGAAAATCAAAATATGCACTCACTTTAAAAAATGCTATTTAAATTTTAAAAATCAAAAAACACGTATTGAAACACTTGAAATAATTTTTTTGTATTTTTTTTCAAAAAGTACATGGAAAAACGATAGTTTTTAGTAGATTTCATAGAAATCTAACTGTTGTATTTGTTCTCATAATGGAATTTCCGAAAAATTTCGCTACCTCTCAACTCAGCTCGACGAGCTGAGTCAGAAAATACATTTGGTTCGAAAGTTTATATATATATATATATATATATATATATATATATATATATATATATATAATATAACGCGCCGTTCTCCAACGATAAAGTCCACAATTCTACATCGATCTTAATGAAACTTAGTATACTTATTCTATGGACGATTACCTTGGATGAGTTCGAAGATGGGCCAATTCGGCCAAAAAGTTTAGAAGTTATGGTTAATTGAAATTTTGTAAAATTTTCAAAAAAAAATTTGTTTGCCGCTTTAACTGGATGTAACTTTTAAACGGAAAGAGATAGCTTACTTTCGTTTGTCCTATCTGAAAGCTCGCTCGATTGCCTTTAAATTTTACTATGTAGCTAATTGATTTGACCACTTTTTCTAATAGATAAATGGTTTTAAAAATTTACAAAATATTGTAAAAACTAATTTTATGCAGGTTGTCACTTTGATTATCACCACAGTTTTAAACCGATCGCTTCGAAACTTTGTATACGTATTCTGTAGATGACTACCTTGATCGAGTTGAAAAATGAGCTTAATCGGTTGATTAGTTTCGAAGTTATAGCATTCCAAAATTTTCAAAATGTCAAAAATTCATATTTTTACTTATTCTTGCTTCGATATTTTTTGAATGTTATAACATCGACTTTCTATAAAATTTATCTAAAGGTTTTTAAATAAGCTTTAATTTTCATGCCTATACATGTGTCTAGACCAATGAAATTTCTTATTTTACCACTCATTAAATGAAATTTTGCTCTTGCATTGGTTCTCCTACTTTCAATAGATTCCATAGAATCCGAAATACTGTATTCATTAGTAAATTTATGAAACTATGGAATTCATATTATTGCTGTGTAACACTCATAAAATCTAAATATCTTCTTTCAAGTGTGTAAATTCAATTTTGTTTTATTGATAGTGTTTATGACTGATTTCATGTATGACTTTAGATCTATCATAATTGAAATTTGAACTCAAATTATTTTCTTTAATTTCGCATTAACTATTAATCCTATGGTAAAAGACACAGAATTCTTTTTGGTAGATAATTTGATTTTTTTCCACTTCAATTTTCGTTATTCAACTTACCATTACGATAAATATTTTAATTTTCTGATCTCAATTTTTAAATTTTTTGCATCTAACTTTGAATTTTCTGGCAGTTTTTTATTTTGTTCCATAACCTTAAGAATTTTAAAGATAGTCAAAAAAAAATTTATTTTGTTATCAATGTTTATTTGAAAAATTGAAATAATCAAATAATGAGAAATCAACTTCCATTTCGGCTGCCGAATGGCCTTTTTTTATTTCGTGAGTATTTTGATTTGAACCATTACCTAAGAATTTATCAGTAAAAAACCATAAAAAGAGCGGTTTTTTTAAAAATTTCGATATCTTTTGAACCGGTGATCAAAAAAATTTCAACATCTCGGAAAAAGATTTTTTTGATGGGTACAAAAAAATCAAAAAAGTTGAGGAAATCTAAAATTAAAATTTTTCAAACCTTCCGATTTGGCGTGGAATGCCCCATATATACAAAATTAGTAAATAATTTTTATATTCATTCATACCACTCCTTGGTCATCTCCTGGCATCCACTGAACAATAGCTTCTGTATTTTTATCCCAAAAGAAAATATTTCCGCAATCAGAACCGGATACAATGAATTCACTTTTTGGTCCAAAAAAATTAACGCTTTTAACTGTAGCACTATTACGATGACCCTCGTATTTATGAGCGTAATCTCTCGTTGGATTTGGCGAAACAGTATCAAATAAATAAATATCATCATCATTATAGGATGTAATTATTTCGGTTCCATTGTAATTATACACTGCTGATGTTACGTACGCTGATTGTCCATCTGCAGACTGTACAAAAATTAATTTTAATAAATTTATAAAAATATTATGAATAACTTATTTATTATTACCAAATTTCTTGGGCATAGTTTGTGAACAGGTTCAAAAACTCTTCGTCGGTCAAATATTTTCACATTTTGGGATCGACCACCAACACAAAAATAATTACTATCACGTGGATTTATATGAATAGTATAAAGCAAAGTATGAGATCCATCTTCTTTAACCGTTAACAATCTATAATGATAATGATAATGATAATGATAATGATAATAATAATGATAATAATAATAATGATAATAATAATGATAATAATAATAATAATAATAATAATAATAATAATAATAATAATAATAATAATAATAATAATAACAATAATAACAACAAATAAGTATACAACTAATAATTATTAAATTTATTAATTACTATTTTTAAAAACTAACCGAGTTGGTTTTTCAGCACGAATATCTATTGATAATATTTTTCCATCATCACCAACAGATAAAACATTATAAGGATGATCAAAATGAGTTGCAAGTCTTCTGGCTTCCTCCCGATGACTAGCCAACTTTTTATTTACACCTGTATTTAAATCTAGTAATCTAACTTGGCCATCGCGTGCACAAGTTACTATAAATGATTCGTAATCAATTGGTAACCATTTAACTTCAAAAACATTTAAACTATGACCAGTTTCAAAAACACCACGTTTTTTTCCTACTGCCCAGTCCCAAATGACCACTTCTAAATCATCAGAACCACTAGCTAATCTACTTCCATCTTCGTTAAAGTTTAATGCATTCACACAACCCTACAATACAATTAAATTAATAATTGAATTAATAATTTTAAAAAATAAAATTCATTTCATTTTACTTACCTCGTGCTCATCTAACTTGTGCATTATTTCAAGTCGCTGTACAGTACGCAAAGAACCATAAAATTTACGATTAAAAAATCTATTGTTACCAATCTCACGACTTCTCATCTCTGGTAACATGAACCACTTTGGTTTTGGTTTTGCTTTAGTCAATACTTCAGGTATTTCTAAACCTACTTCTTCTTCACTAGCTGTTGACCATTCATCTGAATCATCATCTAAAGTAAAATAGAAAAAAAATTATTATCATCTTTATTTTATAAAATTATAAAATAAAAATATCTTTGACCTTTTACGCTACTTATCATATTATCGGCATCATCAGAATCAGAATTTTTATCACGGTCACTTTTTTTTGAATTTTCTGATTCAACAACATGTGACTCACCATCAACCGAGGAATCTAATTCTTGTGAACTTGAATTAGAGTCACGTGCTTTTTTACCAGACTTTGAATCTGAATCTTCATTATTATCAGAACTTTTTCTATAATGGCGTTTTTTTAATTTTGACTTAGGTTTCGTGATTTTAACATTACTACAACTTGGCTCATCTTTACTGATATTAGGAGACTCAGGACTTTTATCATTATCTTTTGTTTCACTTGGTATTTTATTAGAAGTATCTCCAGTATTATTTGACATATCTGTAAAAATAAAATAAACCATTAAATTTAAATCATTACAAATAATAAATATGATGAATCTTAAAATAACTTTGTTTTTTTTATTACTGCCCAAAAGTTTTTAAATTTAAGTCCATGTCTTTGTATCCTAGAAAATTCAATAATACCTTTTTTTTTTTTCTATTGATTTTTGAAATTTATTTCGTTGAGATAAACTTAGTAAGAAGCAAATTTTACCAAAGAAAAATAAAATACTTTAGTTATAAAGTGCAAACATCAATTTCTTACACCAATTTTCTACCAAAAAAATTTTACATATATGACATATTGGGTAATAGAACCGAATATTGACCGAGTTCGATTTAATGACCGGGTACCTAAATACCCTAAAAATGGAAAAATTGGTGAATTTAATTGATGGAAAATTTAAAATCATAATTACGTATTTTTCATGAACTAAATTTACCAAGTTTTTCCATTTTCAAGGGTATTTAGGTACCCGGTCATGAAATGACACGTGGTCAATATTTGGCACTGTTACCCTATACCACTTTCATAGGAAAAAAATTGATATTTTCATACCAATTTTTTGGCAATAAAAAACTGATTTTCGACTATTTTTATATCAATATATAACTGCTGAAAAAAAATTAGTGACAAAAACTTTTATCAATAAATAAATACTTATAAAAAAAGAAAAAAAAATAATTAATGAATTTTATATGGATTAAAAAAAACACAGCTAAAATGGTTAAAATCTTGTGATAAATTGGTAGATATTTGCTCTCGAAGTAGTAAATTTTTTTTTATAAAAGTATACATAAAAGAAATATAAAGCCATATTTATCGCTTTTATGGCCTATTTTATTTAATCTGACTGAATGGGCTAGGGAATATAATAATTTATTAGAAAATTAATTACATTCTTTAGTCTAATATATATATTTTTAAACATCTGCTTTAATAAATCGAGAAAATACCAGAAGTATAGAGAAAACATACCAAAAAATAACAGGTTCTCTAAAGATTTTCTTAAATCTAATAATAATAAAATAATATTTTCTACATACCATCAACAAAATTATTATCATTGTTACTATTATCCGGTAGATTATTATCATTAGTTACTAATGAACTATTGATATTATTAGAATTACTATTTTTTGATTTTTTATATTTTTTTTCTAAAGGTTCATTTTCTGTTTGACACTCATTATGTTTATCAATTTTGGTGTGATTATTACAACTAATATTATTTTTATCAATTGTTGTATCATCACAATCCATGGATAAATTATTAATAACAATCCCTTCAACTAAAGAATTTTCATGGTTTTTATTACCAAGTTCCATAGTTGTTGATACATTTTCATTTATTTTGTTATTATCACAACATTCAGTACTTTTATTTTTATCATTGCTATTTGTGTTCGCTTCTAAATCATTATCATTCGTATCCATAATTATGATAGTAATTAATCTATCTTTATCATTATATTTTACTTGCTTTTTTATTTTTATTTTAATAAAATATCAACTGCAATAATTTAAATGACAAATTCTTTTCAGTTAACAAAATATATTACTATACAATAAATATTTAAATAACGTTGAAAAAAAGGGAATACTAACCAAGAAAAATAAATTTTTTAATTATTCATAAATAAAAATTAATAACTAAACAATTTAAATCTTTGATATTTTATTATACGGAATAACACAAGGCAAAATCGTTTTTAAATTAAATTTTTTTAAACAATTTACTTTAGACGCAATTACTATTACGTTTAACTAAACACTAAGTTTTAACTTTTAACCAGTATGAACAGGAATATAAAACGAAAAAAAATTTTGTGTTTACAAAACTTTGATGATAAAATTTAATATAATTTCTATTTTATTAACAGATGATTGATACCCAGGAAATCAATCAGAGTAACCCCCCCCCCATCCTTCTGATAGCCAGCCTAACCGTAAGTTAACTACAATCTCTGATAGCCAGAGTTTCTGATCAGAAAGTTGGTATACATGAGTTGCGACCAACTTGTTAGCAACTTGGCGGCTTCATACTGTGAAACTGTTAGTGACAAGTTGGCTACAAGTTGCTCAGCAACTTGTCGACAATCTACTGCCGCAACCTGCCGCCAAGTTTCTGAGCAGCTTGTAGGCAACTTGTAGGCAACAGTTACACAAGCTGAAAGTTGTCGACAAGTTTCTCGGAAAGTTGCCGTCAACTTATAGAAATGCTAACTTTTGCGGCCAACTTGGTGACAGGTTGCGGCAGGAGGTTGTCGTCAAGTTGCGGCCAACTTGGCTATCAGGGAAGCTACTGCCGTATTCTAACAGGCAACTTAAAGGTAAGTGTTGGAGAGCAAGCAGTTACCTTTTAGTTAACCTTTTAATTGTCTGTAACTTTCTATTCAATTTGACTACAAGTATTAACGTCATTGTCTGACGTTAAGGCTCGGCCGTACCTAACGAAAGTCCGAATTTAAGAATTCTAATTACTTTTTGAACATTTATGGGACTCGGATGATGAAAATCTTATTCCGAGGAAATTCGTCTTCGGCTTTCAGTCGGAAGCTAAGAAATTTGCTGTTATGATAATTATTTAATAAATAATTAGAATTCTTAAATTCAGGATTTCGTTAGGTGCGGCCGAGCCTTAAGTTGATTGAAAATTTCACTTCAAATTGACGGCAAGTTTTTCTGTCAAGTTACATTCAAGCTACTGCCGTATTCTGAAGCCAATTTAAAGGAAAGTATTATCCAGCCGAGGTTTGCCAGAAACTTTCTCGTTAAGTTAGCCGTACATGTTACCTACACAATTGTAGCACCTCATTTTAAGAATTTCGTAAAGAAAATGACCTTAATCGATAGGTATCTGTTAGGTCCGTTAAGGTCCACCAATTTTTTCGTTAGGTCCCCTTTTGTTTTTTTTAAATTAATTTTTTTAATTTTCCATAAAAAAATTTACTATTTAGCACCTCAATTTAAGAATTTCGCAACGATAATGACCTTAATCGATAGGTCTCCGTTAGGTCCGTTAAGGTCCACCAATTTTTTCGTTAGGTCCCCTATTGATTTTTTTTGAATCATTTTTTTAATTTTCCATAAAAAAAATTTACTATCTACCCGGGAAAAAATCATCAAACCTTATCATGCATGATCATGCGTTAATCTCATGCATGATCATGCCTGAATATTTGCCAGCCATGAGCATGCGTGATCATGCTCGGTCAGACATGATTATGCTTTCTCATGCATGATCACGCCTGATCATGGCTGGCAAATATTCAGACATGATCATGCTTGATTTGGTTATTAGGTATTTTTCTAATAATAAATGAAAAGAATTCTAGTTATAAATTACAAGCTAATTATAAATTAAATTAATTATTAATTGAAAAAAAAAAAATGTTATGTCCAACTTGTAGCTTGTACAGTGATATTGGACAATTAATTATTATTTTTACTTTCGGCCCTAGTCTTTCGACCAATAGACCGGGATCACACCAAGTAATTATCTGGAAGGTTTGTTGAAATAAAAGATTTTAGATATACGTATTAACTACTATATATTATACAAAAAAAAATAAATTCTAACGCTATGATTACAATAGACCTCAAAATTAAATTATTTTGTAAAAGTATTCGGTGGCTGACCGTAAGTGTTAATCGCGTACAAACAGTTGTTATCTTGAATTCAAAATTATAACAAAGTTACAAGGCGGCCATGTGCCTACACTTGCTCGTATAATTAGAATTTTACAATAAAATATACCTTGAAATTTATTTCCATTAACAAAACCATAAATTTGAAATTGAAATAAATCGTATAAGGTTTTAATTGATTGGAAATTTGTTTAAGTACAAAAATTATAACTTAGGTTTACAGTACCTGAAGGTTTGGAGACTGGATTATTATTTTCGCTGTTTCCACTGATTCTACGTACTATTCGCGGTTACAATTTCTCTTAACTTTGAATTAATAATTGATTTAGTCACTCAACAATATTGATTTATACACTAATAAAAATAATTAATTAATCAAATTAAGTGTGAGGACACTTGTACAATAAAAAAACTAGTACGGAACTAGTGTAGAAGTGTGAGAACACTTGTAATAGAGTTTTCCTCTCGACCCGGAACTGGGAATTGAGTATTTGAGAATTGACTATTGCCCGTGTGATTGATGTTCAACCATGCTTTTTGTAATTTCCTATCGGGTCTTGTTTGGTGTATTGTTTGGGGGAAAACTGTTTCCAATCGGAACACAGTTCCTATGGGTCCTTTCCCTTTCCCTATGATTTTCCGTTAGGGAAGTGGAAAAGACACACCCCGATGCGGGCCTATGTGTGTGCGCATCCACACATACACTCACATTTACAGATTTATTATTTATTACAATATCTTAAATTTATTTATAATTATTTATTTGAATATTATTTATTTAAATATTATTTATCTAAATATTATTTATTCAAATATTATTTATTTGAATATGATTTATTTAAATATTATTTATTTAAATATTATTTATTTAAATATTATTTATTTGAATATAATTTATTTAAATATTATTTATTCAAATATTATTTATTTGTATATTATTTATTTAAATATTATTTATTCAAATATTATTTATTTGAATATGGTTTATTTAAATATTATTTATTTAAATATTATTTATTTGAATGTTATTTATTTGTATATTATTTATTTAAATATTATTTATCTAAATATTATTTATTCAAACATTATTTATTTGATTATGATTTATTTAAATATTATTTATTTAAATATTATTTATTTGAATATGATTTATTTAAATATTATTTATTCAAATATTATTTATTTGAATATGGTTTATCTAAATATTATTTATTTAAATATGATTTATCTAAATGTTACGTCCTGGTTGATGTTTTGGCGCTGGCGTAGTTGAGCGGTCGATTTGAATTGGACATAATGAGAACTTACATATAATTATAAATAATTATTAAGTATGGGTTGAACAGCCACCATTCGGTGGTTGAAATAAACTGGCTGTTTGATTATATATTGTTTTATATCTCAATCCGATTTATTCAATTGTAGAAGAATAATTTGAATAATGTGAAAATATACAATTGAATCAATTTATAAATTTGTTAAAGTTCTCTTAACAATAACTTCAAGAGGGTGAGGAAGAAGTTGAGTATTTAATATTGAACCTGACTGCTCTCAATGATTCTATCTTTCAGACTCACTTCTCTTGATCGAGAAAAACTGAGTAACTCTTATCAATACGCTTGGGCATCAGACCCGCGTATCGATTCATATGGAGGGGTCATTCGAGATAACGCATGTTCTCGAATGATCCATTCTAATATTTATCGAAAATACTTAATTCTCACGATCTCTCCGCTTCTGTTACTAACAAATGAGTCACTTATCTATTAACAAAAAGTTATCTTAAACAAAATAGATGTTTGTGCAGCTGCACGTCTCGAGGATTTACTCGAGGCGTCAGCGCTTATTTATATTTGATAAAATATAGAAAAATAACTTTATCAATTATTACTCATATCCTTAACGTTCGAATATCTTAAATAATATTATTCTATTATTATATTATATTATTTTATATAATTAATTAAATACTATGGAAATAACTTGGTTATCGATATTCGATATAATTATTTAGATTTCAGGTCGGTAATTAGAGAAGTAAATGCCCACGTCATATGACGTATAGGCTGGGACGTAACACGCCCCCACCCGTTAGATGAGCGCCCTCGCTCGTTCGGGCCTTATCCGTGAAAGATACTAAGTATTAAAAAATCAGGAGACACGGTAGTATCTCGCGCCAAGTACCCGTTCAAACACATGTATATGTGTGAAGTGTCATGGCGCGAGCCTACCGTGTATCTATACCGTAGACATAGTGGTTGTTGGCTCTTTTTAGCTCTCATTTTTAAAAACTTTTTTAAAATAATAAATTTTTATAAAATTCCTTCTCTATTCGAAAGATAATTGATTGTTCGTCTTAAAATTATAAAAAATATTCATTTTAGTTATGAGAACTAATTCAAATAATGAAATTGGGCCAGCATATACTATAGGACCCCCAATTTAGACACTTTTATAAATTTTTTCATGCGAAAAGGGCACTGCCAGAGAATAAAAAGTTATAAGAAATGCCATGATTCAGTAAAACATTGAAATTTTTTATAGCAATGATTCATTTTTGCGCCACCAGCGGTGCTTCAGTCTGTATTCTTTACTATAGTTTCATTGAGTTAAATGGAAATTCTGATGTAAAATTCAAACAATCCGTAGTTAAATTATTGATATCATATCAGGAGATGACGATCCATAGAATGTAAAAACGTTTTAGATTTCAATGATATAAATAAATCCTTGTTAATGTTTAAGATACATTTTTTTTATTCATTTCGCATTCAAATTTTACTTGTATTTTTTTAATGTTTTCTGATTTCGCATACATATATACATATATATACCACAGAAATATTATTTGTGGGTTGCTAAAAATTTTTTTTTTTATTTTCTTGAGTTCTATCTAGTTATATCCGCTAGGTGGTATCAAAATCATATAATATTTACCGCGATGACAGATACAGATGTTGTCATTGGCTGTCTTTGGCCGAACTACCCTAATAGCACAGTTTGCTTTAGCAAAAGTTTACTTACAAAAATTTCCTTGAATTTTTCTTCAAATATCCGTCAACTTCGGACTTTTCTGTTTTTGATGACAATTTGCATACAACTTGCTAAACAATGTGACGTAAATTTACCACCCGAATTAGAATGCAAATTCACTTCAAAAGTTAACTAGAAAAAATTTTTGCTGAAAATAAGCAAATTTATACATAAAAACGTCTACATTACGGATAAATAGTTTACAATTTTTCAAGTCAACAATAAATTGATGTAAAATTTGTCTGAAAAATGACGAAAAATTTTTTCTCGTTGACTATTGAAGTGAATTTGCATTCTAATTCGGGAAGTAAATTTACGTCAAATTGTATGGCAGGTTGTATATAAGGGTGCCATTAGATAGTCCTAAACGGACATCTGGACAACGTACTACTGTGGCAAAAACGACATCTAGGAATCGTGACAATGTACCAACGCTACATCTGGTAATAGCGACATTCGTCCAGCGTGACATTTGTCCTACATACTATACGGAAACTGTGACACTCATGCAAGTGCGACAACTGAAACATACGACATGTAGACAAGTCGACACTTTGCCAACGTGACATTTGACAAACAGGACATTCGTCCAGTGTGACATTTGGCAAAGTCGACAAGTGTCTTACGTGACGTTTAGGAATATGGACATCTTAACACAAGGACAATTGTACATTGTGACAATTGGAAAATGTGACTTTTGGCAATGTTACCAGCCGGTTACAAAGGACATATGGATAGCGTGACAGTTGACCATAGTGACATTTGTGAAAAGGTACATTCGGACAAATAATTATTTCTACTTACCAACAATGAACTTATAAGAAATCAGCAGATAAATTAGATTTCTTATGGTAATAAAACATAGAAAGAGAGAAGACATACATTTTAAATGAAACTCCAACTAATGCAGCCAAAAGATTACTTCGATTTGTTTTATAAATTTTAGGGCACAACTTATTAATTTATTTATTTAGAAAAAATGCTAAAACATGGTTTTAGTTTAACTTGAAAATTAATATATGCTTTCTTTTATTACGAATTAATTACAGCAAATAGTGTTCATGTGTAATAAATATTTTTATAATTTATTGTTTCCATTGAATTGTAATAAATAAACACGAAATATAAAAATGTATTTGATCCTAATCGAATATATTAAATTAAATTTACTTTCTATTATCACTAACTGAAATTAATATTATTCGACTGTAAATAAGAAAATATTATACAATTAATGGTAATTAAAAATAATCTCGTAATATAAATTTATTTTTAATCCAATTGAATATATGAAATGAAACTTATACTTACCACTATTTATACCAATTATATTCTGATCAATTATGTAATACTATACAAATAAGAGTAACGAGCAACTTGCAGTCACTATGTGACTGCCCAAATATCACTACTAAATATATAAAATATGCAGAAAAAAAGGATTTCTTGCTGCAAAAAATTTTAATTTGCACCAAGAAATTTTATGCATTATAAATTAAATACAAAAATTGTCTTGAGGCGAGGATAGATTTTTTTGGTCAAGAAATAATTCCTTGTACCAAGTAATTTTTCTAGTTCTAAATAAATTTTTGTTTTCAATTCAGAATGAAAAAAATTTCTTGGGGTAAGTAAAAATTTTTTTTTAGGCGAGTAAAGATTTTTTGTGTCAATGAATCATTTTTTTTTCTATGCACATTTTTTTAGCTTTGAGAAGCTTCCTAAAACCAAAAGGGCGTATAAAAATCTGTCATTTTGGAATAAGTAACGCGATATAAATAATATATTCAGTAACATTTAGTCATATTTAGTGACAGAATAATTTAAGTATTAATTTATTTAAAGAAAATAAATACGATCGTTTTTTTTCTCGCGTTATTTAAATGTAATTCGAATGATACAGATAAATCTATTTATCTCAATACTTGGCAATCAAAAAGAGTTTAAACTATGAAAAGGCACAAATTCAAGTCAAAATCTTTCTAACGATACCAAATTTAATAACATTAACTAATTCTATTATATAGATATGTCAGGAACAAAATTTTCCTTATTCTCTTAATAATATAGATTAGGATATAGCTTAATTATTAATATAAAAAATAATGCTAAAAAGTTTTTTGTTTTAGGAAAATTAATATTTATTATTTTATAAAAATGTTGGAAGGTTAAAAACACACAATTATAATTTTTTTTTTAAACTTAAATTGCTATAAACTCACAATATACAAAAAAAATTAACAATATAATATCTAATAACTGACAATATAAAAAAATTTTTAGTTTGAATATTTAGATAATTTATCAGTAAAATTGTTATAAAAATGTATTTCTTTTGTGAATAATTTTTAATTTTCATTATAGCCGTATTTTTTATTTTCTGTTTATTTAAGGGCATTTTCCGATAGAGCTCCCCACTTTTTAAAATATTCAATGACCTTGACTTGTTACAACAGTATTAAAATTTAATTAATTATTTTTTAAAAAATTGAAGCATTAATTGAAAAAATAACAACGCAGTTACAATTTTGCCGAAATATAGATTTTTAAAAAAATTACTCACAGTTAAAATCAATAAGGAGTTAAACGAAATTTATTAAATAAATTTTAGCCAAAAAATTTGACATTCCAAATTATAATATTGACATGAAGGCTTTACTGAAATTTATTTAACAAATTTTGTTTAACTCCCAATTGATATCAAGTGTAAATATTTTTTTTTTTAAATCTATGCCGAATCATGTCAAAATTCAGTGAGCATTATTTCCTGAGATGTTTGAAACATTTTAAAACACAAAAAAAAAATTCAGAAAAAAAATTTCAAAAAAAAATTTTTTTTTTTTTCTTAATTTCAACCGCTAATGAGTACCAAATTGACAAAAACAATGAAAAAACGATAATTGTTTTCATTTCGATAGTCATAACAAAATTAAAGGAACAAAACTTGTTCCTTTAATTGTTTTGGAAAATTTTGATCAATCCACCCAGAAAAAAGGCTCGATGGATCAATTTAAAAATTTACAGGGTTATTGGGGGTACATTAAGCTAAAAAATTCCCTGGCAACATTATTTTTTTTAACAATATTTACAAAGTAGCGGTTGATTTACTGTTTAGCCAAAAAAAGTCACTTTTTTGTACTCACTTCATAGGGATGTTAAGGATAAAAAAAAATTTTTTTCATAAAAATTGATGAAAGGGTCTTGTAGGGAATTTATTCGAGTTTTCAACGCCACCCTTAAATTTACTGTGCGCTCATTAGTACCTGAAATATCGACGATCAAACTCAAAAGGATCATTTTCCGTTTGAAGGCTGATATCTCAGCGACAAATTATCGTACGAATCTCCAAAAAAATAGAAATTAAAGCTGATTAAATTTGCTATCCGACCTATGCATTGGTTTAGCTGAACGATTTTTTTCGCAGCCCGTGGACTCTCTCAAAGAAAAGGAAAAATTTAGAAAATTTTTTTCTCGCGGTATTTCTCATGTTTGCGCAATGGCTGGAGGTCTAAAAACAAATTGATGAAAATGAGTTGAAACTAGAGATTTCAAGCTACAAAATGCTTTTTTTTTGTTTTTCGATACGATTATTTTTCACAAAGTTACAGCCTTTCAAAAATCACTAAAAAATTTCTAAAATTTTTCTGTTCCTTTAATTTATGGCATGAGTGTATTTAAATTATAAGAAAGTTGGAATAAATAGATAAATAAATCATTATATTGTATTCGGAATAGTATATTGTACAACTAGAGCGGTAAGTTGTCGATTGCCCACGAGAGCAAATTTGCTCGTGTGGGTAATCGGCAACACCGCACGAATCGAACATACTTTTCTTTATTATTAATGCGATATGAGTACTATCTTAGTGCTCGCTGTTTTATACTCCAAGTAGCTTTTTGCTGATTCAATTGTTTTCGCGACATTTTTGTGGATTATACGATATTCTGCATGCGACAAGTAAATTTGCGTGCGACAAGTTTACTTTTCGCACTCAAATGTACTTCTCGCACGCAGATAATCGTATAACGCACACAAATGTCGTGGAAACAGTTGAATGGGCAAACAGCTATTTGGCGAACAAAAGAACGTGCGCCAAGATAGCACTTATATCGCATGAATGATAAAAAAATATAAACCTAGTTTAAGTGGTTATGGAATATTTCCTGTCACCCGATACTCGAAACCTAAATAACACACACGCATAAAAATCATGAATAGGCCCTTTCTTAGCTAACAGTTAATATGGGTAAGAGCAAATCCATATTGTATGAAGAATTAAGAATAGGAAACGAATAACAAATAAATGTTACTTATAACTGAAATCATATCACAGGGACTTAACTATTATTGATAATATATATATATATATATATATATATATATATATATATATATATATATATATATATTAGGGTGGCCCAAAAAACCGACTATTTTGTTTTTTCGAGTCTCTTATGAAAATTTTTTGGTTTACGATGTTTTAAGAAGCCTCTCTAAAAATCAGCCAGATGATAAATTTCCTAGAGGTCGCACACGAATTTTGAAAATATCAAAAATAATTGAAATTCGGATTTTTTATTTCAAAATTCCTCTTTCTCGTGGCAGCAATAGTTTACATTTGTAAAATCATGACTATGCTGAAAATTTCACCCCAAAAATCAAATATTTAAACGGTGCTCAAGAATTTTGACTATTAACTGATGATATGTAACTAATAGTTTGAGTTTTTATGTACTTTTTTATAACTCAATTATCGTTATTTCAGTAAAATGTAACTTTTGCATAACCAAAAATATACAGGACAGTCTTAAAAAATAAAATTTGGTAAGTTTTGAATAAGCAAAAAAACCTAAAAATCGAATTAAAAAATAAAAAAGTATGTTAAAATTTTATTATTTATATTTCTCGGGTTATATTTTCATTCATTGTCATGCAAATTGATGGTGAAAAAATCGAGAAGCTTTATTCTTGATATTCAAGGGTCGCTCGAAAACGTCCAAAAGACAGCACTCAGAAACATTCAAAATTCTTGAGCACCGTTTAAATATTTAAATTTTGGGCTGAAATTTTCAGCATAGTCATGATTTCACAAATAGAAACTATTGATGCTACGAGAAAAAAAAATTTTTGGAATCAAAAGTCCGAATTTCAATCATTTTTGATATTTTCAAAATTCGTGAGCGACCTCTTGAAAATTTTTTATCGAGCTGATTTTTGGAGAGACTTCTTAAAACATCGTAAGCCAACAAATTTTCATGCGAGATCGAAAAAAAAAACAAAATTGTCGGTTTTTTTGGGCCATCCTAATATATATATATATATATATATATATATATATATATATATATATATATATATATATATCAGAATGGGCCAAAAAATCGACTATTTTTTTTTCTTTCGATACTATGAAAATATTATTCCTGGTGAGCAAAAAAAATTATTGTGCGAGTTTGAGCCCTTAATATTGATATTAACAGGTGTATCGTTACGACTTTAAGTTTTTTGAGAGAAATTTCATTTCTTACCCAAAACTCGTAAATTACCTTTCTGAAAAATTTGATCAATGTATATTTTTAAAGGAAATTAAATTCCCTACAAAAAATCTCTCCTAGTAAATTGTCGTAAAACGAGCCGTTTCCTTGTAACCGTGCCTTAAACATTGATTTGTTTTTTAAATTCTTTATTTCTACTTTGGATTTTTGTAACTACTAGAAATATTAAAATTTTTTTTAGTCAAGATATATATTCTTGAAGTAAATTTAATGCTCTACAAAAAAGGTCTCTTAACATTTTTTGCTAAGCTCACTCCTTCGAAAGTTATCCAAGGTTAAAGTTGAGTCAAAACGACTTCAATAACCTGAATAACTTTAGAAGGAGTGAATTTAGCAAAAAATGTTAAGAGACCTTTTTTGTAGAGCATTAAATTTACTTCAAGAATATATATCTTGACTAAAAAAAATTTTAATATTTCTAGTAGTTACAAAAATCCAAAATAGAAATAAAGAATTTAAAAAACAAATCAATGTTTAAGGCACGGTTACAAGGAAACGGCTCGTTTTACGACAATTTACTGGGAGAGATTTTTTGTAGGGAATTTAATTTCCTTTAAAATTATATATTGATCAAATTTTTCAGAAAGGTAATTTACGAGTTTTGGGTAAGAAATGAAATTTCTTTCAAAAAGCTTAGTCGTAACGATACACCTGTTAATATCAATATTACGGGATCAAACTTGCACAATAATTTTTTTTGGTCACCAGGAATAATATTTTCACAGTATCGAAAGAGAAAAAAAATAGCCGATTTTTTTGGCCCAGTCTAATATATATATATATAATCCATTGAAATTCTGAAAAAAAAGCATTCCATTGGGTCAGAGGGTAAGTAGTTAGTCCCATATGCTAGTTGTAATAGGTGGAAGGTGCTGGGAGGTCAAACTACTAAGCCATTTGATGTTTTAAATTACTAACAGAAAAATCCGACGTTGACAAATGTATTTGACGTTAACTTTAAAGGGAACTGTTGTTAAACAACTGTAGCTCTTTGCCTTATAAAAATTAATTAATCAAGTTATGATCTTTAGCAGTAAAAAATTACGACAATTGTTAACAAAGAATTTTATTGTTTCTACAAAATAATACTATAAACAATATAGACTCACTTGTCTTCAATTATAAATCGATTTTTAATAATGTATATTAAAATCATTAAGAATCAACTCGACAAAAAAAAACAAATCCTACCAAAAACAGATTCTCTGTATAAAATCGCGCCAAGTACACGTTTAAAATTTTTTACAATTAAAAAAAGATTCTTCTTACAAAAAAAAAATAAATCAAATCGAAAAAATACCAAGTATCTAATATAATTCGAAATCATGGAAAACATTTTCATAGAATTAAAAAAAAAAATTGAAAAAAAAAATTTCAATGTTCTTGGTGTGCCTTTAAACTGAAAAAAAAAGAATATCATTCAATTTTATAAGAAAATAATTTATATGCTAAATGAATTCTAGAAATTAATTTTGCTTGAATAAATTAAGTAACGCACACCAAGAACATTGAAATTTTTTTTTTCATTTTTTTTAATTCTATGAAAATGTTTTCCATGATTTCGAATTATATTAGGTACTTGGTATTTTTTCGATTTGATTTATTTTTTTTTTGTAAGAAGAATCTTTTTTTAATTGTAAAAAATTTTAAACGTGTACTTGGCGCGATTTTATACAGAGAATCTGTTTTTGGTAGGATTTATTTTACCGACGTGAAATCTGTACATGTTTAATTTCTTTAATATGATATTTTTTTGTTCATTTTCTATCTATTTCTTTATAACAGGGGTACTGCTACACTGGTCGTCCTTAAATTCCTTTTTTAAGGGCGCCACTGGAAGGATTAAACGGTCTTCCAGAACCGGTTCTTAATAATCAGGGTCGGTGT
Organism: Microplitis deprimator; assembly: GCA_964016945.1. Lineage (NCBI taxonomy): Eukaryota > Metazoa > Arthropoda > Insecta > Hymenoptera > Braconidae > Microplitis > Microplitis deprimator. Next base: position 14,329,669 of record OZ024708.1, on the reverse strand, counting down.
AAAATTTAATTGTAAGAGTAGGAAAAGGAAGGATAATTTATAATTAGTTAACACTTTATTTAATATAACAATTTTAACTTTTATTTATTCAATAAACCTTCATAAGCTTATGACTTTTATAAACCTTATTACCTAACGTCAACTACCTTTGACTTATTAATTTAACCTTAACTAAGCCAACTACCTTTGGCTATATTACACACACACACTCACACTGAGTCTCCTGGACTATTTTACACACACTTTTATTTTAACCTAAACTCCACGCGGTCAACGCGACCCTCTACGTGGCTAAAACCTTAATTTTACTTTCGCGCGGTCCCCTGGACCCTCTACACGACTTTCCAATTCATTCACGCGGTTCCCTGAACCCTCTACGTGACAAAACCTTTAATTCACGCGGTCACCTTGACCCTCTACGTGATAAAAACTAATTCACGCGGTCCCCTGGACCCACGACGTGATTTTAACACTAACACTTATTTACAACATATTTAATTATCACAATTTCCATAACTACGCTTTTACTAATATATAATTTCATTATTCCTATTTCTTTATAAATTAATTTCCATCTAATTATTTACCATTTTAAATCACTAATAAATTTACAACAACTAATTTCTTATAACGTTAACCTTCCTTCATCAGCAATAAAATTAATTAATTAAAATTGAGTTTAAAGATATTTTTATTATTAATTAATCAACTCACTATCACTTTTATTATTTTCCAGTTGTTGAATATTGCTACATTAAATGAATAATTAAATGATTGATATTAAAAACTTAATACATGTGCATTTCAAAAATAAAATAAAATATTGTAAAATATAATTCTTTCTCTCAAACTAAATATTTTAGCTCTACGCTACTCGCAACATCGCCCGAGTACCTACTTTTATGACCGTCCCGGGTTCGGGGCCATAAAAATTTGATCCTTTCTGTTCACAGCGCGAGCCTTTCGCCCGCATACGCAGCTCTTCTACGCGAACATTTGGTCGCCAGATTTCATTCCCTTTTTTTATACATGTAACTTTTTTTATAAATAATTTTACAGGACTTTCTCACGCTCTTGGGAAAGTGGAAAAATCGAGAAACTTCCAAACCAGTTTTTCGAACCTTTTTTTTTAGCATACTGGAGCTCTGCATCAACTCGCCGCCGTTGTTACCAGCCAGTCATTCCCTGACCTCTAGCACCGAGCACATCGAGTGTTTCCGAGCTTGTCAACTTTCCTAACCAGCCTCACAGCAATTTACAAATATCAGTTCACTCAGTTCGGTTCTTAAACACAGTGAAAGCTATAACCGTTCAGTTGCAATTATTTCCAGTTTAGCGAGCATTTATTGCCATCAAGAGCCATCAAGAAGCAAGTACGCAGCATCCAGGGTACTCAGCAACTCGTGATCATCTTTCATCCACTTCGGCTCACCCCGCATTGGTGTGATCGTGATATCCTGCCAGCTCCTACCAGACTACCAGTTCTCAACCACCAAACTCAGGGCTAAGTAAATTACAACCTGGGTTACTTTCGGTATGTACACAGATTCAATTGCTATTCTATCTCGCATGAAGTCAATACTCTGACGCAACTGGGTCGCGCTATAATCCCTGACCTGTAACTGCTCATCACAAGGTCTTTCTGCGTCTGGTCCCGGTTCACCTGCGACCGGGGCACCACCTTGTGAATCGTCAGTGGTTATAGCGGACCATCTCTACTCTGGAGAATCCTTTCGGGTATTCTCTCCTTACCGAGAGCACCACGATGGCTGACCTGCCCCCAGTCTTCACCAAGGCCTTACCCAGAACGGTCCCGGTTCACCTGCGACCGGGACACCGCCTTGGTGACCCGTCAGTTGTTGTGGTGGATCGGCTAGATGAGAGTTTCGAGAGGTACCTACTGGATTCTCGTCTGGCTAGTCCGCGTCTGACCTCTCTCAGCACGTCACAAGGTCTACCTGAGTCTGGTCCCGGTTCACCTGCGACCGGGACACCACCTTGTGATCCGTCAGATGCCCTAGCAGACATCATCAACTCCTACTCTTGCTCAATCATGTCATGATCCGTCTGCTCGAGACATGCGTCTCGGGACACTCTTACAATCACGTCTCTGTCTACTCTGTCTAACCTGATAATATTCTACTTGAGTGTCTCGCAACGCCAAGTCAGTGGTTTGCGAGATCTCTGCTGTCAAGTTAGATCTCCTAAGTTGATCTGCTGCTATTTCTGTACCATCTAAGTAAGATACTGACATCGCAATATTTCCAACAGCTGCTGATTAATCGCTGCGAACGAGCTAGTACGAGCTGAACGAGTAATTCCGAGATCTGAACGAGTACTGAGAGTCTTTACTCTCGCGATCCTGTACCAGTTCGAGACCTCCAGGACACGCCTGCAGCTGCTTGGCCCTGCCAAGCTAGAGTCAACACCGCACATAACCAGCCAGATCTACTAGTCATCGGGCCGCTTGTCAAACCTGACTCCTGTTTGCCTCCACTCAACACTGACCGAGTCAGAGCACATTAGCTCTGCTGCCACCAGCTCAGCTACGAGGATTCCAACTGCTGAGAATTCACCAGAACCAGAATCAAGAACTACAGTCCACTATCTGATATCCACCTGAGTCTAATCAATTGCAATAATTTATATACATTATATTTGGTCGAAATATAAATAAAATTGTTAAACTATTAATTTTAGTTCTCGCTCAAACACCAGTTTAATAATTATCTGTAACCAAAATAAATTTCCGTCAGAAATTTCAATACCACATTTACCCGTTTCTCACTCGATTCTTCTAAGTACGCGAAACTTAATTATCAATCTTCACGTTTTACTTCTTGACACATTTAACGTTATAAATTATTAATTGATTTTATTTAATTTATGAATTAATGACTAGTTAATAATGACTAGATCGCGATTGATTTTCCGGCGAATGCTTTACACAACCTGCCTGGAAAATTCTACGACGCAGTAAATCTGGCAATGGACTGGAATCGTGAACGACGCCCTGGATCCGGCTAAAGGGCCTGGATCCGGTTAGACAACGTCTGGCTTAAATTAATTTTAACAAAATTTATACTAATTAATTTATTACGGGCCTACACGCGGATTACCCCGACGAACGACTACGTATTTTTAAATTAAATTAAGTTCTGGCTTGGGCCTAGAACTATAATTTAATTAATACCTGATTTAATTCCTGATGCTTTATTCCTAGTGTTTTCTCCGTCTCGTCTTGTTAGGTTCCTGGTCTCGCCTTGTCCAGTTCCTTCCGTGTGCGCAGTGCTGCCAGAACGTGCGATATTTTTACCCCTTCCAGAGGGCCGTGCGCGCGATGCACACACGCAATTATGTCTATCGGTGTGTCGGGAAACCGAAAGAAGCCGAGAGAAACCGAGCGCTGTAAACAAGCGGAGGAGAAATGTTGCTCCCACCATGCGTCGTTTCGTACCCGCTTTGAGTTGCGTGTTCAAATCCGCACTCGAATTTGATTTTTTTTTTTTTTATTATTTTTTAACGTAATAAATTTTTAAATATTTATTTGTTCAAATTTTTTAATTAATTGATAATTAAAAATTTTTTGAACTAATTTAAATGGCTGTAAAATAGATAAATAAATATTAAAACATAATCCTCTCATTGTACTTTTATTTAATAATAAATTTTAGATTATTAATTGTAATTTTAATAAATAATTATTATTAAAAGTCATTTATTATTAATATTAGTTATTAGTTTTAAATGTTACTTAGAGTTTAAAATACAATTTTTATAAAAGCTGTTGCATTTAATCGTTGTTCTGATTCTGTGGACGTGCGACAATGTTTTTGTTTCAGGAGCTTCAAGTCGTGTGTTCACAACCGCGACTGAGTCGAATTTTTTTTTTTTAAACTACTTAATAATTAATTATTTTCTAATTATCTTTAACTAATTTTTACAAAAAAACTTGTCAATATTATTTAAATAAATAACAAAACGCAATTTTTAGACATTATTTATCGTTTTTTATCATTTGTATACTACTATCCGTAGTTCTAATGGTTAATTTATTATTATTAATAATTTAATTATATATAATAATATAATTATATATTATTTATAATAAATATTAGACTTAATTCTTACTTGAAGTCTAAAATACGACTTTTATATTACTTCACGTCTTATAATTCAAAGTCGGATCAATGGACGCGTGCTATCGTTTTGGCATCACGTTCGCAGATTCGCGTGTTCGATTCCGCGACCAAAAATCAGTTTTTTTTTTTTAATTCGAATTTTTTTTTCTTTAATTTGATAATTTTAATGACATAGGTTTCCACATCACCCATGAGGTACTGTGTATCATGATGCGTTCCCGTCTTTTTTTTATGGTGGGTCCCCCAGAGGCCTATCAACCATAATATAAACCCGAAAACTCAAAGAACGTTAACAATTTTTTAAATGATAATAAAATTAATATTAAATTGCAAAGCTTAAAGCTGTTGCATTCTTATTAAATAAATAAAATGATTAAAGCTTCAAACAGCAGACTAGAATCAGGTGGAAGCAGAGCTGAAGGCTTTACCTTCTTCTTAAAATAAATAAATTCATTAAAGCTTCAAATATTGCACAATACTTATGATACATCGGAGCTTAAAGCTCTAACTTTATAATTGAATATTTAATAATTTTAGTTTTATTAATGGACGAATAATAATCAAAATAATAATTTTTAATAAAAGTTTTCCACAGGGAAAAAGCTGAAAAAAAGTTGACGATTAATATGAAAATTAAATAATTTAAATTTGATTAATATACGCGAATAAATAATTACAATAATAGTTGTCTAGAGTGGAAAAAGCTGAAAAAAAGTCGATGATTTTCACGATTCATCCATTTCCCAATCGTCACCACTATCATATGCCTGTACATTCATTTGTTG
>OZ024708.1:14168351-14324542 GCA_964016945.1 Microplitis deprimator | reverse complement strand
CCAAGAGTTATTTCTTGATTTATAAAATTATTTTTCTAAGCTCAAAAACATTTTCGTTTTAGCTCAAGACATTTTTTCTTAACTTAGCACGATAAAAGCATCTTGGAGCGAGAGACGCGATTTTCTTGAGAGAAGAACATTTTCTATGTTAAAGATCGAATCAATTATATCAAGAAATTGAATTTTCCCGAAAAAAGAAAATTATTTTCAAACAAGAGAAACTTCTCAAACCAAAATACAAATTTATTAAAGCAACAAAAAAAATTCTTGAAGCAAGAAATTTTTCTAAAAACAAGAAATGATTTTTTCTTATTCATTCGAGAATAAAATTATGAAGAAAATATTTTACTTGTACACAGTTAATCTTTTTTTCTGTGCGTGGAATAGATAGTAGTTTGTTGTCACTTATTTTCAGGAAAATCAGAATATGCATGATTTTCAGAAAACGAGTTTAAATTTTTGAAACTCGAAAATAACGCTGAAAAATTTTTCGAAAAAATTATTCGTATTTTTTTTTCTAGAAGTACACGGAAAAACGAATTTTTTTTATTCTTTGAGTTTTTTTATTTAAACCATTTTTCAAAAAACCATGAAAAAAGCAGTTTCTTAGAAAATTCTATATCTTTTGAACCAATGATAAAAAAATCTCAAAATTTAGATGGATGAGTTTTTTGAATACTAAAAAGTATGAAAAAATGATAGAAATTAAAAACTATAATTTTTAAAACCGTCCGATTTGGCATGGAATGCCCCAAATACTTTTTAATGCTTCTTAATACTTTGAATACTTTTAAATTGCCCTTTTTATGGGCATTTAACATTGCAAATCGTTTTGAATCACTTCTTTTAATAATGGGCCATTGACGATTCATGACAATTTTAAACGATTAAAAATCAAATCGTTTTTAATCATCAATTAGCGATTTATGACGATTTAAAACGATTAAAACAGTTTTAATCGTCACGAATCGTTTTGTTTAACCAGGGATAGTTGGTCGGGAATCACATACTTTACCTAGACAAAGTATACCTCGAAAATCTGACTGTCGCGGTTGGTATTACCAAAAAATTTTTTTGAAGAGAATAAAGCTTTCTTAGAGCAAGAAATTGGCTATGAAAAATTTTATGAGAACTAAGTTTGTACAACCCTTGCGGTCTTGAAAACACTGGAAATACTATAAATATTCTTCAACACGATTCAACCATACGGACTTCAGAGTATTTCTATAACGGTTTTGTGCCCTTTTTTGAGAGGGAACTCAGAGTGCTTCCAGAATTTTTCCAGAGCAGGATCAGGGTGAAACCAGAGTGAATACATACTCAAACCAGATGGTATTCAGAGTAAATGAATACTGGAAAAAAAAAAATACCGAAATTTATTATTTTTAGAATATTCAAGAGCACTTATTGAATTCAAAAGTCACTGTTTCTTATTACCTGAAACGTATCTTATGTTTTTCGATTATAAAAATAAATTATTCACGGAAACGAAAATATCAGACATTTTTCTCACAATGTAATATAGCATCTACTATAAGACCATCGAAACAGGCACTTGTTACTCTGTCAAATAACAGAGAAGTAACCGTGCCGGAATTGTTTTCAAGTGTAGAATATAACAACTCTGAAATATATATCTAACCTGGGACAGCACAAGAGGTTGATTGCGATCTAGTAGCGAGCACTGAACGGTCGACTGCATTTTTATCCCACGACAACCCATCCTCAAGACCCCGGAATCTTGTTTGGAGTGGAAACTCCAAACTAATGATTGATGTTGTATGCATGTGCAGCAACGATGACATGTTGGACGCCATTTTTTTATGTAAAAAACTGACACGTGTACTCTTAGTATCTACCTAATAACTTGTTGATGATTAGTAGATATCGCGTATTGAAATGTGTAATTTGCCGCGTCAAATCACCAAACTTATAATCTTTATCAAACTTAAAGTTTAATAGACACCGAACAATATTAGGTTACATCCCAGATGTGTTGGTGAAATCATCAGTGAGGCACCTTCAACACATCCTGCCTCATCCCTTATACTGCAGTTACCATAAAAATTATAAATGGGTTGGACTTATAACGCCATCGTCCTTCTTACGGTATTAAATAAAATTAGTTATAAAATATTTTTAATTTTTATTTAATCTATTATAAGATGGTAAATTACCGGCTACACGTAGGTGAAAAAACGCCATCTATATGTACGTGGTTGACATTTTCACTGTCCATGTGGTTCTATAACTTTTGATCCTCGGACAAAATATCTTCAAACAAAATATCATGACACCAAAATGAATAAAAAATATAATATAATTGAAGAAAATAAATTTTTATTAATTAATTACTGGAATTATCACAAAATCACATTAACTTAAGTTCTTTTAATCTCTTAAAAAAAATAAAATACATCTTTTATCCATTAAATCAATAATAACTTATGAAGATAATTATAATATATCGTTGTATCAGGTAAAAATAGCAAAATAAATTCATCATAAAATATAATATGTGATCTGAGACATTTCTTACTCTACTTCCCTAGGTGTGTAATATACTATAAGTTCCATATCAATGAAGTCTGATTAGATATAATCATGCATAGACATATGTAACTACATGTATAATTATATATAGACCAATATATAGCTTTATACATAGTTCGAGACATAATGTATTGGTCAGACATGATCAGATCAAATTATATATAACTTCATGCATAATTATATATGGAGGTAGATATGATTATATATAATCATACATAATTATATATAATTAGGCAAAATCATTTTTTCCCGGAAATACATCATTTATTAATTAAATCAATATTAATTTATGAAAAGAGGCAAACTGAATTTTTCGATCGTAAAGCACACTCTAATGCTTCGCATCAAGAGTCGTGCAATATAATTATTATTTATCACGTTTTCATAAACTTTGAATTTGTTAATTTAACAATTATTCTAATAAACATTATAGTAATAATATTAATTATTGTAACAATAATCATATAAAAATCATTTAAAAAAAAAAAAAAAAAACGTAATTTCCACCAGGGTAAAGAAATAATAATTTCAAATATTCAGAAACATCAAATAAACTAAGTGATTAATTCCAAACATGTCAATCCCCTAGTAGCAATTTGGTAGAAGCCTTGTGCCAGCATGGATCAAGATACTTTAGAAAGATTTAAGATCAAGAATTGTACAAGAATTGGTCCAGATTCTTGACCAAGATTATTGGTCAAGACTTGAGCCAGACTGTGGTCAGGATTTGTCAAGAATTTGACCAGAAATCTGGGGCCATCTATTGCTAAACTTTGGGGCTATCCTATAGAGTAGAGGTTCTCATTCTCAAACAGAAATAACGAGAGGCTCTGATTATTAGCAGACTGCTAATAGCAGTAACTCAAAAATTAATGGAGGAAGCGTAAAATTAAAAAACGATTATCAAAGAAGAACCAATTTTCTATAAAATTGTCACAACTTCCGGAATTCTATTCCCATTATTTACAATTTTAATTTCTCGTCGAAAATCGGACTTTGTACGGCCGTTTCGGCTCGCACATGTCGCCGCTAAAAAAAGTGTACACGACACAGAAAATAATCTCTGTAAAATATTAACTATATATTTGAAATGTAAATATATATTATCGCTTAATCCGGACACGTGAAGGAACAAAGTCATCTTGCTAAAAAGCTTGTCAGTTGATTTTTTAAAAATTAATCAACATAGTTAATTAAGCGATTTTTTAAAACTAAGACTATCTGATTGTTATTTTAAAACCGAAATAGGATTGGATTCCGTTTGAAAAAATTTTTGACCTTATTTCTTTGTATATAGTTCACAAAAAAGTTGTTGAATTGAATAATTAAAAACAAAAAACGTAAAAGTGTAAAATTGGCTACTTATGTCTTTCTCACTTTAAGAAAAAGACGTACAATTAAAATTAAAAATGGGATTTCAAGGTCGAGCGCTAAATGGTTAAAATGTGTTTTTGTCTAACTGTAACAACAAGATAAGAGTGAGACAGAGAGAAAAAGAGAATGAGGAAGTGTGAAATCACCGGCTTATTGTGCGTATTCTCTCTCTTCTTTACTTTCGTTGATCCAAGTAATTACGTGAATACACAGAAAAAAAGGAATTCTTGGCGCAAAAAATTTTTTCTTGTTCTAAAAAAATTTCTACTTGACCCAAGGAATTTTTTGTACTATAAAGTGAGAATAAAAATTTTCTTTGAACAAGAAAAAAATTTTCCAGGTGAGAAAAAAAATTCTTGTCTTAAATTCATAATACAAAGTATTTCTTGCGCCAAGAAATTCTTGTTTTCTGAGTACATATTTGCTTATTGTATTACTAAACAAAATATCAAAAGTAATCAAATTATAAATACTGATGTCGTTTTATTGATATGACAAAAATAAAATTCTCCTCCTCTCAATGAAGTAAATAATTAATTAACCATGCAATAATGCTCCTTTCGCTACTCTATATTTAAAAACTACATGGACCTTAATATCCTGATATATACATTCTTCGTCGACAGAAATAAGCCAATTCGACATTTGGTTCATGAGCATGGTGTTTTTAAATACCTGCTCTATGCTTACTAGGTTCATATTTATTAATAATTAATCATAAAATAATTTTTTTTCAAAATCTGCTTAGTTATCTTAAATAAGTAATATATAAATAAGTTATTTATATATACAATGCTTTTTACTAATTCGTACCGGTCGTAAATTTTACGGTAAGATAGAAACATCTAATTTTGGACATCTGTATGTGAAGAAATCATAAGTGAAAAATTTATATAAATATTGTTTCAGAAATAATAATGAAATTATTTGTCTAGTTAATGATAATCCGCAATATCAATAATAATAAAGGTAGCAATGAAAAAATAAATCATAAATGATATTAAATAACGAATTTGTCATAGAATTGTATATTTTATCGAGTTGACTATTGATTGAGTAAATAACTCAAATTGTCACGACCTTGTGAGGAAGAAGTTCAAAGCAACTATTTGATTTGTCTTGTATAATAAAATGCAGCAACTATGAAGCAATTAATGTTTAAACTTATAACTGTGTAAGACAGTTTTTCTGTGTATTAATGTACAATATATTTTTGTCCTATAATCTCCTGACGTATGAATAATAAGTTATTCATTTTGATTATTTATCGTATGTTTAGTACTAGTGTTTATAATTTTTTAATTATCATAGTACTTTAGTTATGTGTAAAAAAAATGTTATGGAATATCATATTTATACATCAAATTTATGAAAAAAGTAAAACGAGTCTTATCCATTGTAATATATGTCTTTATATTATTACATGTATATTCATTCCCATATCATAATAAATAAATATACACTCATGCCATAAATTAAAGGAACAGAAAAATTTTAGAAATTTTTTAGTGATTTTTGAAAGGCTGTAACTTTGTGAAAAATAATCGTATCGAAAAACAAAAAAAAGCATTTTGTAGCTTGAAATCTCTAGTTTCAACTCATCTTCATCAATTTTTTTTAGACCTCCAGCCATTGCGCAAACATGAGAAATACCGCGAGAAAAAAATTTTCTAAATTTTTCCTTTTCTTTGAGAGAGTCCACGGGCTGCGAAAAAAATTGTTCAGCTAAACCAATGCATAGGTCGGATAACAAATTTAATCAGCTTTAATTTCCATTATTTTGGAGATTCGTACGATAACTTGTCGCTGAGATATCAGCCTTCAAACGGAAAATGATCCTTTTGGGTTTGATCGTCGATATTTCAGGTACTAATGAGCGCACAGTAAATTTGAGGGTGGCGTTGAAAACTTGAATAAATTCCCTACAAGACCCTTTCATCAATTTTTATAAAAAAAATTTTTTTTTATCCTTAACATCCCTATGAAGTGAGTACATAAAAGTGACTTTTTTTGGCTAAACAGTAAATCAACCGCTACTTTGTAAATATTGTTAAAAAAAATAATGTTGCCAGGGAATTTTTTAGCTTAATGTACCCCCAATAACCCTGTAAATGTTTAAATTGATCCATCGAGCCGTTTTTCGGGGTGGATTGATCAAAATTTTCCAAAACAATTAAAGGAACAAGTTTTGTTCCTTTAATTTTGTTATGACTATCGAAATGAAAACAATTATCGTTTTTTCATTGTTTTTGTCAATTTGGTACTCATTAGCGGTTGAAATTAAGAAAAAAAAAAAATTTTTTTTTGAATTTTTTTTTTTTTTAACTTTTTTTTTTGAAATTTTTTTTCTGAATTTTTTTCAAATTTTCTTAAAATTTTTTTTTTAATATTTTTTTTTTGTGTTTTGAAATGTTTAAAACATTTTAATGCTGTGAAATGCCCGTGTGTGTGTGTGTGTATTTGTGCGTGGGTGTGTCTATGTGTTCTAATATCGTGTGTTGCCTTCTCTACTTCTAATAACTGCACGCAAACGATTTCGCATACTAATGCAACGACGAATTGCCAATTGCGGAATCGTTTGCCAGATTCGCTGCAATGCACGTTCTAGTGCAGCTAAATTCGGCAAATTCGGATATTCTTGGTGCAATCGACGCCCCATTATATCCCACACATGCTCAATAGGATTGAGATCGGGACTCATTGGTGGATGTCGTAGCAACGTTATGTCATGTCTCTCAAAAAATCGTCTAGTCACGTTGCCTGTGTGAGGGCGAGCATTATCTTGCATAAAGATGAATCTCCTCACAGCTTGTCGTCGAGGCAAGACAACTGGCCTCAGAATTTGGTCAATGTAGCGTCTGGCATTGAGGGATTGACGAACGATTACTAGAAGAGTTCGCCACGACCATGAAATCCCAGCCCAAACCATCACCGATCCTCCATTGAAGGCAGCAACAGGGCGGGTGAAGTTTCGTAAAAAACGTTCACCTTGGCGACGCCAAACTCGGGGCCTTCTGTCGTCACCGTACAGGCAACACCTCGTTGCAATTTTTTAAAAATACTTGTTAAAAATGTGTGATAATAAAATTTTCGAATAGAGTCCTTGCAGTTTGATGAACCAGCTTCTTCTTGAGCTAAATATTGTCGTAACTGATTCTGTTTCTCTTGATTATCATCATCATCTTCATAAGCATCATACTCATCGAGTGAAGTAATAGTGGGTTATGATTTCCAATGTTGTTATTCCTTGGAGCGATGGCAACCGTTGGCTCCCTCTGTCGTAACATGTTCTCCAGGTTATCCATTCTTTCATTTTGCTTCTCGTCAATCCTTCTTAAGCTTGTCACTATTAAATTTTCAATACGTTGATATAGATAATTGTTATCGTCTTTCGACGATGTACCAGGCTTCGTATGTTGAGATTTTGCTTTACCATTATCACTATTAAATTGTTGAAATGCTGAATTACCAGCATTTTTTTTTTATTTTGGTTATTTTTGAATGCATGTACAGGAAGAGGTGGTTCTTGAATTACATTTGTTTTTATTGGAATAAATTTTTTTGTTGGTATGACACTATCGGATGTATGCGTTACTGGTTTTGTTTTAAAATTAGTATTATGTCGAATACTAGGGCTATAATTTTCATTTGTGTGTAAATGCTGATCCACTTTTTTTTTGTAAGATCAGTCGAGTCTTCTTTCGTTCTTTCTGTAGTTCTCGGCGGCAATTCATTGATTGGATCTTCGGGTTGTAAGATGTTAATTTCTTCCGTCATTTCTTCAAACATGTCTATCATGGATGCATGCATTTCATAATTTTCTTGTTCTTCAGTTCTTTCATGGTTGCTTAATTCACTCTCCAGATCATCATCAGTTGTTGCATCATCAGGATTTCGCTCTTTTTCGCTACTCGATGACTGAAATCTTTTTGGGTTTTTGACACTTCTGCCAGATCTTGTTGCTCTTGGTACAGACTGAGATTGGCTCATATTTAGTATCCCTGATTAAACAACTGAATTCAACCGAATTCAAAATTTTAATTCTGTTATATTCTGTCGAATTCTGCAAAACAGAATTCAACTGAATTGAAAATTTGAATTTAAATTAAACAGAATAAAACCGATTTAAAAATTTCAAATACCTTTTAATTCAGTTTAATTCGGATTCAGAACCAGAAATTGGAAAATTATTTTCGAATTAATCAGAATAAAACCGAATAAAATTATTTAAATTCGTTTTAATTTGGACAAATTCTGGTTTTCCTGCCGAATTAGACAGAATTCATTTTTAATTTAGGTACCGAATTAACAGAATTTATCTGAATTAAATAGAATTAAAAATTTAATTCTGTTTAATTCGATCGAATTCAGTTGTTTAATCAGGGATCTGTAAAATTAAAATGTACATACATATTAATATCATCAATTAAAATTCCATTCCATACAACAACACAGTTTGAAAATATACTTCGAAAATTTTGAATCTACTGTTGATATTTTTCTGTTATATATGGAAGATATTGTAAAGTGAAAGTTCAAACTTTTTCTCAGGTTATTAATTTGATAATTTCTAGACAACTGCTTAATCTTAATATTAAAGTAATAAACGTATTATTTTACATCACATTATTCGTAAACTATGTACAACTTATTATAAAAAGAATAACAATTGTAGTAAAATTTTCTTTCACTAATACAGAAAGGTTATTTTTTATTTTTCACTACAATCAAGATCCTATTTAAGTCTATTATTCTACACAGAAAAAAAGAATTTCTTGGTGCAAGAAATATTTTCTCACCGCAAGAAAACTTTTTTTTTCACTTCATAATACAAAAAATTTCTTGGGTCAAGTAAAAATTGTCATAGAAAAAGAAAAAATTTTTTGCGCCAAGAAATCCTTTTTTTCTGTGTATGTATTCTTCATACAAAATAAATTTGTAAAATTCATTACTTACCAATCGTAATTTTTCCAAATAATAAATAGATAATGCTTTTTTATCCGGTATTTGATCTCCGTATAACTTCGTTGATATAAAAAGAGGTGCGCAGATCTACGGAGATTTTTTTCATTTTTTCCTGGAATATGAGAAATAATCAACATAAACAACTCATAAATAATATTTCAGGTGATTATAAGACAAAAATATATTGTGTATTAATACACACACAAGCAATCTTACAAAATTATAAGTTTAAACATTTCAACAAATTGATTTAGAAACTCTTAATAGTTATCATATCTTTGAACAATATTATGTGTCGTTGAATATTAACACTGCCCTAGCGGTGTCAATGTCACTGCGGAATCTTCATAATTCGCGCTAAATGAAACATGAATTCATCGTTACCGATGCGTTAACAATAAGTCATTTGACCGTGATTGATAGGTGAAGTTGTGAAAGATAACAATTATACTTTCACCGATAATATTCGGTTATTATTCCACACGAATACGTGTATTTTATAGCCAAGTCACGAAAAAATGCGCTGGACATATCAGTTCAACTACTGTTAAGTTACCGACTGCAGACTTTCTGTTATTTAGTAGACTTTCTATTATTTAGTAGACTTTCTATTATCGGTAAAGTAAACTCTCGGTTACTTCACCATCGTTTCACCATACTTTAACGGCGATCACGAATCCGCTAGTGTGTACACATCACAGCTGACAGAGTGTAAATAAACTAAATAACCTAAAAAAGAACAGTCGTTATTTGTGAGGACCAGTGCTGCCAGAACGTGCGATATTTTTACCCCTTCCAGAGGGCCGTGTGCGCGATGCACACACGCAATTATGTCTATCGGTGTGTCGGGAAACCGAAAGAAGCCGAGAGAAACCGAGCGCTGTAAACAAGCGGAGGAGAAATGTTGCTCCCACCATGCGTCGTTTCGTACCCGCTTTGAGTTGCGTGTTCAAATCCGCACTCGAATTTGATTTTTTTTTTTTTTTATTATTTTTTAACGTAATAAATTTTTAAATATTTATTTGTTCAAATTTTTTAATTAATTGATAATTAAAAATTTTTTGAACTAATTTAAATGGCTGTAAAATAGATAAATAAATATTAAAACATAATCCTCTCATTGTACTTTTATTTAATAATAAATTTTAGATTATTAATTGTAATTTTAATAAATAATTATTATTAAAAGTCATTTATTATTAATATTAGTTATTAGTTTTAAATGTTACTTAGAGTTTAAAATACAATTTTTATAAAAGCTGTTGCATTTAATCGTTGTTCTGATTCTGTGGACGTGCGACAATGTTTTTGTTTCAGGAGCTTCAAGTCGTGTGTTCACAACCGCGACTGAGTCGAATTTTTTTTTTTTTAACTACTTAATAATTAATTATTTTCTAATTATTTTTAACTAATTTTTACAAAAAAACTTATCAATATTATTTAAATAAATAACAAAACGCAATTTTTAGACATTATTTATCGTTTTTTATCATTTGTATACTACTATCCGTAGTTCTAATGGTTAATTTATTATTATTAATAATTTAATTATATATAATAATATAATTATATATTATTTATAATAAATATTAGACTTAATTCTTACTTGAAGTCTAAAATACGACTTTTATATTACTTCACGTCTTATAATTCTAAGTCGGATCAATGGACGCGTGCTATCGTTTTGGCATCACGTTCGCAGATTCGCGTGTTCGATTCCGCGACCAAAAATCAGTTTTTTTTTTTTTTAATTCGAATTTTTTTTTCTTTAATTTGATAATTTTAATGACATAGGTTTCCACATCACCCATGAGGTACTGTGTATCATGATGCGTTCCCGTCTTTTTTTTATGGTGGGTCCCCCAGAGGCCTATCAACCATAATATAAACCCGAAAACTCAAAGAACGTTAACAATATTTTAAATGATAATAAAATTAATATTAAATTGCAAAGCTGTTGATATCAATGATACCTGACGTTAAAACCAAAAAAAGGAACAGTTTAAATTCACAAGGTCTGAATTCGCTTTGCGTTATAAGATCGACCTTGAAATCGAAAAAATTAAGTGCGAAAGGAATGCCAATTGACAAAAATTTAGTGGAAATGATGGAACCTTCCAAATTGTATACCGAAAAGAAGAAGCCCCAGTCTCAACAAATGAATGTACAGGCATATGATAGTGGTAACGATTGGGAAATGGATGAATCGTGAAAATCATCGAATTTTTTTCAGCTTTTTCCACTCTAGACAACTATTATTGTAATTATTTATTCGCGTATATTAATCAAATTTAAATTATTTAATTTTCATATTAATCGTCAACTTTTTTTCAGCTTTTTCCCTGTGGAAAACTTTTATTAAAAATTATTATTTTGATTATTATTCGTCCATTAATAAAACTAAAATTATTAAATATTCAATTATAAAGTTAGAGCTTTAAGCTCCGATGTATCATAAGTATTGTGCAATATTTGAAGCTTTAATGAATTTATTTATTTTAAGAAGAAGGTAAAGCCTTCAGCTCTGCTTCCACCTGATTCTAGTCTGCTGTTTGAAGCTTTAATCATTTTATTTATTTAATAAGAATGCAACAGCTTTAAGCTTTGCAATTTAATATTAATTTTATTATCATTTAAAAAATTGTTAACGTTCTTTGAGTTTTCGGGTTTATATTATGGTTGATAGGCCTCTGGGGGACCCACCATAAAAAAAAGACGGGAACGCATCATGATACACAGTACCTCATGGGTGATGTGGAAACCTATGTCATTAAAATTATCAAATTAAAGAAAAAAAAATTCGAATTAAAAAAAAAAAACTGATTTTTGGTCGCGGAATCGAACACGCGAATCTGCGAACGTGATGCCAAAACGATAGCACGCGTCCATTGATCCGACTTTGAATTATAAGACGTGAAGTAATATAAAAGTCGTATTTTAGACTTCAAGTAAGAATTAAGTCTAATATTTATTATAAATAATATATAATTATATTATTATATATAATTAAATTATTAATAATAATAAATTAACCATTAGAACTACGGATAGTAGTATACAAATGATAAAAAACGATAAATAATGTCTAAAAATTGCGTTTTGTTATTTATTTAAATAATATTGACAAGTTTTTTTGTAAAAATTAGTTAAAGATAATTAGAAAATAATTAATTATTAAGTAGTTTAAAAAAAAAAAATTCGACTCAGTCGCGGTTGTGAACACACGACTTGAAGCTCCTGAAACAAAAACATTGTCGCACGTCCACAGAATCAGAACAACGATTAAATGCAACAGCTTTTATAAAAATTGTATTTTAAACTCTAAGTAACATTTAAAACTAATAACTAATATTAATAATAAATGACTTTTAATAATAATTATTTATTAAAATTACAATTAATAATCTAAAATTTATTATTAAATAAAAGTACAATGAGAGGATTATGTTTTAATATTTATTTATCTATTTTACAGCCATTTAAATTAGTTCAAAAAATTTTTAATTATCAATTAATTAAAAAATTTGAACAAATAAATATTTAAAAATTTATTACGTTAAAAAATAATAAAAAAAAAAAAAAATCAAATTCGAGTGCGGATTTGAACACGCAACTCAAAGCGGGTACGAAACGACGCATGGTGGGAGCAACATTTCTCCTCCGCTTGTTTACAGCGCTCGGTTTCTCTCGGCTTCTTTCGGTTTCCCGACACACCGATAGACATAATTGCGTGTGTGCATCGCGCGCACGGCCCTCTGGAAGGGGTAAAAATATCGCACGTTCTGGCAGCACTGCGTGTGCGTGTTGATGGTTACCCAGCCCTGCCGGTCAGGGGGTCCGCTCTCGTATGTTAGCAGCTCGAATCGAATAGTACTCGAGTAGGGGTCTTTAGGGCCGATGGCGCTTTAATCGCATTCAGCATATGTACAGTTTAATCCTGACCATAGTATACCATATTTACCTATAGTGAATTATGAAAATATTTAAAAATGTAAATACTGTAATTAAATAAAATGAGCATTACTTTTATTTTTATTGTTGAATATTTCATACAACTTATAATTATAATAAATATTTATAATAATAGTTAAAAGTTATATTTGTAGTAATTGTAAGCATCAATGCCAAAGTACTTTCTGTTAATAAAATTATCAGCAGGTGTTGAATTACTGTTCAGTTATTTGGTTAGCGTTTCAGTTTTGCTCTCGGACAGGCTGGATTCAAATTTCTGGGGCGCGCATTTTTTTTTTTTTATTACCTATTTTTTTTTAATTATTGTTTTAAGTACATTTAATAAACTGTAAATGAGTTATTATTATATAAATTTATTTTTTACACGTGTAAATATACAATTTTACTATTTTTCCTACTAGTAAATAATGTTTTAGGATAATTAATAATGACAATAATTTATTAATTATGTTATTAACTACTGTGGAGAATTCATTGTAATTTTTTTTTATACAATCAATAAAATAGCGCGTACAAAAATATTGATTTTTTTTATTTCATATTTGCCGCCATAATTTAATATGTATAATTAATTTTTTATCATTTAATTACCCGTACTTGAAAATAATTGATTATATTAAAAAATTAATATAATTTTTTATGAATAAATACACGTAATTAGATTAATTTCATTTATTTTTATTGCTGTTTTGATTTGTTTTATCGATGCTTAATTTATTACTCGATAGTCATTTGTTTTAAAAAATGGAATACTGATAATGACAATAAGTCAGAAACGTTTCTATTGTCTTTTAATAAGTATTATTGTAGCAGATATTATTAATTAAATTTTTTAATATTAATAAAAAAAACGCTTCTCAATGGGATATAAATGTGTTGTGTTAGGCTGTTTCTCATCAGGAAAATCTGTTCCAAAGCATCACTTTCCTAAAAATGAAATTCGCGCTTTCATGTGGCGAGAAATGATCAAGTGTGAATTAAAAATCTATAATATTTCCTCTGATCGACTCTACAAATATTACATTTGTCATAAACATTTCTCAAGTTCTATGGTAAAATTAACGGGAACACGGAGATGTTTAATTGAAGATGCTTACCCTGATATTGATAATGTAACTTGCTCATCGAGCGATTCTCAAGCTTTATGTATGAGTGCAAATGTCAGCTTAGAGAGTAATGAGATGAATCTTAACATTAGAGTTTCTAATCATCTGGATAATCTTCAAGCTCTTGATGATGGTCAAGTTTTCTTCGATGGTGTTGATGTTAATGGTAATATCTTCTGTGATAAACTCGTTGATACTCTTGAAGTTGATCGTGCTCGTGATAATTTAAATGTTAATAATGAACTTTCAGCTGTTGTTACTACTTTGGTAATTATAACTTATTTATTTTACTGTTGATAATTATAGTTAATTTATAAATAAAATGAATTTTAATTTCCTTTCTTTTTTTCACAATATTATAGGATTGTTCAACTGATAACAAGAATGACACTTTTAAAGACGGTCAATCATCAAAATCAGTTGATACAAAAAAAGTACAACAATCAGAGTTGAATCGATTGAAAATTGCTCTGCGATCACAAAAAAAAAGAACTAATGCATTGAAGTCTCGCTACAAAAAGAAGTGTGCTGAAGTTAGAGCTTTAAAAAAATTAAATCTCTTATCACAAAATAGTTCTTTAACATCGATACAAAAAGTTTTTATTGAGATGCAATATGAACAGGGTGCAAAAAAATCAAAGGTAATTTTCAAACCGACAATAAAAAAAAAATATATATATTTTTCCTACCAGGATACCGAGTAGTTCAGAGATAGGCAGTATTATTTTTAGTACTTTAGTTTATTTTTTTAATTTATCAATATTTCATTTTTCTTCATTATTTTTGTAGGCAAGACGTTTTACAATGTCACAAAAGTTGTTATCCTTGATAATTCACGAACGATCGCCAACGGCTCATAAACTACTCTCAAGTCTTTTTACAATACCGAGTTCCGGAACTTTGAAAAAAGTTCTCGATAAAATTCGTTTCGATACCGGGATAGCTTCAATTATGTCACGTTATTTACAAGTTGATGGCAAACGTTTATCAGCATCACGTGATAAATACGTCACCGTTATTTGGGATGAAGCAGCAACGACTCCTCATTTAGACTATGATGTGCAAAACGATAAGATTGCTGGCTTCGAAGACTACGGTTACAAGCGCACCATCAAGTTTGCTGATCATGTCCTTATAGTCGCTATTCATTCAGCTAATTCTAGCCAGTTTGTGCCCGTGTATCATGGTTTTTGTGAGAGCTAAACTTCTCCAGCTGATTTGACCAAAATCATCAAATTGGTATTCGATAAACTGATCGATAATGGACTAACTCCTGTTGCGACAGTTTGCGATCAGGGAACAAATAATGTAAAAACAATAAAAAACTTGCTATTAGAGTCAAATAGATTAAGATTTAAACGAAAATTAAACCCTGGTAATAATTTGACTTGTATATTTCTGCTGTGTTGTTTTTATTAAAAATCACATATTAAATTAATCAAATAATTGATTTTCAGGTGATACTATTCTTTATCGTGACTGTGAGATTGTGCCATTATTTGATAGTCCGCACCTTGTCAAAGGAACAAGAAATAATTTACTTACGAAAACGTTACGATTTGATCACAAAGCTCTTTCGAAAGCAAGTTTTTGTAATTTGTTCCGTTATATTGACAAATCCGTTTCAGGATTTCAAGATGCACATTGGAAATATATTGAAAAGGCGTACAGGATAGATAAAAACCGAACGACAGGCTCAAGAGTCACAAATTTAACGGATGAACATATTTACGAGAAGAAAATACATAAAATGAGAGTTGCTCCTGCTGCACAAATTTTTGGTGTTACGACTTCAAATTTAATAAAAAGTTTGGTGGATTCTCCAGGTAATTATTTTTTTTTTATTGTGTGTCAACTTAGTTTTTATGTCATTTCATTTGAAAAACTATTCTCTTACTTTATTCGCCACAGAATATACCGCTATTTACAGTTTTAACCAATCACATGCATTGATAACTTACCTTATATTTTACCTGGCGCATGCGCTCTGCATTCTACAACTACTAGGAATACTAATTTTCTTCAAGCATAAAACATAATTGACATAATTCTATAAATTATTAACGGGCTTAATTTCGTTACGTTAATTTAATTTTAGATCCTATTATGACTACCGAGGGAGAACAAAAGTTAGGTCAGGAGGCGTTGTTTACTGCAGAGATTTTGCTCTATTTTAATGATTTGTTCGACTCAATGAATGGCTCTCAAAAAAATCAAAAAACTACTACGCCTCTACGTAGCAATGTAACTGAAAGTAGTTTGCACCACAAATTCTGGGCCTCCAGTCAGTACTTCTTGTCTCATTTGAAGTTTTTGGACCCCAAGAACCCAGAAAAAAAGGCATTTGTTCCAACATTAGAAAATTGGAAAATAAACGTGGTAGGGTTTCAAAAACTGTACCTAATTTTAAAGAAATATGGGTTCGAAGAATTCTCACCGAGACATTTTAATCAAGATGACCTGGAAAGTACATTTAGATGGCTCCGACAAAGAAGCTGCAATAGAAAACCATCATGTAAATTAATTACACGCCATTTGAGAAGTTTTTTAATTGACAAAGTCGGTAGATTTAAAATAAGACATGGAAATACTGAGTCTGCTGCTACGGTTGATGATTCTCAAAATATTGATTTTTGTGATGTGATTTCCACATTCAACAACTTTTTATTAGATGCAGACTGTGTTGATAGTGATGATAATGATGGTGATGCCAATGACGTTGATGATTCACTTGTAGAATCAAATGTAAAAGTAGTTGCTCATTCATCAAAGCTTGAATCAACAACGGTATTACCGAACATACTTCTGCATCTGTCCCGAAATAATGAAATAATGCAACAATTAATGAAATCTGTCGTTGGGTGTGATAATTGCATTGAGTCTTTCATTCGAAATCAAGACGGGTTGACTGTTGATTCTTCTTTTGACCGAATGTACTTCCAAGTACTGAAAGTCATTAACGATTGTATAGTTGTTTATGGCTATCGTAAAAATATCAGTGAGAACTTAAAATCTATCGTTCAAGAACGCATCGATGATGGTAAAATTGATAAGAGTTGGTTAACATGCACAAATCATTACAAAGAAATAAATGAAAAAGCAATTAATATTATTATACGGCGATTTATTGTTGACTGGTGTGCTGCAGTGAACGACCATCTTTCTGGAAAGAGTAATCATTTAAAAAATGCCAATTATATATTTTACCAAAGTTGGAAAACACATCAGAAAACTAAAAAAGTCGCGCTTCAAGATAAAGAAGTGCAGCAATAATAATAATAATAATAATAATAATAATAATAATAATAATAATAATAATAATAATAATAATAATAATAATACTAATGATATAATTATTTTTTATACAATTCGTCTAAAAAATTGAAAATTATTTATTTATTAACAATTTGGTTAGCAAAATTATATATTTACATATGCAAAAAATAAATTAATATTATCATAACTCGTTTATAGTTTATTAAATATACATAAAATTATAATTTAAAAAAAATAGATAAATAAAAGTACCAGCCTGTCCTAGAGCAAAACGGAAATGCTAGCCAAATAACTGAACAGTAATTCAACACCTGCTGATAATTTTATTAACAGAAAGTACTTTGGCATTGATGCTTACAATTACTACAAATATAACTTTTAACTATTATTATAAATATTTATTATAATTATAAGTTGTATGAAATATTCAACAATAAAAATAAAAGTAATGCTCATTTTATTTAATTACAGTATTTACATTTTTAAATATTTTCATAATTCACTATAGGTAAATATGGTATACTATGGTCAGGATTAAACTGTACATATGCTGAATGCGATTAAAGCGCCATCGGCCCTAAAGACCCCTACTCGAGTACTATTCGATTCGAGCTGCTAACATACGAGAGCGGACCCCCTGGTCGGTTCTGTGTGTTTCTGCTGCTGTCTTCCGTTTTTAATAATTTTACTCGGTTGTCTTCGGTTGTTATCGGAAAACTACCCCTCTACTTAATTTTGGTTGGGCCTAGTGTTCGAGTATTATCAATTAGCGCGCCCGGCGACAAGTCGAAAAACTCAATTAAATGCTTATTTGGGGTTCCGGGTAGGGTAAATGACCATCAGTGAAAAATCACGATTTTGGTCGATAAAATAAACCATTTTACCCTGTTACATCTTAAATCATTAGAAATTATGTTTACATATCAATTTATTCATGCTATATTATATAATATAAATGTCTTATTTACTACAATGGTTGCATAGGCAAAAAAAATTTTATTTCTTTTATTCTTTAAGATTATTATTATAAAAAAAATTTATATTATATATATTTTTTTTCCCTTTTTTTTTTCATTTTGTTTTTTTTTTTTTTATTATATATAACTAAATTATTAAATAACTGTCGTTTTCAGTTATGTATATGAGTAAGAGAAAAAAAATTGCTATTGTTTTATTTGTCTATTTTGCGTTATATTATAAATTATTATTATACTAATTCTAGAATATTTGATTTCTAGCATCATTTAATTCGATTTATTTATTATTTTTTTTATTTAATCTTATTTTTACTAAATATTTAACTTTAATTTTGCCTATAAGTTTCCAGTCTTTCAAAACTATTTAGAAATGAAATTTAATTTTTCTTAATTATACGTAGTTATTCTTACATTTCTTACATTTCATACATTCAATTAAATCAAATCATGAATTATTTGATGTTGTTTATTTTAGTTGAGAGAGAAGAACTGAAACTACTTATAAGCTATTTTAGCTCTGTCACAATGAATGAGTTTTCTTTTTCCAGGTTTATATTCAATTTCTATATCGTTTTTATCTGGGAAAATTTCAGTAATTTTATAGGGACCTAAATAATTGTCATCAAATTTACCATCTCTCTGATTCTTTACCAAAAATATATTTTGACCTATTTTAAACTTTACAGGATTAATTTTTTTATCGTATCGTACTTTAGATTTTAATTTTGAATTCTCTAAATTTTCTCTCGCTTCTTTTCTTGATTCTAACAATCGAATTGCGAGTTCTTTAACGTAATCTGCGTATGTAGGGATATCGTCTAAGTATGAAAATTCTGATGGTAATCGCGCTTCTTTACCAAAAACTAATCTATATGGGGTAAACTTTGTACCTTCGTGTACACTCGTATTATAAGCAAAAGTTGCATAAGGCAACCATTTATCCCAATCATTTTTATTTGTAAAGTGTTTGATATAATCTGTTAAGACTTGATGACTTCTTTCTAATGAACCATTAGATTGCGGGTGAAAAGCTGTCGTTTTTATTTGTTTCATTTTGAAAATTTTAGCTACACAACCCATAACTTTACCTATAAATGCTTGACCTTGGTCTGTTAAAATTACTTTTGGGCAACCGTGTTTTAATATGAAATTCTCGACTAATGCTATAGTAATGTCTTTGGCTGTCATAGATACTAGCGGTATTGCAAAACAATATTTTGAAAGATCGTCTTGCATCGTTAAAATATATGAATAACCGTTTGCTGATGTTTTATTAGGTACTACTATATCTAATGCTAATTTATCCCAAATTTCTGCGGATGTATCAGTAATTACCATCGGTTGTTTTGTTTTTATTCTGACTAATTTCTTCTTCTGACAACTAATACATTTTCTAACAAAATTTTCGACATGTTTTATAATATTATCCCAAAAATATCTTTGTCTAATTCTGTTGTAAGTTTTAGTTACACCTTTATGACCTGCCATTGGGGTCTCATGATTTTCAGTTATTATCTTTTGTCTCTCTTCTACTGGAGGTATTATTATCAGATCTCTACAAATGATTATTTTAATATCGGTTCCTGTAAATGTTTTAGCTATAATATTTTTAATTTTTGACCATATAGTTTTGGATAAATTACTTCGACCTTGAGAAATACTAATTGATTTTAATTTTGTTTTTTCCATGTATAATTTTAAATTTTTAAAAGCTTTACAATAATCTTTTTCGGTGGATGCATCTGTACTGGTGTTTTGAGTAACTAACGCAAGTACTTTTCTCTTCGATGTTCCCATTTTAATTACCTGCCCTACTTTATAATTAGCTAATGGACTCAATTTTAAATATCCTGATTCTAATAATTGTTTTCCTATTTCACTTGGGACAGTACTATCTGCATTAACAAAACATAAATAACTATTTTTTTGCATTTCTAAATTATCTCTCGTCTCTATTATATTATCATTACTAAAATCGTTCGACATTACTGAAACTACGGATGAATCATCGTCAGAATCTATTTGTTCATTATCTGGGTTATTATTTTCTACGATAATTACATTGTCTATTTGTTCTTGATTACTATCTGAATTTAATTCTGTTAAATTTTGTTGAAAATTTGTTATATTATTAGATGAATTTATTTGTTCGATTTGATCAAGGTTTTCATCATTAAATGAATTTATTTGTTCTCGTTGATCGAAATTTTGGTCATTGAATGAATTTATTCGTTCGACTGAACTCAAATTTTGATCAACGGGTGAATTTATATGCTCAGGGTTTTGTGGTTCTCTATCAGGAAAAGAATTTTGGAAATTGATCGGTTCTACATTTTCATTTATTATACTTAAATTATTGTTTGGAAGTTTATCATTTGCATTTTGTTGGCGATTAATTGCTTCGAGGGTAACCATTGTTTTCGGCAATTGGGGTAGAAAATTATTTTTATTATTTTTAGGTTTTTTTGTTTTTATCTTAAAATTTTCTGAAAGTTTTTGTATTTTGTATGGAATGTGTTTTTGTGTATGTGTATGTTTATCATTGTCCGTGCAACCCGAACACGTTTTGGGCTTACGCTGTCTTTTTGACCTGCGTAGCTGCGGTTCGCTATTAGGGGAATTATTTATCGTTTGACTATTTGTTACTACACGATGTTTTTCTATGGCTTTACTAGGACTTTGTTGTCGTGGTTCGTCATTATTTGTTTTAGGATTATTTTTTATTTTTACATTTTCTACATTAGTTTTATTCCTATCAGTGTTTACAACAGTCGGCGGTATTACGTTATCATCGGATGACGTCTGTATGTCCATCGGTCGTGCAAGTGAGTCATTAAAAGTAGTTTTATCAATTTCCATACTTACATGAATATTGGATTCGTTATAAGGATCGGCATGAACTAAAGCTTCTACATTTAAAATTTTTGGGTGGTCACCACCTTCTTCTGATGACCATGAAATCGGGCCTCCCATATTTTTAGAATTATTAATTTTTCTTATAGGACTCCGTATGGGAGTCGGGCATAATTTAATTGGACTTTTTGTGACATTTCGTGTAGGTGTTCTTAGAGTAATAGGAATAGTTTCTATTGGCGATTCAGTGTCAATGTCGTTCGAGTTACTTGAATATATTTTTGATTTTATTATTTCTGTCTCGTCTGTATTTGACTCGTCGTCTGAAGTGTCTAGAGTAATAATTTTTTTCGTCTTGTAATTCGTTTTATCTATTTTCCTGCGTGTACGAACTGCTGGAGAAGGTGTGAATTCTGCTATTCTATGTGATCTTTTAATTTGAGAAAGTATTGATTTATTTTTATCGATTTCTGTATTTTCAATATTTGTCTGTGATTTTAAATTTGAGATTGAAGATATAATTGGCGTCTGTACGTCTGTTAATAATGGTGATGAAGGATCAGTGATTTTAGAACTTTCAGGTATACATGAATGTGAGGATTGAGATGACGCTGATAAATTATAAGGTTTCTTATGTTTTGGAGAGTTTATAGAATTATTAGATATATAAGATAAACCGAAATCCGTCATATCAGATTCGTCACTTAAATACGAAGGGTTATTTTTAATGAGTTTTTTTCTTAGAGCTACAGCATCATAAATTTCTCCTGATGACGATGATCCGTCTGAATAATCAGGAAGTACAATAGACTTATTCGATTCAAAATTTTCGAAAGGTTTTCTTTTATAACTTTTTGAATTTTCATTAGTTTTTACTTTATTAGTTTCTTTTTTATTTTGATGTTCACTATCAAGCTCGGAATTTTTATTCAAAGGATTTCGAGTATTATAACTTTTCAAGTTTTTATTTACTTTATCATTTTTATCTTTTTTATTATTTATTTTTGATTCGGTTTTTGAAATTTTTTTATATGGATTATACCGTCTAACGTTAGATTTTTTATTTTTTAAATTTTTATTTTCACCGATATATACGTTTTCTTTATTTTTGTCAACTAATCGCCGATCGATAGGGTAGCTAATCCTATTGCCGTCGCTAGTATTCTTGACTGTTGGGTCCGTAGTTAATTTATCGATGGGCCCAGCCATTTCAGTTCTTGACTCTTTTACTTTACTTTTTTCGACTGAATTTTCATTATCGACCGCTCGAGTTTTTGGCTCGAGAATTTGAATTACCGAATTTATTTTATTACTTGAATAACTTTCTTCTGAACTTACATGTCCTTTCTTATTTTTGCTTGAATTTACATGCAATTTATTTTTATTAATATTCCGCGTTTTTGATTTTTTATCTGAGTTACTTGATTCTGTATTAGTATATTTTTTTTGTTTTTTTATTATGACTCTTCCGGAGTCAGATGGATCCGAAGATCGCAATCTAGCGATTCCAGGTTTACCGGGTCGCCATTTAATTTTGATCGGGTAAACTTCACGATTTTCAGTTACCGGGTTACGTGATAAAGCGTCCGCGTTTGTGTTTATTTTCCCCGCCTTATATAACACGGTATATTCGAACTAAGCCGTTCTCTCCATCTCATTACACGCGATGTTGGGTCATTCATATTATTTACCCAAACAAGCTGTCTGTGATCGGTGACAAGAGTAAATTCTCTGCCATAGAGATACGGTCTAAATGTTTTCATACCGAATAAAGCTGCGACCATTTCTTTTTCAGTGGTCGACTAATTTTTTTCGTGTTTATTAAGCACACGAGAGGCTGCTGCAACAATTGTATCTTCGCCAATTTTGCCTTGTGAGAGGATTGCTCCAACTGCATAGTTAGATGCATCGGTCGTCAAAATAAACGGTTTCGAAAAATCGGGATATTGCAATATCGGAGCTGTACATAGTTTGTCCCGCAAGGTTTCAAAAGCTACCTGATGTTCAGGCGTCCATGTAAATCTTGCGTTTTTACTTGTAAGGTCAGATAGGCACTTAGCGATTTTTGCGAAATCCTTAATAAATCGCCGATAATAACCAGCAAGTCCAAGAAATTCTCTCACTTGTGTTGTATTTACGGGTGTTTTGATACATTTGATCGCTTTGATTTTATCGGGATCAGGCTTGACACCGTCGGCAGATATAAGATGGCCTAAATAAATTACTTCTTTTTTTAAGAATTCACATTTATCGGCTTGTAGAGTTAAATTTGCACTACGTAAGCGTTCGGCTAATTTTTCGAATTTAGTGTTATGTTCTTCTAGAGAACGTGCGTAAATGACTATATCGTCTAAGTAAACAAAGAGATCTGCTCCTTGTAACCCGCGTAACACTAAATCCATTAACCTTTGGAACGTTGCCGGAGCATTTTTAAGTCCAAATGGCATTCTATTAAACTGATAATGACCATGAGGAGTTGTAAATGCTGTTTTATGTTTATCTTTTGGATGCATTTTAATTTGGTGAAATCCAGATTTTAAATCGAAAATTGAAAAATAAATTGCGCCACCCAGTTGATCAAGAATATCATTTATCAACGGTAATGGGTATGCGTCTTTAATAGTTTTTTCATTTAATTTACGATAATCAATTACTAAACGCCATCTTTTATTGCCTTTTGAATCAGCTTTTTTAGGTACTATCCATAGAGGGGAATTATAGGGGGAGGTCGAAGGTTCTATTATGTCCATCAACATTAATTCTGTAATTTGTTTTTGAATTTCGTCTTTTTGTGCAGGTGGATGTCTGTATTGTCGAGTATTTACCGGTACGTCATCATTAGTAGGTATACTGTGTGCCGCTGTCTCTGTAGCGCGCAATGATTCTCCCGGAATGTGGAACAGGTCAGCGTATTTTTCTACAAGAGAAACTATTGTTTTACGCTCTTCCTCATTCAAATGTCCTAAACGCAAGAGTTTTAACACTTCTTCAGTACGATTTCCCCGCGTCCGAGTACTATTATCGTATCTATCTGTGTCGTCTTGCGTCAAGCTAGTATCCTCATCTTCACTTGTCTCGAAAGGGTACAGAGAAATTACGGGTACTTTCACTTTAACATCCTTATCAAGAGTATTTATTGCGTACAAATAAGCGATACCATTATTATTTCTAACTAAAGCTTCGTCCGCGTAAATACCGTTTTCAAATTCGATACGAGGTGTATAACCCTCTTTAAGTTTACTATCGACTCGAACAAACATTGCTGTTTTCGTTCGAGCTTTTAAAACGAAATATTCTCCCTCGGTAAATGATAATTCTAAATTATTCAAATGTTTAAAAATTATAGTATTTTCTACTAAATTAATTATTCCGCCATGTTCGCGTAAAAATTCCATCCCGAGTATTCCACTATAATCTAAAGGAAATTCATCTGGGATGACATGAAAGTATGTAGTTTCATTAAAAATTTGTATTTGAATTCTACCCAAAGTTATAGCTTCAGATACGCCATTTAGTTTATAACAATAAGAATCATCAATTAGATTTTTATATTTTACTTCGCCGTATTTTATTAAATTTAAACTACATCCCGTATCAATTAATATTTTTCCGTAACTCGATATTATATCTTTAGATTTAAGCATGATAGACGTAGGTTTGTAATCTATTGATATAGCACCTACGACATAAGTTCGCGTTGGTATTCTTAATTTTTGTTAGAAATTTGGCGCTGAGTTGCTACGTTTCCCATCGGAGCGCCGTCTCGAGGGAACGCTTGGTCGTTTCCCGTACTTGTACTCGGTTTTGAATTTAATGCATCGCGTTTTCCTTCGTTATAAATTTTTTCCCAACAATTATTCATTAAATGACCATTCATTTTACAGTAATCACATTGAAGAATATTTTTGTCTATAACTCGATTAGATTCAGTGCTTTTTCTTTGCATTAAATTTCTACATTCCTCGATACTATGATTATTTCTTTTGCAAAAATTACAAAATTTATTATTTTGATTAAAATTTCTTTGATTTTGATGTCTATTTGGTTCCGATTTTTGTGCGTAGTTTTGATTATTTTTTTGATATTGATTTCGATTTTTATGATAATTATTTGTATTACGAATGTTGTGAGTAAAGTCAGTATCATCTTGAAAATTTTGTTTAGTGTGTGAAGTTAAAACGTGATGGTAATCTGTATTTTTTGTTCGAGAATCATATACATTGAAAAAATTATCAACATTTCTCATTTGTTGTAGCTGTTTTTCGACTTTTTCGGTTGATTTTGTCGCGGAGTCAAGGTCCGAGTATTTATCTTCTTGTAAAAAAATAGCGAATTTCGGATGTAAACCCGATATAAATGAACGAATAGCAGTTTTTTTAGCTAGCGTAGCTTTTTCTGTTTTATTTTCCCCGTCGGTATATTCAATTTCTGACAATGTATGTCGCAAATGTTGGCTTATTCTATAGTTAAAATCCCTAACGCGTTCGTGTGGGCTTTGTTGAAACTTATCAAATTCTCTCATCCATAGTGAGATTTGTTTACTTTGTCTAAAGTGTAAATTTAAAAATGAAATAAAGTTGTCGATGCTTGTCGGGTCTACAGTACTAACTCTTTTTAACGGCTCGCCTTTACATTTGGTCTGTAATAATTTTACTAAAAATTCTTCGTCAATATCGTCTTTAAAATTTTTTTTTGCATTTCTACACGCTTTTGTAAATGATTCTATTGGATAACCGTCTTTTGTACCGTCAAAGTCTGGGATGGTTTTTAGAAAGTCTTTATACTCAATTTTATTAGTATTACCATTATTTTGAGTTCTGTTAGGATTTGGTGTAAATTGTGAATTTAAATTTGTAATATCCAATTTATTCATTTCCTCTTTTACTCGTCGCGCTAATTCAGTTTCAAATTGTTCATTAAAAGTATTTTTTACTCGTTCATGATCTGATCTTAATTTTTTTATTTCATTTACTAACGTTTCTATTGTACCTTTTGCCTCAGTGAGGGAAGTTTCCATAAGTTCTAATTTAGACATTTTTATGAATTTATATTTTTAAATTTATATAACGCAAAAAAAAATTACAAAATTGAATGATATCGATAAATCGACTTTCTACTTAGAAGATTGTAAAAATAAATTATGGTCGATGCGAAGATCTACGTTGCCGTCGGAAGGTTGATGGTGAAGGTCAGCAGGCATGCACGATGTAGATATCTCAGCACTTAATGATGTTGAACTGCGTCCGTCGGGCGTCGTAAATGATGTTGGTAGATTTGATTTATTTAAAAAGTTTTTGATTCTTCATTAACTTCACTCACTTGAATTTTATTATGACTTTATTTTTTATTCACAAAATTTTTATATTCTTTTTTTTTTTTTTTTTTTTGATATCTGACTTTTATGAATGTATATATATTTTTTTTTATTTATTATTTTATGAGAGCGAAATAAAATTAAATTTCGAATCTCGGATATAAAAAAAAAATTTTCAGAATTTTTAATTCAAATGTTAGATAATATTAACTTAATTTTTTCTTTATAATTTCATTTTAGTTATTTACGATTTTTTTTAATTTTATTTATTGGAATTTTTTTTTTTTTATTATTTATTTTACTCACTTCAATTCTCACTTAATTTTTCACTTTTGTTTCACAATTTTACTTTTTTTTCTTTCACGTCGATATAATTTCACTTTGATAACTTGATGTCAATTTTCTTGTGAGAAAAAAAATTTTCGGATTATTGCGATTTGACCAGTCTATTCGGGGGCTGTTCGAATCCGTCGCTGCCACCAATTTTAATTATATATAAGTTGTTACGTCCTGGTTGATGTTTTGGCGCTGGCGTAGTTGAGCGGTCGATTTGAATTGGACGTAATGAGAACTTACATATAATTATAAATAATTATTAAGTATGGGTTGAACAGCCACCATTCGGTGGTTGAAATAAACTGGTTGTTTGATTATATATTGTTTTATATCTCAATCCGATTTATTCAATTGTAGAAGAATAATTTGAATAATGTGAAAATATACAATTGAATCAATTTATAAATTTGTTAAAGTTCTCTTAACAATAACTTCAAGAGGGTGAGGAAGAAGTTGAGTATTTAATATTGAACCTGACTGCTCTCAATGATTCTATCTTTCAGACTCACTTCTCTCGATCGAGAAAAACTGAGTAACTCTTATTAATACGCTTGGGCATCAGACCCGCGCATCGATTCATATGGAGGGGTCATTCGAGATAACGCATGTTCTCCAATGATCCATTCTAATATTTATTGAAAATACTTAATTCTCACGATCTCTCCGCTTCTGTTACTAACAAATGAGTCACTTATCTATTAACAAAAAGTTATCTTAAACAAAATAGATGTTTGTGCAGCTGCACGTCTCGAGGATTTACTCGAGGCGTCAGCGCTTATTTATATTTGATAAAATATAGAAAAATAACTTTATCAATTATTACTCATATCCTTAACGTTCGAATATCTTAAATAATATTATTCTATTATTATATTATATTATTTTATATAATTAATTAAATACTATGGAAATAACTTGGTTATCGATATTCGATATAATTATTTAGATTTCAGGTCGGTAATTAGAGAAGTAAATGCCCACGTCATACGACTTATAGGCTGGGACGTAACATAAATATTATTTATTTAAATATTATTTTGCCTAATGACTATTTCGTTATTAAAATTTATTTTGTCTATTTATTTAATGATTCCGAAATGTTCGACAAAAGTGCACTTAAAATGAAAGTAAGGCTTAAGATAGTGTAAAGATTACTCATTTGTTTAAATAAAAAAAAGAAAAGAATTCATTTTTAAAATTTATTTACTTCTAACTCATTTTAAGTACTCTCTTGTTGATAAATATTTTCGGTTTTTCTAGAGGAAAGTACTTCTAGATGGCTTTTGAGCCTTTATAATTATTTTGAGGGTCATTAAAACTAAATTTAGATGTTTGCTCCAACATTTCAATAGATATTAGAACAACGAATCTAAATCTTTTAAAAGCATTTTTTTATAAATACATTATATTTTATCTCTCTAGAGTTATTTAAGAAATAAAATTTGGTCGCCAGACGAAAGTTAATTAAGTATATGATAAAATGCAAAATATAAAATTTGAGAATAAAAATATGATGTTCAGCATTTAGCTGGACGTAACAAATATATGCAATTGTATTGACTATCATTATAAATTTCGCAGGAATTTATTAATTCAATTCTTCAATCAATGAAAATAAAAAAATTTGTAATTAATTCTATTTTAATTATTTTTTGGAAAAAAGATTAATTTTAATTATTGATTGAACCAGAAATTATAAATTATGGAAAATTTTTCATAAAAATATTTGATTATTATTGGTTAAAAACTTTGAATAAATCCGATTGAAGCTCGATCGGATTTCGATTGTATTTTTTTGCATGATCAGACATGAAATGTATGTCATGCTTGGCAGTGCTTGATTCATGCATGACCATGCCTGATCTTGCCTGAATCAAGCATGATCATGAATGCTGATTTTGTCCCGGGCTATCAAAAAAATCCATATGGGAATCCAGCCTAGATTTCTATGTGAGTTTCTACAAGGCATTTTTAGATGGATTCCCATAAGGTTTTCTATATCGTAATCCAGCATAGATACCGATATAAACTCCCACATGGGCTCCTATGGGAATTCACACCATGCCAAAGCCATATGAAAACCGTATGGAATCTCATGTGGATTTTCGCGTCAATTTCCCATAGAAATGTGCACCATGTCAAAATGAAAATCTAAGTACCCACAGTTTCCTATGTAGATTTCCTATATAGGAATCCGGATACTCATAGTTTCCTACATGAATTCTTATATAAAACCATACTCTTCTGTATTAATTCCTAAGGATTCTTGTATAAATCCATACTTTTTGGTATGATTCCTATGGGATTCCATACAATTCCTCATAGATTTTTTGATTAGGGTAATGATGCATAACTAAGCATGTCTTCACATGAGTTATACACGGTCATGTATGCTCATGCCAAGTTACTCTTCATTGTGAATCACCATTCCTCCGTATCATACATTCTCCCGATTTTATATGGTATGTATGACGTTGCATAATTCGTGCAGTGTCATGAATGATCATTCATGATTGAGCTTGGTCACGCATGACAATGCATAAATCTTGCGCGACTCTTCCTTCCTCGTCATGCATAATCAATAATCATGAATGATCATTCATGACTGTGCACGATTCATGCTAAAGTGTGCATGACCATTCAGAGTCATGTTCAATCATGTATGATCATGGATTACGAGGCAAGAATAGTCATGCAATATCATGCATGACCAAGCTCAGTCATGAATGAGCATTCATGACTGAACGATTCATGCAAAGGCGCGCATGATCATGCAAAAGCATGTTCAGTCATGCATGATATAGCATGAACCATGCAAAGTCACGAATGATCATTTATGACTGAGTCCGTTTATGCGTGATAGTGCATGAATCATGCATGACTATTCTTGCTTCGTCATACATGGTCATGCATGATTGAACCTGGTTTTGCGTGATCAGGTGTGCCTTTGCATGAATCGTGCAAAGTCATGGATGATCATTCACGACCGAGTCTGGTCATGCATGATATTGCATGAATCATGCATGAGTATTATTTCCCCGCCATACATGATCATGCATGATTGAACATGGCTTTGCATGATCATCCGTGTCTTTGCATGAATCGTGCAGTCATGGATGATCATGCACGATCATGATCATTATAAAGCATGATTCATGCATGATCGTCCATCACGATTTTTTCCCGGAGAGCACCTCATTCATGATTAAGTTGTTATTTTTTATCATAATCTTTCTCTTAATGCTTAGGTCAGTATTGGTCTATCATTTTCATTATCGCATCATTTGTTTTAAATATTTTATTAATAATTATATTACAAATTAAATAAAATTCGCGCATGCGCATGTTACGTTTATTCTATAGGGTAAGAGCACCAGTACCCAGCCCCTAACCAGTAGCCACCCGGGCCTATACTTTAACATTGGCTCAAAATATACATAGATATAATTTAACATGAGGTGGCTGGCTACTGGTTTGGGGCTGGGTACTGGTACTCTTACCCTATATGGCGCAGAATTTAAATTTTTCCATTTTCCCTCAATTATTATATGAATACTCATTTTTTCCGTCTCTCGATAGTCTACATATACACTGAAGCTCATATATTGCTTTTTCATACGGGCGAAAAAGACTCTCATCGGATCGTAAACAATTGGTAAAGAAACAGAAAGGAAAAGGGAGCCACTAACTAGAAATGGCCACCATGGTCGAAACAAATTTGAAATTTAAAAATTCCAAAAATTACTTCTTAGTAATAAATATTTTATTGTGAGTTAAAGAATAATAAAATTTAAAATATTAATAATAATAGCTAAAGTTATACAAGTAGGCGTTCGAATAGAATAGTACTGTCATTCAAAATTCGAATTGAATAATTAGAGCATTTGACTTATTTGAGTCTATGATTAATTAATTATTTTATGTGAAAAATAAATACGAATGATGTATTGGATAACGGAAACTGCCAAAGAAGATGAAAAAAAAACTGCTGAAAAACAATCTGCTGCTGTCGGGATTCGAAACCAAGACCTAAATAATATGAAGCACAACCACTGCCGCACTGATACTTGGATGCTCACGCTCAGTTGGAAATATTTTTATGTATTTAGAACGCAGATATTATTATAACATAGCATCATGCTAAAGAATTGAGCTCATTTGAAGTTACAAGTATGGTAGACATTGGAGGGTTAAAACATCTTTTTAAAAAGGTGATTATGTCCTCCATGTGCTTCGTTAAGGGTATTGAGGACTTGAATAGCATTTTAAAATATATGGTAGACCATGGAGGGTTAAAATACCATTTTAAAAAGGTGATTTACTCCTCCATACGCTACTTTTAGGACATCGAGGACTTAAATAGCATATTACATTTAGCGGCAAGTCCAACATCAAAAGAACTCAGGCTTTGGAGGCTCAAACTACTGTTTTAATTCTGACTCGGGAAAGTTTAGTGTCGCAATTGCTCAATCGATTAAATTTCATACGATTTTGTGGAATTATTCAATGCTTCGCAAAATTTGATATAAGATTTTGCAAATATTACATCACAACAAAAAACTACAAAATTTGGTGTAACTTTATAAAATTTTATATAATTATCATTGAGGCCGACAAATATTGTTTTTATAAAATTTCATATAAGTTTATGGAGTTTTTTAAAATTTTATAAAAATCCATAATAAAAACTTATGAACTCTGTCTTTTCCGGCATTTTACTCTAAATACATCAATTATGCATAAGACTTGAACTTTCGTGATGTGGACCAGTGAGCAACGTTCAGGACTACCAGCCAAGAGGAGCCGTGTTCGAACTTAGCAGACGCCCAGGGTTTTAATAATGATTCAAACCTGACTCATATCTTACGCAAATGATGACATAGCGTAACGTCACTCAGACGTCAAATTTACGTCAATGTGTTTACTGGGGTATATATATTATCATTAAAATTAATAATTAACCACTATTAATTAAAATTACAGTGTATGGAGGGTAGAGGTTTCTCTACCCTCCATATTGGAAAACATCAGACTGCACCAAACCACAACAAATGATCCTGAAGTTTACAGACAATCAGCAACTTTTTTTTTCAACAAGTCGATTACAAAAAAAAAAAAAAAAAAAAAAAAAATTATGCACATGTAGGAAATTTAAAAAATTAGAAGTGCAATTTAAAAAAAAAATTTTTTTATTATGATTTACCGATTTTAAAAAAATCTAAAAATTATCAGACGTCGGCTGACTCCAGTATCACTAAAGTTAATCATAATTAAAATGGATTACTTTACATGAAATTATTTATTTAATAATCATGTAATAATTAAGGGGAAAGGGAAAAATTTTAATTCCGCGCCATATATAGAATAAAAGTAAAATGCGCATGCGCGAATTTTATTTAAATTATAATATAATTATTAATAAAATATTTAAAACGAATAATACGATGATAAAAATGATAGACCAATACTGACGTAACGATTAAGAAAAAGAATATGATAAAAAATAACAACTTAATCATGAATGAGGTGCTAGATAGTAAATTTTTTTTATGGAAAATTAAAAAAATTATTTTAAAAAAATCAAAAGGGGACCTAACGAAAAAATTTGTGGACCTTAACGGACCTAACGGAGACCTATCGAATAAGGTCATTATCGTTGCGAAATTCTTAAAATGAGGTGCTAAACAGTAAATTTTTTTATGGAAAATTTAAAAAATTATTAAAAAAAAAAAAAGGGGGACCTAACGAAAAAATTGGTGGACCTTAACGGACCTAACAGAGACCTATCGATTAAGGTCATTTTCGTTGCGAAATTCTTAAAATGAGGGGCTAAAATTGTGTAGGTGTACATGTTTCACTGCAGAACTTGCAGAGCATCAGGGCCTGATCGCGATATATATATATACCTTTAAATTGAAGAAAAATTAACCGCAAATTTTTATTTTAAACTTTTGCTGTCAAATTGTCGGCAAATTCAGGCAGCAAATTTCAGGTAATTTCATCATCAAATTACCGTCAATTTCAAGCTAAAGTGGTTATTAGGGTCGATATTGAATGTAGGTATATATTTTGTTATTGACCAATTTGCTTTTAAATTTCTTTGTATTTGTAATGTTGGCTACATTTTCGTTCGGATAGTTATGTCCTGGGAGGTTACTAGGATCGGAGCTGACGCCACCTCCTGGACAGTGGGCAGTTGTTTGTCACGCGGGACCAATTTTGAATTTGAAAAACAGTGATAAATTTATTGTTGACTATGATGATGATGATTATGATTATTATTTAGTGAAATAATGAAATTATGGATAAGCATAGATGTAATTGATAAAATAACTTTTATCTGAAGACTGACTTTTATTATAAAGTGTAGATAAGATTTGATCAGTAATAACAGTTGTGCTCGTCAATAGTTCTCGGAGAGAAGTGAAGTTACATCAGAAGGCACTCACTCACTCACTTTGTTTTCTGGCCGGAACTGTTAAGTTCATATGGCCGTTGTGTGTTTGGCTTTACTTTGCGCGGGGTTTTTAAATGTTTAGTTTGCACTTTCTGATGAAGCCGTATAGGATGTAGGCATGCTGCGCGGTTGGAGTTTTTAGAATAATGTTGATATCAATGGGTGTTTGGAATTTAAGCAATTTCAAAGTTTTTAGTAGAGCTGGTCGGTGGGTTGCGTGTATGGAGCAGTGCCAGAAGATGTGGTTCAGGTCCTGAGTGTGAACATCAGAAGGCAGAGAGATCTCTGACGCTCCACTTTCCAACTTCTCCCCACTACTCTCATGTTCGCACTCATGATCATACAATATACATATATATATATTAGTTCTTTACCAAATAGACTTATCCATTTATACTTTCTACTAATACAAATTTGAGACATAAGCTTACACATTTACGTTCTTTACTTTATCCATTCTACGACTTCTTATTACTTATATTATTTATGTTCTATTTTCGTGTACTTGGATACAATCTTCCAGTTAAATATTTTAGACTATCAGAGGTGTATTCTTCTATAATTATTCTAATGTTATATTTCTATTAATTTATTTATTATACGAGTCACTCTTTATTTAATATATAACTATATAGTTATCAAAAATAATAGTTAAGTTCTTGTGATATGGTTTTCATTTATAAATAACATTTATTCATTATATATTTCCTTTTCTTATTTGTTTATAGAGTATGCATTTGTTTATAACCATATTTACTGTTAACTATAGAACAAGAGCCTATTCATGATTTTTATGCGTGTGTTTTGTTTAGGTTTTAAGTATCGGGTGACAGGAAACGTTCCAAGACCACTCAAACTGTATTTATATTTCTCTGAATACAAAATAAAGAATTATTTATCTATTTATTTAAACTTTCTTATAATAAAATATATAATTTTTTAATTATGTGCCACGACGATTTATTATTTAAATTATTGACTAAATATTGATAAAACGCAATAAGTTTTGTAAGATATTAATATATAATTTCAAATGAAATTT
Organism: Microplitis deprimator; assembly: GCA_964016945.1. Classification (NCBI taxonomy): domain Eukaryota; kingdom Metazoa; phylum Arthropoda; class Insecta; order Hymenoptera; family Braconidae; genus Microplitis; species Microplitis deprimator. The sequence goes on along the minus strand of OZ024708.1, from coordinate 14,290,317 downwards.
AAATGCGCGCCTATTTATATATCTCAAGTTCACTAATTAATTAACAGGTGGAGGCACCTAAGGCCGCTGAGGACATAACAGGATCTCTCTTAGGGACTCTCGACTTCAAAAACTAAAAGTCAATTCTAAAAAATCGACTTTTTTTAAAGAAAAGTCGATTCTCGATTAGAATCGGAATCGACTTTGTCATCCCTAAATTGCTAAATTACTAGCAGTGGTGTTGGTGGCTGCTGGAATGGAGTAAGTTGGTTATGATTGAAGATCACGAGGATTTAACATCGAATACGGTAAATATTTTGTAGATTTATTTACATAAACATAAAGTTGAATAAAATAATTTATAGACAAATATCATATAATTTAATATATAAATTCATATCACAAAAATCAGGTTATGTACGAAGAAATATAAGTTGTAACATTGCAATTTATAAATATATATATTTATTATTTATAAATAGTAACTGCGCAAATCTTAAGAATTACATCATAAAAAATTTGCAATTTTAATTTTAATTTGAAAATAACATATAATATATTATGTAAATATTCTGTGTAATAATATTAAAAATTTTTTCAGTATTTAAATGGATATTATAACGTGCACTGGAATAAATGATAATAATAATTCATCATCGTCAGATAGTAATGAACAGCCTAATAAGCAGGTGTCAATTCTTGCTTTGTACATGTTTTTAAAAATACATATGTACATAGATATCATTGAAATATATATATACATATGTATTTAAATTTTAATTATTTAAAAATTCGATTTTTTATTCACGTCTATGTGCAATTTGTTCAAGAATATTTACCGAACGATCACTATTTATTTATTGTAAACTAAGTAGCATTAGATAATTTAGTCATATATATAAGATATAAACAAACTTTTTTTATGCTTGATTGTTAATTCCTTTGTTTCAAGTTTATTTATTTTTATTTTTATTCATAAGCTTTATTCACACTACTTCAGTATTTATATATGTATATGTATAGTAAATGTTGTATTTCATATTTGTAATATATGTATACTGCTTATTTCTTATTTTTTTTTTTTTTTTTGGTTTCAGTTGATCCTGCATGCTGTCTGCACGGTATCAGTACTCTGCCCGAATTGCAACGCACTGTATCTTGACGATAATTAGTTCATCTTTAGCAATAAATAAATAATTTATAATTATATAAATATATATAAATAAATAAATATAAATACAAAAGTATACAAATGGCTGCCTACATCAATCGAACGGTATCGATGATTGGAGGTGACAGCCAACTTCGTACTAATGATATCAGAACTGATAATTCTCCTCTTCAGATTTTTGTCAAAGCTAAGAAAAAAATAAATGATATATTTAGTGAAATAGAAGTTTATGTTAAGGAAACAGTTGACTTTATGCAAAGTAAGTTTATTATTTATTTTTACAAATTCATTTATAATTAATGGCGCGTTCACAACTCTGCCGCAGTATGTTTATTTAAAAAATCATCTTGCAAATAAATACCTACCGTATTTAAAAATTTCTTCATAAAAAAAGTTCAGAATAAATTAGCTACCAAGAATAAACAATATCATTTAAAATCTTCAACTTTGATTACAGTTCAGAGTAGTTGATAAACTATTAACTGTTGATGTTGGAGATTTTAAGTGGTAGTTTAAAATTTTTTATTGAAAGAGTTTTAAATTTGGTAGATATTTCATTGAAGGGATTTTTTTGGATATAAATGAATACGTTGAAGTAGATTTTGACTGATTAGAGTTTAACTTTTGGTAGAATTGCTTATGACAGAGTTGTAAATATGTCACTTTAAAATTTTGACTAACAATTATTGTAAATTAAATTTGTTTTATTATTATTTGAATAATTTTCAGCACTTCAAAATGATCGTAATGTCATTAGTACAGAAGAAGTTGAAAATATTAAAAGTTATATTAACAGAGTACATGGAATTCGCGATGTCCTTAAGCGAGATCACATGAAAGTCGCATTTTTTGGAAGGTAAAAATATTTTAAATATTCATATACTTTTAATAGGTATTATCAAACTATAAAAATTTAGTATTATTATTATTATTTTATATTTTTTAGAACAAGTAATGGAAAAAGTACTGTCATCAATGCCATGTTACGTGACAAAATTCTACCAAGTGGTATTGGACATACGACAAATTGTTTTTTACAAGTTGAAGGTTCTGAAAATGGTGAATCATATTTAATGACTGATGGTTCTAACGAAAAACAATCAGTTCAGTCAGTTGGTCAACTTGGTCATGCATTGTGTAAAGAGAAATTGTGTCAAAGCAATTTAGTACGAATATTTTGGCCAAAAGAAAAATGCTTTCTTTTACGAGATGATGTTGTCTTTGTCGATAGCCCTGGAGTTGATGTAACAGGCGAACTTGATGGATGGATCGATAAACATTGTTTGGATGCTGACGTTTTTGTTTTAGTGGCTAATGCCGAGTCGACATTAATGGTTACTGTGAGTATTTATTTTAATTATTAATTAATATCCCGGTGGAAATTTTTCGGAATTTTCTCTGAAAAACTCAGCTCTAAAATTCTAAAGACTTTTTCAGAGAAAAGTCCGGAAAATTTCCACCGGAGTATGATAATTTGTTGAGGAGTCACACCTTAATATAAATTAATTATTTATATTGATAGGAAAAAAATTTTTTCCATAAAGTATCAACGAGATTATCAAAACCGAATATATTCATATTAAATAATCGTTGGGATGCATCTGTATCTGAGCCAGAATTTTTGGATGCAGTAAGTATTGTTTTTAAATTTAATAAAATATTTAAACTTTGACATTAAAGTAGAAAATGATAATTATTAAGAAATATAAAAAAGCCCAAGTAATAATAAAATTACAAAAAGTAAATAGTAATACTAAAGATGTAAAGATTGCTTTATTTCTATATTGTCTTAGCTGGTCGATGAACAGAAAGAAGTAAGTTCTGATAGAGAAATAAAGTTATTTATTGAAGCACAGCAATTTAAAAAACACTGTTCTGATAAAGCATGATATATATTAAAAAATTATTTTGTTTACTGCTTTATAAATTTAATATACTAAAATATATTTTTAGCTGTTATCTTAAAAAATATACTTCACATGATATAACGATAAATTTTTTTACAATTAATTAACCATCGGAAAAAAAATTTGTTCTAAAAATGTTACAAAAAGGTTCTTAACCCTGAACTTCCAAATTTGAGACTATTCTGAACTTTGAGTTGACTACTTTTGGAACTTTTAACATATTGAAGAGTAAAAAGAACTTTCAACTGACTACTTTTTCTTAATTTTTTAAGCAACCATAATTCGGTTTGAAAATTTTGATTGTGTGAAGAACATTTAAAAAAAAAAAAGTACTTTAAAACCAATTATGAACTTTTTTTTATTTTTATAAGAACTTTTCAAAAACGAGATCTGAAGATTAAAGATTTTTCTATTCTTGAATTTGTTTTAAATTTAAAAAATGACCAACTACACGGAAATACTAGATAGTACTGGTTACTGTTCTGCGCAGTAATCAACGAACAATATAAGTAAAAATACATTTTAACATGACTGATTCATGTTAGAACAGGAGTTAGTCATAGCTTAACACGAACTATTATTTTTTAAACAGTAACCAGTGCTGTCCTACACAGTACATGAAACATATGACTGGTCATTGTCAAAATAGTTTTCAATAATATCCAAAGCGGTACTCAGTCCAGTTCTGACACGAACAGTTACTACATTCATATGTCTCTTTACTACTCTTGACAGTAGAAGTCTATAATTGAAATCTTTCAAGTATAGATTATTAAAATTTTTCAGGTTATTATTCATATATATGTATAGATATCGATAGAATTGCGTAAATATTTAAAAATAATCAGGTTTTCTTCTTTTTTATATAAGGATTATTAACAAAAGAAAAATAAGATAGAGCTTGATAACTTGATTTAATGGTTTATCAGATTCCCTAGCGAATTTGTTTATACCGAAAATTTAAGTTTCTTTTGGGTTCATTTCCGGTATAGTAGAAATTGATAAATATTTCGGTATGTTTTAAGAATTATACCCAATTCATACCCAGATTATACTCAAATCGTCTCATGTTTTGGGTATGTTTTTGAATTTTTCATACTTAAATGGTACTGAAATCAGAGAGGTTGAGGACAATATCTTTCTATATAAGTCTTTACCTGGGAAAAAGGAAAAATGTTTCTTTGAAGTTTGAAGTAAATAAATTTATTGAATACATAGAAAGTTATAAAAATACTATTTCGATTAAGTGTTTAGTATTATAATGCTTTTTAGTAGTAAATAGTTCAAAAATTGTTTTCATAATAATTCAATTATTGATTTACTTATTTACTTCTGTTGTTTTTTTACCAAAATAAAAAAAAATTTCAGTGTCGAAGGAAATATTTCTGTCTATGTTTGATCGGCCTACAATCATCATTAATTTATTATATATTTGATTCTATTGCAATAACAGTATCCCTGATTAATCAAAACGATTTGTGGCAATTAAAACTGTTTTAATCGTTTTAAATCGTCATGAATCGTTAATTGATGATTAAAAACGATTAAATTTTTCGAATGAAGATTAAAGAAGATTCATGACGATCTGAAATTTTAATCGTCATTAATCGTTTTTAATCGTAAAATAATAAATCGTCTTTTGATGATTTGGGACGATTAAATCTGAAAATCCATGGCGATTATGACGATTAATGATGATTTAATTTTTAATCGTTTTTCATCGTCACAAATCGTTTTGTTTAATCAGGGATAATTAGTTAACACAAATCTAATGCATAAAAAAACAAACCATAAATAAAAATAAACTTGTTTGTATCATCAAGACCTGCGAAAGTGCCATGAGAACTTCACGCGACTCTCAAGTGATAAGTCACGAGTTCGAAACCTCAGTTAATTATCGTTTTTTAGTAGATTTCATAGAAATCTAACTGTTGTATTTGTCCTCATAATGGAATTGCCGAAAAATTTCGCTACCTCTCAACTCAGCTCGACGAGCTGAGTCAGAAAATACATTTGGTTCAAAAGTTTATATATATATATATATATATATATATATATATATACACGATATAATACGCTGTTCTCCAACGATAGCGTCCACAATTCTACACCGATCTTAATGAAACTTTGTATATTTATTCTATGGACGATTACCTTGGATGAGCTCGAAGATGAGCCAAATCGGTCAATAAGTTTAGTATTTATGGTTAATTGAAATTTTGTAAAATTTTCAAAAAAAAATTATTTATTGATTCAACCAGATGTAACTTAAACGGAAAGAGATAGCTCATTTTCGTTTGTTCTATCTGAAAGCTCGTTCGATTGCCTTTAATTATCACTATGCAGCTCATTGATTTGACCACTTTTTCTAATAGATAAATGGTTTTAAAAATTTACAAAATATCATAAAAACTAATTTTATGCAGGTTGTCACTTTGATTACCACGACAATTTTATACCGATCGCTTTGGAACTTGGTATACGTATTCTGTGGGTGACTGCCTTGCTCTAGTTGAAAAATGAGCTCAATCGGTCGATTAGTTTAGAAGTTATAGCATTTCAAAATTTTTCAAATGTCGAAAATTCATATTTTTACTTATTCTCTCTTCGATATTTTTTGAATGTTATAACTTATCGACTTTCTATAAAATTCATCTGAAAGCTCTCCAAATAAGCTTTAATTTTCATGCCTATATTAGACCAAAGAAATTTCTTATCTTACCACTCATTAAATGAAATTTTGCTATTACATTGGTTCTCCTACTTTCAATAAATTCCATAGAAATCTAACTACTGCATTTATTAGTAAATTTATGAAACTGATTGAACTCATATTATTACTGTGTAATACTTATAAAATCTAAATATCTCAATTCAAGTCTGTATATTCAATTTTGTTTTATTAACAGTGTATATGACTGATTTCAAGTATGACACTTAGATCTATCATAATTGAAATTTCAACTCAAATTATTTTATTTAATTTCGTATTAACTATCAATCCTATGGTAAAAGACACAGAATTCTTTTTGGTAGATAATTTTATTTTTTTCCACTTCAATTTTCGTTATTCAACTTACCATTACGATAATTATTTTAATTTTCTGATCTCAATTCTTAAATTTTTTGCATTTAACTTTGAATTTTTTGGGAAATTTTTTTTTGTTCTATAACCTTGAGAATTTTTGAGAATGTCAAAAAAAAATTTATTTTGTTATTAATGTTTATTTGAAAGGTTAAAATAATCAAATATTGAGAAATCTACTTCCATTTCGGCTGCCGAATGACCTTTTTCTTAAACATATTAGTACAATAGTGCTGCCACTAGTAGTTGATGGAGAGAAACAATGTAAAAAATGATAACAAAATAAAAATAGCAGCTAAATTTTTCTCGAATAATCAATTTTACGTCGTTAATTAATTACAATTAAACCAAAAGGTTTAGATCGTGATTTTCATAAGGGTTCTTGTGATAAAAAATACAAAGACAATAAAAAAAATCGGTTTATCAGTTGACCCTGCGGGTCAGCCCCAAAACTTCCCGCTGTTTTTGAGCTCCTTGAGCTCGAAAATACTTTTGTATGCCTGTGTTTTCGAAAAAAAACGTTTTTTACCATTTTTTCTCAAACGATATCTCTCGAACGAATAAACCGATTGAGACGCTTAAGGTGGCAATCGACACGTTTTATTAAGTTCTACAGCTGATCAGATTTTGAAATTGATTTATCTAGTCGTTTTTGAGAAATTTCGAAAATACAAAAAAAAAAAATTTTTTTTTTAATTCTTTAAATAACGGTTTCTCTTGAAAGAATGAACCGATTTTGATGGTTGAGGTGGCATTCGATGCGGTTTATGACGTTTCAGAGCCCAGTTGATTTTGGAATCAATCCATCGAGCACATTACAAGTTATCCAAAAAAAACATTTTTGAAAAAAGTTTATTTTTGGAATATCTCTGAACGAGCCCTACCGATCAAGCTCAATTTTTTTTTCAGCTTTTAGATATTGACAAGCCGCGTCGAATGACACCTTGACGATCAAAATCGGTTGATCCGTTCAAAAGTTATAGATATTTACATACGTACATACATACACACATACACTCGGACATCATCTGGAAATTAGTCAGAATAGCTTCCTAAAACCTCAAAACGTCCTCTTAGAAATTCGATTTTCGAAAATCAAACCGAAACCAATAACTTCCCGAATTTTTTGAAAATTTGCAATTTTCTTAGCGGAAAGTTAAAAAAGTTAGGCCAATTAATGGTGTCTATCGAGAGTTATCGTGTTTACGAAGTTTCATACGTAACAATTGACAGCACTGGTTTCTTGAGTTAAAATAATTTATTTTAAACTAATAAAATAATGAATCAACTTAATATAAGGTTCAAATTGTTCCTGAATAAATTCTCTATATTCTAGTATATAATTTTACCTATCTTGATGGAATTAAAATAGTGTGGAAAGATTTTAATGTGAGTAAAATAGTCGAATAAAAAAACCGTTCATAAAGTACCCTCAACGCTTTCGCGCTTGAGATGTGCAATAAATAATAGTGATTTTATCATTAAATACGTACAAAGTTGATAACGATTTTAGTACTTGTACGAATTGGAAATATTAAACTATTGAAGACTTAAATTACTGTTCAGTTCTCTGGCGGACTCAATATTACGGTAGGTTACGGTATATTACCGTAGTACCGTAACCTACCGCAGTACTACCGTAATTTACCGCAATCCTACCGTAGTTCTATCGTACTTTGCCGTAATTATACCATAGCTTACCGTACTTCTACCTCAATTCTGTTATTTCATGGCTGCAAGATACGGTAAATTAACGGTTCAACTAAGATAAAAATACGATACCTATTTGTTTTCAAATTCACTTTCAGTCCGATTGCGGCTTTTTCCAATACCATAAAGTAACTATATATAAAGTTTAAATAAATTTATTTTTACGGAAGTTATTTCTTTTCTAAGTCTTTAACCGTACTATGATCGTGACTCTACCGTAATAATATGATAATAGATCCTTACTTTACCGCATTTCTACAGTAAAAAAAAGTAACCGAACGTTTAATTAACATCTACCTTCATGGTTAGTTTACTGTATCTTCTTCCGTAATTCAAATCCGACAGGGCTCTATCTGAAATATTTAAAGTCAGCGAACCGTCTTTTTGGTAATTTTACCGTAAGTTACGCTAAAACTACCGTGATATTTGGACCGTCAGAAGAAATCGTACCGTAACTTTACGAAAAGTCTACTTTTAAATATGGCACAACTCTTAATTACCCTGAAAATGTCAGAATTTACGGTTCATCGAGATGCTTACGGTAGCTTTACCGTGAATGCTTCAAGGAGATTTACCTGATTTTTACGAAAAGTTTACCGTTGAATTACAGCACATTGGCAGTACTGTTGTGGTAACTCATACCAGAATTTTTCTCAAGCTTGGAATATAATACTTCTAAAATAAGTTTCTCACCAAGGACACTATACAAAAGGTGGACGCGATCTAGTGGCGAGCACCAAACTACTCCCGCTGCTGTTGCCTTGCTCTGGTCACTTTTATTTCTTAGTTTAAGCTACTTTTCTGTTTTGGTTGGAGCATAAAAAATTCTTGCGTTAAATAATAGTACTCATTCCAAGAAATTTTACTTTCTTCAAACAGACAAGTGCAGATTGCTACAAAAATTCATACATCTTGCTTCAAAAAAATATCTAATATTAAGAAATAAAAATTTTTCTAACAAGTAAAAATTCTTCGCTTTAAGCACAAGAATATGTTAACTTGAGAAAAAATATTTGAATTAAAAATAAAAATTTCAAGATAATTATTTACTTAGGGCAAAAAAATTTTGATTTCCCGAATCGATTAAAAAAAATTTCTTCATTCAAATTATCTGTTTTTTCTGTGTATTTATATTTCTCAAAAACAGCAGATAATTTAAAAGTATATGTAGGATTAATATTAATAGCTGGAATTATTTTATAATATGAAAATCGTAAAACTGCTTCGAATCAAACATCTTGTTTGATTATTTTGCTATGAAGGGTTTCTCTTTAACTCATAAGGTTATTTATTTGTACGTTATGAAAACTTATAAACACGGCTTTCAAATTTGAGTTTCTCTACACAGGAAAAACAGTTAACTTAAGTCAAGAAAAATATTTTTGATTTTAGATCATTTTTTTTATCGATGCGGAAAATCAAAATTTTCATGCACTTATTTTCTTGCAGTAAAAAATTATCTTGAATCAAAATATTTTTTTTCAAGTCAACATATTCTTACGCTTAAATCGAAAAATTTTTACTTGTTTAAATAGTTTTATTTTGTTAATATAGGAGATATTTTTTCTAGAAAGATATGTTAGTTTTTAGTAACAATAACATTTTTTAGTTTGAAGAAAATGAATTTTTTTTGGAATAACTACTATTTTTTTAACGTAAGAATTTTTGTACGCTTCATAAAAAAAAAAAAAAAAAAAAAAAAAAAAAAAAAAAAAGTTGTTTATGCTAAAAAAAAAGTTCATTGGGAGAAAAGATATATATTATCTTGATTGATTTTCACTTTAATAAATAATCTCGAATTGATTGGCAACAAAAAATTTTTACACGCCGTTAAGGTATAAAAAAAAATTTTTTTTTTCACTTGTTTAATCGATCTTCACATTTTTAACGATTCTGAATTGATAAGCAAAAAAAAAAATGTTTGATACGCTTCTTTGGCTCAGCAGAACCAATAAGGCGTATATTTTGCAATACGCACTTTTGGCATTAGGAACGCAATTTATAGCCAGGGAAACTAAATATTAATAGTATTTATAACTATATTCTCTTTTCAATTTTTTTTTTTACATTTGATTATTAGTCAGCAGAAATATTCTATAATTATTAAATTAACTAGAAATCGATTGTTTAGAGAACTAAGATAAAATAGTACGGTTGATACTTTCGTCAGTAGTAAAAGGAACTAAATAAAGGCAATTGTATGAGACGACAACTATATTCTTAGTTGAGTTAACTATTAAAATTATTTCTACCGACTATCACACATTCACTAAGTTAATATAGTTACTGTATCTATTTTATGTTAATCGAGCCAATGATAAAGGTTATCATTACTGTGTTCACTACTAAGCCTTGTTTTAAAAAGATTGTTTTGTAGTGACCATAATAAGGCAAAAATAGTTTCTTAAGTTTAGTTAATGTAACTATTTTTTGGTGCTGATTCACACTAGAACATAGTTCCAGTAACAATAAAAATTGGTTAGGGAGACTATATTTTTATATCTGTCGCTGCATAGTTCAGGTTACTAAGCACTTTTCTCTCAGTGTATGTTTTTGAACAATTTATACCGAAGTTATACTGAGATAAAAAAAAAAATTTTCTAGATATCGATATATTTAATGTATTTAAGTATAGTAGTTGAATAATTTCTTCATGTTTTTTTAATAAAAAATTCGAAAAAAAAGGTCATTCGGCAGCCGAAATGGAAGTAGATTTCTCAATATTTGATTATTTTAACCTTTCAAATAAACATTAATAACAAAATAAATTTTTTTTTGACATTCTCAAAAATTCTCAAGGTTATAGAACAAAAAAAAATTTCCCAAAAAATTCAAAGTTAAATGCAAAAAATTTAAGAATTGAGATCAGAAAATTAAAATAATTATCGTAATGGTAAGTTGAATAACGAAAATTGAAGTGGAAAAAAATAAAATTATCTACCAAAAAGAATTCTGTGTCTTTTACCATAGGATTGATAGTTAATACGAAATTAAATAAAATAATTTGAGTTGAAATTTCAATTATGATAGATCTAAGTGTCATACTTGAAATCAGTCATATACACTGTTGATAAAACAAAATTGAATATACAGACTTGAATTGAGATATTTAGATTTTATAAGTATTACACAGTAATAATATGAGTTCAATCAGTTTCATAAATTTACTAATAAATGCAGTAGTTAAATTTCTATGGAATTTATTGAAAGTAGGAGAACCAATGCAATAGCAAAATTTCATTTAATGAGTGGTAAGATAAGAAATTTCTTTAGTCTAATATAGGCATGAAAATTAAAGCTTATTTGGAGAGCTTTCAGATGAATTTTATAGAAAGTCGATAAGTTATAACATTCAAAAAATATCGAAGAGAGAATAAGTAAAAATATGAATTTTCGACATTTGAAAAATTTTGAAATGCTATAACTTCTAAACTAATCGACCGATTGAGCTCATTTTCCAACTAGAGCAAGGCAGTCACCCACAGAATACGTATACCAAGTTCCAAAGCGATCGGTATAAAATTGTCGTGGTAATCAAAGTGACAACCTGCATAAAATTAGTTTTTATGATATTTTGTAAATTTTTAAAACCATTTATCTATTAGAAAAAGTGGTCAAATCAATGAGCTGCATAGTGATAATTAAAGGCAATCGAACGAGCTTTCAGATAGAACAAACGAAAATGAGCTATCTCTTTCCGTTTAAGTTACATCTGGTTGAATCAATAAATAATTTTTTTTTGAAAATTTTACAAAATTTCAATTAACCATAAATACTAAACTTATTGACCGATTTGGCTCATCTTCGAGCTCATCCAAGGTAATCGTCCATAGAATAAATATACAAAGTTTCATTAAGATCGGTGTAGAATTGTGGACGCTATCGTTGGAGAACAGCGCATTTTATCGTATATATATATATATATATATATATATATATATATATATATATATATATATATATATATGTAGTGACAGAGATGAGGTTTATAGGAACTTAATCACTACGTTAATTAATTTATCTGAATCCAATTATTAGAGTTAACAAAATAATAAATAATTAGTTTTATTTAATAAATTATGATACAAGATAATGCTGGTCGCATTAGATGTGTTAGCTAGTTGCAGTGTATCTCTCTAATGTACGCGTGTACTGTACTATGTACTTGTGTGTACTGTTGCTACCGAATATCGTATCCGCGTGGGGGAAAGTATTCGGCGATCGATGACGATCGATGGTTGGCGGACTTGTCCGAAATTATGAATATCAATAATGTAAGTAGTGACGTAATCGCTACATATATATATATATATATATATTTGGTGACGATACTTTAGGTTTAGATTGCAATAATCACTGCCTAAGTCGCCAACTACCAAAGAGTGAAACGTTGTGAGAGACGATGAGAAAAGGAGAGATGGAAAAATGTATTCGTGGGGTGAGAGGCGTTTCGTCTTATACGATAGCTGAGACTCCTCAGTTAGGTGTGTCTACCGTATACCCCACCTAAGACGCCGTATTGGAAGTTACATGTTGGAAATGTTATATATTGAAACAGGCATAGGGACGAGGACTGGCGAGAGGCGCGAGTTGTGAATGCCATCTCGCGGAGTGAAGCGGAACCACCACATATATAAACTTTTGAACCAAATGTATTTCCTGACTCAGCTTGTCGAAGCGAGTTTAGAGGTAGCAAAATTTTTCGAAAATTCCCTCATGAGGACAAATACAATAGTTAAATTTTTATGAAATCTACTAAAAAAATCTAAAAACTGCCTGACCCTGCAGACCAGCTCCAACACTTCCCGCTGTTTCCGAGCTCCCTGAGCTCGGAAACATTATTACTTGTGAATTTTTGAGCTCAAAAATTTATTGAACGGTAAAACATATTTTCACTGAAAAATTATAATTTTTGTCCGACGATATCTTTGGAATGAATTAACCGATTTGAACGTTCTTGATGGCAATCAAAAGGGCTCAACAAGACTTAAAACTGATTACATTTTGAGGCGAATCGGGCATGTGGTTTATAAGTTATACGCAAAACACCGAAACAAATAAAAAATTTTATTTTTATTCTTTGTATAACTCGTAAACTACATGACCGATCTACCCCAAAATCGAATAAATTCTGAGTTTTGGTGAGCCCTTTCGATTGCCACCAAGTATGTTCAAATCGGTTCATTCGTTCCAAAGATATCGTCGGACAAAAAAAGGTTCACACACACACACGGACGGACGGACAGACAGACGTCCATCCGGGAATAGTCAGAATAGATTCCTAGGACCTCAAAACGTCGACATCTGATGAAAACTCGATTTTCGAAAATCGGACCGAAACCAATAACTTCCCCTTTTTTGAAAATTTGCAATTTTCTTAGCGGGAAGTTAAAAAGAGCGACATCTAAGATAAAAGGCGGGATATTTAAAAAAAAATGTTAAACTGAAAATAAGAAATAAAAAAATCAAATTGATAATTTGTAAGTTGAATAAAAATTTATGATAAAGAAAAATACATTAATATTATATAATAAAAGTAATGATTGAAAATAAAATGAGCGATTGAGACGTGCACTTTTGGATTTTCCAACATTTTTTTGTAACTTTTTTTTATAAGAAATTATTTTTTATAATAATTACACCGGCGCACAAAAAAAATTAAGTAGAATGTGCATTTGACCGGACCTACCTATGGGTACGTATTTTGGTCCGTTGAATCCGAATTCGAGGTCAGTTTGACCCCTACACCCCCAAAATTTCGAGAAAACTTCGAAAAACCGTAAAAATGATGAAATTCGGCAGTTTTAATAATAAAAAAATTTTTTGGAACTAAACTAAGCGTGATTTTCATGTATTTCGATCCGCTGAATATGAATCGAAACTTTATTAAGACCAAGAGCCATTTTAAATGTAAAAAAGTCACACAAACCCTCCAAAATTCCGAAAAAATATAGTTTTCATGATAAAAAAACTTTTTCTGGTCCAATTCAGATAAAATTTTATATCTTTTCATGTCTTCAATTCGCATCTTAATTTTTTTAGTCTATTCACCCTCTAAAGCTGGAAAAATTCGAAAAAATTGTAAAAATTACCATTCATAACAGAAAAAAAATTGATTGAACATGATTTAATGCCTAAAATAAATACTCTATAACGTAGATATATCTAATGACTAGAAATCTGTGAAATACACAAGACATAAAAAGATAGAAAGAAATGATTTTTACGAATCCTAAACTTTCCTTTGTTTGTATCGCTCTCTTTTATCCTCAAATGATCTTCGTAGTGGATTCCTCTTTCGTTTACGATTTTCTTCGGGTACTTCTCTTTTTAACATCCAACAAAAATCTGCCATCATGTTAACACTCCAATTTCCTTGGTATCTACTCTCCATTTCACTGATGTCTTGGTGAAAACGTACTCCCTGTTCTTCACTATAGTCTCCACAATTGTCAGGGAAGTGGTCAAGATGAGAATCTAAAAAGTGTAATTTGAGATTCATTAAACAACCCAAATTTTTGTAGTTTTCCAGCAATGCGTCAACTAAAGTGCTGTAATCCTGACTTCTGTTATTTCCCAAAAAGTTTTGTGAAACATTTTTGAAGCTTACCCAAGCTGCTTTTTCTGTGTCGTTCATTGTTTCTTCAAAATTTGCATCCTGAAATAAAGATCGTATTTGGGGTCCATCAAAAATTCCCTCTTTCAATTTCGCATCACTTATTGCAGGGAACTTTTCTGTCAAGTATGCAAAACAATCACCATCTTTATTCAGAGCTTTCACGTACTGTTTTATGAGTCCCAACTTGATATGTAGTGGTGGCAGCAAATATTTGAAAGGCTGAATTAAGGGTTGTCGTATAACGTTATGGGAACCTGGATTCAATGCAGATCTTGATGGCCAATCTTTTTTGACATAGTGATTTTTGCGGTCTCTGCTATCAAACAAACATAAATAGCAAGGATATTTGGTGAATCCCGATTGCTGACCTAAAAGAAGTGTTGCGATTTTGAGATCTCCACAAATTTTCCAGTTATGCTCTGAATATTTTATTTTTCCCAATATAATCTGTAAATTTTCATAAGTTTCTTTCAGTTTTGTCGAATGAGCTATTGGAATCGGCGCAAATTCATTCCCAATATGAAGCAAAATAGCTTTAAGACTTCGTTTCGATGAATCGATAAAAAGTCTCCACTCATCGTCCTTATACGTGTTCGGTTTCAATTCATCAACTACAGCTTTAACATCTGAACAGTATACCACCGAATTTTGATCGTCGTTCATAAAAAATTTCCGGAATTTTTTTTCCCTATTTCGATAGAATGTCACTGATACACCTTTAGCCAACAAATGTTTTTCTTTCAACCTTGACGCAAGTAATTCAGCTCATCTTTCGGTAAAGCCAAGTCTCGAACCAGATCATTAAGTTCTTCTCGGCTAAACGTTTCAGGGTCTTTTGTTTTTTCGCCAGGTAAGTACTCTTCATCTTCTGAATGTTCTTCTTCCGAACTTTCTTCAACTAGCTTATCGTCTTCTTCTACATCCATTTCTTCAACCGTATTAACTTCCTTGCCAACTTCTATTTTTTGTGGCTTAATAGCTGATGAAACATTGGCGTATACAATTTTCTTTTTTGTATTCCAGGTGAACCCGGAAGTATCTGTCATACAGAAATAACAATTCTGTAAACCAGTTGGTGAAGACCATATCATTGGTATTGTGAATTTCAAGTTGTCCTGTTTCTTGTTTTTTTCCCACCGGATTAACATCATGTTACATCGACTACAAATCGTATGTGGAACCCCTGCTGAATCCAAATTAGTAATTTGGAGACCAAAACATTCTTCATAAATTTGTTTGATCTTATCAGATAACGATCTTCGATTCCTTTCCAAATTGTATTCTCCACAATTGTAACAAAATGAATCAGGACTTTTATTACACAGATGAGAATTACTTCTTGTAATAGTATACTCTCCAGTAGCCAAGTTTCCCACTTCTGAAGAGCTGCAGTCGCTTGATGACGACGCCTCCGAGCCTGCTTTCTCACCCTGACCAGACGCCGATACTGGGGCTCCGACTCCCTGCATCGTAAAGTACTTATCACTTGTATCTGCCATGACGGCACACACGCCGTTAACCCAGGGACTCTGCCAAATGGTTCTGTTGCCCACCGTCACCACGTGGAGGTGCCCTGGTTACAGGCACAAGCAATTAAGTCTTCAGAAGTCAAAAACGAGAGTAAAAAAACCAAAAAAATTACTTTTTTCGAAATTTTGGAGGGTTTGTGTGATTTTTTTACATTTAAAACGGCTCGTGGTCTTAATAAAGTTTCGATTCATATTCAGCGAATCAAAATACATGAAAATCGCGCTTAGTTTAGTTCCAAAAAATTTTTTTAACTTCCCGCTAAGAAAATTGCAAATTTTCAAAAATTCGGGAAGTTATTGGTTTCAGTCCGATTTGTGAAAATCGAAATTCCAACAGATGTCGACGTTTTGAGGTTCTAGGAAGCTATTCTGACTAAATTCAAGATGATGTCCGAGTGTATGTATGTATGTATGTACGTACGTACGTATGTAAATATTCTGTAACTTTTGAACGGATGAACCGATTTTGAACTTTAAGGTGTCATTCGACGCGGCTTGTTATTTACTATGAACACTGAAAATTTGAGCTTAATCGGTCGGGTACGTTCGGAGATATTTCAAAAATAAAATTTTTTCAAAAATGTTTTTTTTGAATAACTTTTAATTCGCTCGATGGATTGATTCCAAAATCTAATCAGCTCTAAAACTTTGTAAGCCGCGTCGAATGCCGCCTCAAAAATCAAAATCGGTTTATTTGTTCGAGAGAAACCGTTAACGAAAGAATTAAAAAAAAAAATTTTTTTTAGTATTTTAGAAATTTCTCAAAAACGACTCGATAAATCAATCTCAAAATTTGATCAGTTGTAGAACTCAGTAAAACGCGTCGATTGCCACCTTAAACGTCTCAATCGGTTTATTCGTTCGAGAGATATCCTTGTAGAAAAAATGGTAAAAAACGTTATTTTTCGAAAATAAACGCATACAAAAGTATTTTCGAGCTCGAAGAGCTCGAAAATGTATCCACAACAATTTTTCGAGCTCAAGGAGCTCGAAATATGCGGGAAGTTTTGGGGCTGGCCCACAGGGTCAACCGACAGACCGATTTTTTATCATTAAAACTGCCGATTTTCATCATTTTTACGGTTTTTCGAAGTTTTCTCGAAATTTTGAGGGTGTACGGGTCAAACTGACCTCGAATTCGGATTCAGCGGACCAAAATACGTACCCGAAGGTAGGTCCGGTCAAATGCACATTCTACTTAATTTTTTTTGTGTGCCGGTGTTATTAAAGCACTCTGGGAGAAAACTATTCAATTATAGAGAAAGGTGAGAATAAACCTCTACTATCAAGAATAATAAAGAGATATATGAATGTACTAACCGTTCATTTCAGAACAGGACTGAATACTGTTTTGGATATTAATGCACTGAGAAAAAAATTATCGTCTGACAACTAAATTTTAGTTATGACAACAAAATAATTTGATTGCCCATTGCCAATCATATATTTGGTTGTTTTAACTAAATATTTTATAATCCTCCAACAAAACAAATTATTAGAGACTACAAAATATTTAGTAAAGATAATTACGCGTTGAGTAGCAAGCCTAAAATCAAATTGATTATCTGTAGAGCTTATAAAGTAGGCATAATGAAATATATTAGTGAGCCTTAGAGAATTAGTTATTAATAATAATTAAATATTATTTTACAATGAGAGAATATTTATTCAACTATTAAATAAATGCCTATTTAGAAAAAGAATTTATTTCCTTGACACGTACTTTTTTTTATGTACTGTGACAAAAATTGTTCAGGAAAACATTAATATTAAACATTAATGTCATAGTGTAATACAGGATACCCTTATATTACTATAAAAAAAGCACCAAGTTACACGTCCCATAAATGCTTCAAGTTTGGGATATAATAACTCTGAAATAAGTTTCTTACCAGGGACACTACAAAAGGTGAGCGCGATCTAGTGGCGAGCACCAAACTACTCCCGCTACTGCTGCCTAGCACCATAACTTTTTAAATCAATAATCATTAGGTTTTAATATATATTTATTAACATCAAACAAATATATATATTTATTCTAAATGAATATATGTATTTGTGTCTAAGTAATATTTATTAGCCTTAACATAATGATATTTTGCTTTAATTTTTGAATTTGTTGGCACTACAAAATAATTTAGTTGTCTATCAAATAAATATTTTCTCAACTTTACCAAATGATTTTATTATCGTAGCAAGAGAAATACTAACGTCAACCAAATAGAGTTTATTAAAAAATTTGTTAAAAATGAGAAAATAGATTATATTGACGTTATAAAATTGTGTTGTCCCAATTAAATATTAGTTTAACAGAATTTAACAAAACCAATTTAATTGTCCGAAGAGAAATTTTTTCTCAGTGTGACAACTATTTTGACAGTAACCAGTCATGTTTCATGTACTGTGTAAGACAGCACTGGTTACTGTTTAAAAAGTAATAGTTCGTGTTAAACTATGACTCATTCCTGTTCTAACATGAATCAGTCATGTTAAAATGTATTTTTACCTATATTGTTCGATGATTACTGCACGGAAAGAAAATTCTAGCAAAGTTTACGATGTTAATATCGTAATCGTGGACTAGACTTTTATTAGCGTCAATTTTAAAATATCTTATTTCAAAATTAACTATGTGGGTTATATTTTTTACTATTTAAATCGTAATTTTAACAAAGACTTTTAGGATTCAAAATTACAATTTAACATCGTAAAAAAATTCCATGAAATCACTTGCATTTGAATTTGTAAGTTTTACATTTTAGATATTGAAATTTCAGACCGTACCGCGGCAATTAGCTGAGTGTACGAAGATACTAATCTTACTCTATTGTCCGTAAATATTTTTTAAATAGTATATGTGAGTGCACGTTGCACTGAGCCATGCCTCAATATTAGAGGTTATAATAATAAGAGTCTTCTGTTTCACGGGTGTCTCGTATCAAGTTATTGTTCCACGTGGTGTCGTCTAGTGCATTATTTATAACAAATAAAATTAATTCTCAGTTTGATGTGTCCATTTCCAGACTTACGAAATATGTGAGAATTATTGTAGCACGTGATTGTATGTGTAAGTTGTGATAATTAATAATAAAAATAGGAACATTGAAACCTGTACTTTTTAATTTTTTAAACTATTATATTTAAATTAAATGAATATTTTTTTTTTTTTTTTTTTATTGCTTTCTAAGAGTACAGAAGCCTCCGTTATAGCAATGAGGTGGCTAGATTATGCACAAAAATTTTATTACATTATAATTACTTAGTAACTAAAGGAGATACACAAAGGAACAAATAGTACCAAAATCAACAACTATAACCATAAATATTACACAATATAATCAACTACTGCTTGCGAAATAGCGATTTCTCTGAGCTGCATCACTTCGGAGATATAACAAGCCAGATTTTTGATTTCAAAGGTCGACTTGGGTTCCAACAGCTTGACAATTAGTAAAGCGCTTGGAAGGTTTATGTTTAGCGATCCAAAGTATTTTAATCTTGGCGTTTTATAGGAGGGACACCGAAGAATGATATGCTCCACAAAATTAAATGAATATTTAACCTTTAACATTTATTTATCTCTTCTAATGAAAATTTTCATTTGTTTTAGTTTTCCTCTGTTTTTGATATTTTATTAGTAGTACTACAATATTAGTCTTAATTAAATAAGTAAAGAAAATTAAATAATTATTAAATTTAGGAAAATAAAATTTTTTAAATTTATCATTGGTAAGTGACAAATTAATATTTATGCAACGTTAATTCAACTAAAAAAATCACAGTTACTTTAATTGGGCTATAAAATTTATGTATTTTACTGATAAAATTGCTAAATGAATAGCATTAATTTGAAAAAATAACTGAAAATTCACATGTAACTTTAAAATTTACATTTCGTAGTGGGTTCTATCACTATTCAAACTCGATTATTGAAAAAAATAAACACAAAATACTACTAACTGAAAATGAAAAATTTACAGTTTATAGTGGCAATATCGTTATTTTGAGAAACAAGTTTTAAAAATTTTAACGTAAAACTTGATGAGAAAAACTGTAAGTTTTGAAGCATATCGAATGATACTTTGATAATTTCCAACAAATATTACAGTGTGAGAAAGTAAACTTAATACATTTTCAAACTGTAATATTTCATACTTAAAATGTAAAACTTACTGCGCGGCGCCAAACTGTAACTTTTACAGTTTCGTTTATGAAGAGCTGCATTACTATTTGAAAATGTAATAAATGCTCGTTTAAACAGCGATTATTCCTGTTTTCTTTTTTCCGTGCTTGTATGGTTCATATATGACCATGCATGACTGTATTAAAAAAGTTGTTATGCCCATGTATGGCCATATATGCTCCATGTATGGCCATGTATGATTCATTTTTCACGAGTATATATATATATATATATATATATATATATATATATATAAGAATTTGAGCTGACTATTACAACTACTTATAAACAGAATGTTGTAGTGTAAAAAAAATTGGAAATGTTTTTGATATCACTAACAGCATATTGATGCACGGAGAAAAAAATTACAGAATTTTTACTAAATTTGAAAAAAAAATTACGATCCGAGAAAGTAATCTCAAAATGTTAAAAAAAATCATAACTTTTACATAACTCAAAGTAAAATTACAACATATTATTTAGAATAATAATATCTGTTGATTATAAAAATTACTGCATTCAAGATAGAATTTACTAATGACGAAATGAAAACTAATAATGTACCAATAATTTTTACTACTGTACTTAGTAAATATTATTTAACGCGCTTTGTGAAGGATGCATTCTGACGAGTAATTTTTACAATCTCAAATAGTAATTTTATCTCCCGGAGTAGCAATTTGTTTTACCGACATTCTAAAATAATAATCACGCGCGTCGGGAGACGTTTATTCAGGTACTACTACCCTATCCAAAAATTCCCATAGAATCCACTCAACTGCGACAAAAACCGCTTAAAATCCTATAGACTCTATTGGTTTCTATACGGTTTTTGTCGCAGTTAAGTGGATTCTATGGGAATTTTTGGATAGGGTACCTACTAACGAACAGAACTTACACACACACACATACATAGGTTGAATGGGGATTCACTTTTACGAGACGCACAAACACACAACACTCAAAACACATACGTATACACAAACGCGGAATAATTTATAATGAAAGCTTGAAAATAAAATTATTTGCCTGACGTTGGGATCGAACCCGGTCCTCACTGCTTCTTCACACCCTGACCAAGTACGTTGACAGCTCAGCCACAATAACGATTAGAAATTCTGAGTTTATAGCAAGTATATGGGTAGGATACAACATCACTGGCATCATGTATATACCCTGAACTAAAAATTACAATCTCAAATAGTAATTTTATCTCCCAGAGTAGCAATTTGTCTTACCGATATTCTAAAATGTACACTACTTACATAAAATTACATTGGAAATAACTATTTTTATAAGATTTTAAGTTTTCATTGTGAAACGCATTAGACTAACATTTATTATCGTGTCAGTTAAAATATTTAGTGTATCTGATAAATTTTATTATGAATAAAAAAATTTGTTTCGGCTTGATAATAATTTTTATAAAGTGTAGTTTAATATTCAGTATTACTGTAGCAAATTTTAATATTTTAACTTCACAATAATTTCAATACAATGTTTTAATATTTATCAACTACGGAACAAAAATTCTGACTAATGTACTAATCTTTGATAAATCTAATAATCATTTCTACTTCTTGTAAGATTGAACTATTTTTATTCGAATAAGTAAATATTGTTTTTTTCCAAGTGAAAATTTAACAAAGCTTTAATGTAATTTTTACAATTAACTAGAATTTTCTACAAATAATAGTAATTTTTTATGTATAATTGTAATTTTTAATTTTAGATAAACATTTTTAATATCTAATGATAATTAATACAAATTTAAAAATTATATTTTTGTTTACATAATTGTACTTTTTATTTAGCAGGACAAAATCATTTTTAGATTCAAATTAAATAAAAATTACAGTTTTAAAATAAAAATTATCAAAGTCGTGAGAGATTTTTCAATTTTTTAAGTAATTATCTTTACGAAGGATTGTAATTATTATGATAAATGAAAATTACGATCTAGATAGTAATAATTGAAATCAAAAATTAATTTACTATAAATCATCGTAATTTTTTTTATGGATTGTAATTTTTCATTTGAGATAGCAAATCTTTAGTCATGGTTGTAATTACTATTTAATTTTCAGCGGCATTTTTCTCTGTGTGATTATATTTTGCTTTTTCGAAAGTGATTATATTCTTTGAACCTTACATAGCACAACTAAACTTCGTTGTAACTGTCGGTCGCATAGCCTAGACGTCAAAGCGTCGGTCTCTTGTACGGAAGGTCCCGGATTCAAATCCTACTAAAGCGGGTGCGGTCATTAATAAGTCTAGCGTTTTTTCTCTGAATTGAAAATTTCCAATTTGATTAGAAATTCAATTGTTCGCATACCTGAAAATCTTTGCGTCGCCAAAATAATTAAAAAAAAAAATTTTTTAATTTTTTTTTTAATTTAGTTAAAATTTCTATACATAGTCATATCAAGTCATATATGGCCGTATCAAGCTATGTATAGCCATACATGGCCATGTATGGTCATATATGACCATACATGGTCATATATGGCCATGTCTGGCCAATTTCCATACATGGCCATGCATGGAGCATTCATACATGGCCATGTATGATTCATTTTTCAGGGGACTATATTTATCTTTCTATGTTCTTTTGAATAAAATAAATATTACAGTGCTGCCTCTGTTACAATACGATGTAAGCTCTAAAAATTACGATAATTTATCGTAGTTTTTAAATATTAGCTGCGTCCTCCGCAAGAGGCACTCTCATGACTTATGAATGTTTATTCAGTTTAAGTGTAAGCTCTTCGGTGGCCAAGTGGTCCAAAGCGTCGGACACTTCGTACTTGAAAGGACTAGGGTTCGAATCCAACGTCCGAACGATTATTATTTTATTCTTTTATTTAGTTTCTCTTCAAATTTTACGATATTCACATGGTAATTTATATTATAGAGCTTAAGAGGGTTTGCCATCTATTCTCTTTCTCACACACATGTGAACAAACGAAACGGTCCGTGTTGTACTTACATTAGCAAATGGAAATTTCAAATGAGCCGTTCTCAGGTATAAACTGAAATTTCCGAACCGGAAGCATTTCATTCGATAAATAATAACTTTACGCACCAAATGACATATTTTATTTAATTATTTGGGCCTTTATCTATGAAAACGGTTCATTTGAAAATCACCTGTTTCACTCTCTTAAGACTTTGTATTATTTGTCTAAAGTATTATTTCTTAAATGAAATTTCCAACGCTACATCGTAAAAATTACGATTTTGAAAGTCTAGTCCACCACTACAATAATCAATAGGACAAATTACGATATTATTATCGTAAATTTTGCTAGAATTTTCTTTCCGTGTGCGAAGAACAGTAACCAGTACTATCTAGTTTTTTCCGTATAAAAGTTCAAAATTGTCTTAAATTTCGAAGTTCACTATTAAGAACTTTTGATGAATATTTTTGGAACTTTTTTTGCATGGATAATTGATAATTAGTTTTTGAATTTTAGGTAAGAGCGCAACACCAAAATATAGCTGTTGACTTTCTGGCACGTGAATTGAAAGTTTATTCACCAAAAGATGCTGAGGATCGTATTTTTTTCATTTCTGCTAAAGAAACTCTTCAAGCGCGTTTACAAGAACAACGTGGACAACCTGCTCACAGTATGTATTTTAATTTTATATTATTATTGTAAATTTTTAATCGATAAAATTAAACTTTTATTTATAGACGGTGCTTTAGCGGATGGTTTCCAAAATCGTTACTTTGAGTTTCAAGATTTCGAAAGAAAATTTGAAGAGTGTATATCTAAATCTGCTGTAAAAACTAAATTCGAACAACATTCACAGAGAGGCAAACATATTGCTACGTAAGATTTATTAATTATTTAATAAATTAGTTAATGGATGTGTAAAATGATAATGAGTTTAAATTTTATTTTTATTTACAGAGAAATCCGCCAAACATTAGATGAAGTATTGAATCGTGCTCAAAAGATGCGTATTGAACAATTAACAATTCAAAAAGAAGTTAACGATAAACTTAATTATACTGAAGACCAATTAGGATTAGTTACTAAAGAAATGAAAGATAAAATTCATCGAGTAGTCGAAGATGTTGAGCAACGTGTATCAAAAGCTTTAAATGCTGAAATACGTCGGCTTTCATCTCTTGTTAATGATTTTAATGTACGTTTCCATGCAGAACCACTTGTTTTAAATGTTTATAAACGTGAATTACATTCATATGTTGAGAGTGGATTAGGTACAATAATATTTTTAATGACAAATATAAATAAATAAGTGATTTATATTTTAAATTCATAATTAAAAAAAAATGATTTTCATAGGCTCTAATTTAAGGGCACAATTGAGCTCGGTATTAGCATCAAATATGGATTCATCGCAGCGAGAAATGACCAATCGAATGTCCAGTTTATTACCTGATAGTAAACGACAACTATGCTTAAATATTTTGCCTAGAAGAGAACCTTTTGAGATATTATATCGTCTTAATTGCGAAAATCTTTGTGCCGACTTTCATGAAGATTTAGAGTTCAGATTTTCATGGGGTATTACGGCATTGATTAATAGATTTTCTGGAAAACAAGGAAATAGATTAGCAATTGCAAATTATTCTCAAGAAGTTAGTCTAAGTTTCATTATTATTATTTTTTGAAATTTTAGTTTATTTATATGATTATTTATTCATTAACAGATTCCACCATCAATAACATCACCAACTGATAGTATAGATTCAATAAAATATGTAACAAATCCAATAAATTTATCACCACGTAACGACGATTGGTCATTAGCATCACGAATTGCATTCGCTTCTATTACATCACAAGGAACCATGGGTGGATTAATAATTGCTGGATTTGTAAGTGCTTAATTTAATAAAAAAAAAAAATTATATTTAATTTAATTAAAATTTCTTATTTAATAAATTTTAGATGTTAAAAACTGTCGGCTGGAGATTAATTGCTGTAACTGGAGCTATATACGGATCATTATATCTTTACGAACGACTTACATGGACGAACAAAGCTAAAGAACGTGAATTTAAACGTCAATATGTTGCTCATGCTACAAAAAAATTAAGATTAATCGTCGACCTTACATCTGCAAATTGTAGTCATCAAGTTCAACAGTAATAATAAATAATAAATATTTTATTCAATAATATAATTGTTAAAAAAATAAGTAAGTTATTAATTTAAATTAAATTTTTTACAGAGAATTATCGAGTACTTTTGCTCGTTTATGTCACTTAGTTGATGAATCAAATACAGAAATGAATTCTGAATTACAAAAAATAACTGAAACTTTAAGGTCACTTGAAACAGCAGTCACTAGTGCTAAAGTTTTACGAAACAAAGCAAATTATCTCGCTAACGAACTAGAATTATTCGACGCAGCTTATATTAAATCGTTAAATTAAATTTATGAAACTAAATAATCAACTTTTTTTTGTTTAAGATTTTTTTTTTTTTTTTTTAAATTCTGTAGTTTAAGATTTTTAGATTCTTATATTGTTTATAATGATTTTTAAGAATGATATTATAATCATTACCGTGTATAATCAATTGTTACATTACATTAGTTTATGGAATGTTATTACGATAAATTCTAGTCGTAAAATTACCGAAAATGGATTTAAATTATATTATTTATAATATTTAATATGTTTCATTAAATCTATACTCAAAATCTATAACTGTTGAAACAAAAATAATACTTTCCTCTTTATTAAAAGTCAAAATTTTTTGTTACCCTTCTATAATCAATTACTTTTTTTGACTCATCTATTTTTTGTTTACGAAAATTTAAATTAAATTGGATTCAATCATTCATTTTATCTCGAAATTAAAAACTACAATTAAATAACGTGAAAAATGATTTTTTTTTTCTTTGAATTCTGTTAATTATTTTTATGTATTTATAATATAGCAAAATTTTGTTTAAATTATAAAGAAGTAGATCGAAATTGACGATTAAATACGTTTAATATCCTAAAAAAAATGTATATTGTATTAAATAAATTAAAAATGAAGATTTTATAATTGATTTATTTTTTCATATCTATTTAGATTTAAAAAATTAAAAATTTTTGAAATACTTGGAATATTCCTCAGAAGTATTCGATATTATGAATTTTTTTTTTCAAGCAAAAATATTAAAAGTGCAGATTTTTTAATTACAGTGATGCTTGTCTAAAATAAATGATTTATATTAAAACATTGCAATAATGATGAACCGTATCAATTAAATAGTGTATACAATTTTAAATAAATAAATTTTTTATTTAAAATAAACTCTTTTATGTAAATTAAATATTATGATTAGCTTACATCGTAGTTTTATAAATTACAATTTAAACAAAAATTAATTTTACTAAAAAGTATGACCGGTTACTTATTTTAATTAAATGGAATTTTTAAAAAAATTTATCAAACTTTTTTTTAATATTTCCAATATAATGACTATACTAACTTTTGATTATGAATAAAGTGATTTCCTCTAAAGCTCATTGTACTATTTTTTGAATAATATTTTATGCTAAATTTTTCACTCTGACTTTTAGCCCAAAAATATAATTTAAAAAATCTTTTTATTATTTTTCATTTTAAAAATTTAATTAAAGTAGGTAGTTCGATTAAACACAATAATAAAAAAATCTAATTTAAAAATTAAAATAACTGTAATCAATGAAATTGATCTATGCACTGTTTTGTAGGACAAAAAATTTTAAATAATAATAATAATAATAATAATAATAATAATAATAATAATAATAATAAAGTCCTCCCAGAGAGTAAATCGCCGTCGGGAATTGTCGGAAATTTTCGGTTTGTAGTGTTAATGTGTAGTAACGGCGTGAGATTAGACTTGTTTTTCCATAGTGGGGGTAAAAACCGACGGCGACTTACTTTCTGGGAGGACTTTAGATTTCTGTTATTGAGACCTACGTATAGAAATTATATGACATAACTTTCTATTTATAATCGTGATAAAAATTGAATATGCCTTAATTACGTTATAAGTTATAACTAAACAGTAAGAGTATGGAAATATGCGTCAGACCCATGGATTGGATCGAAAACCTGAATACAATTATTTTCACTATATAGATTGACTGTACATACATACAAATATAGGTTGTAGGTACAATAAATAAAATGAAATATGTTAGTTTAACAAACGTTAAAAAAATAAATAGTTGTCAACAATTGAAATGTTTTTACGATAATAAGCAAAAACATTCATTGGTAAGATATTATTTATAATAAATTTATTTAAGTTGTGTAGTGTAAAAATCACTAATAAGTTTTAAATGTTAATTTTTTCAGCAGCAAGTGTCTAACCTTAAAGATCAAATAAAAAAAAAAGATATTATCGGACCACCAGATGAAGTTTCAAATTTACGAACGATTATTTTTGCTAAATCGCTAAATGAAACTAAATTAGAGAAAAAATATCGTGAAGCACGAGAAACAACACAAAATTGGAATAAAAAATTTTGGTTTGACCATAATTCGAAATTCATAACAGTATGTTTTTATTTTTTCTTATACCAATAATTTATCAGTTATTTATTATGATAAGAGAAGCAGCAGGTATTCAAAAATTTTTTTGTTTTTATAAGAAAATAATGTACTATGAAAAATAAATATTCCAAAACATCATTATGAAAACTTCAAGAAATTTTTCGAGTCCAGTTTTAAAAATATTTTTATATAAACATTTAATTTTTATTTTTAGAAATAAAAAAAAAATAACAAGTGCCTGCTGCAATCACTATCATTATTTATTTATTTTTGAATTTTGTTGTAATTAAATTTTCAATCTTTTTTATTTAGGAACGAAAAAAATTTCAAAAAGAATTAGAAGCTAGTGGCAATAAATCAATAACTGCAGATGAAATGTCTGTTTTTTATAAAAAATTTTTAGATAAAAATTGGAAAACTCATTTTAATTATAATATTTCATGGTATAAGCAAAATATACGGATACTTTTTCTTGAATTAAGAGTTAGATTATCAAAATTCAAATTCAAATGAATATGATGTAATTAGAATTAAAGTGATGATTATATAAACGTATATGATTGATATACCCTTATTGTATTATAAAAAAGTATGTATAAATTCCTCATCAAATTATAAAAAAATTTTAAAATTTGATTTATGTTGTTTCGATAACATCATAATGTATCAAAATAATGAATTGTAAATTTAATCGAATGTAATAATAATAACAATAATAATTTAAATAGATTCGAATCTGTGAACTTGAATATATCAACAAATAAATTATTGATAACTTCATAGTTGATAAAATTTTTTTTTATACGATGAAATAATTATAATAAATATTAATTTACAAATGAAATGGATCATAGAATACGTAAAAATAAAATTTTACCATCAAATA
This sequence comes from Microplitis deprimator, assembly GCA_964016945.1. Lineage (NCBI taxonomy): Eukaryota > Metazoa > Arthropoda > Insecta > Hymenoptera > Braconidae > Microplitis > Microplitis deprimator. The sequence goes on along the minus strand of OZ024708.1, from coordinate 14,261,728 downwards.
ATATAATAGAAACATTAATGAAAGTGTCACAGCTAAATTCTTCATCTTCCTCATCATCTAGCCGCTCAAATTATTCTTCATGTCTAAATAACCAAAACATTAGTTATCAAAAGTTACATGATATATCTCATAAGTTGTCAACAGAAACTAAATTTTCAATTGAAAATTTAAAAAAATTGACAAAGAATTATAATATAATAAAAGATTTTGAAAATGCTGTAAGAAGAAAATTACATGACAAATTAGTTCAATTAGAATGGAATAATTATATTCAATGGAATATACTATTGACTTTTAGTTTAGGACTATTGATACTTCTTTGTATAACAGATAAAATTTTTTTACGAACATCAGTACCATCATCATCAAAGGAAGAAAAAATTACAAAAATACCAAACAATATTCCTGAAACAATAAATTTAAATTTATCTAACGAAAATAAATTTTTAAAATGGATTTATACATTTTATCCATGTATTTTTCGTACAACTATCGTTTCAAATTTAACAGAAGCTTATACGTTTGCTCTATTTATTGGAATATTTATATGTATGGAAACAAGATTAAAACAGAAATTGAAAAATACACGTGATGTTTGGACGTAAGTCATCAAGTTATCAATTAAATATATAAAAAAAATAAAAAAATACAAAGTTACTTTGGAGTTTTTAATTGTATTTTTTTACAGACAGTATTGTGATGATTTAATAAAAATTCAATCATTAAATTTTGATGATTGTAATACAAATAAATTAGCAATTGAATTATCTAACGGCAAATCACAAAACAAGAGAGATGACTTTAGTAATTTATCTGAAAATATATCCAATAATATTAAAATTTTACCATTTGAAAAATTCAAAATTGAATCAGATTTGTATTGGCAATTACAACTGCTGGACAATGTTAATGAAATTACACGCAACGTTGAAAATACCGATGATTATTATTTAAAACGATTGGAAATAATAAATCAAGTTAAAAAAATCGATAATGAAAGTATCTACCATTGGAATAAATTAAATAAAAATAATATATGTTTTTGTCATGATAAATCTTTAGTATATAATTTTAAATATTCATCGAATTCTGTTAATATTGTTGAGACTTATGATTTAGAAATTGGTAAATTTATAAATTATTCAAATAATAAAACTGTAACATTTGACAAATCTACTGATACCTATTTAGGTAAATCAAATTCTATAATTAAATTTAAAGAACCAAATGCTAAAAAATCAATACTAAAATTAAATAATAATAATAAAAATAACAGATCATTAACAAATAAAATAAAAAATAGTCGTATCATTAGTTCATCACCGGCATTTCAAAAATTTTTATTAAAATTATAATTTTTATTACTTATTATACATCAACTTTTTTCTTATATGAATTATTTTGATTACCATCTTTACATTTTGATGTATAAAATTTTTCCATCATTAATTAAAAAAAAATTGTACTGCTAATTATAAAAAATAGATTAATATAAAAATGCAGTACTGTTTTAGTTTATTTTATAAAATTTTTTTTAATTGACAAACATTAAAATTATCATGTTAAATTTTTTTTTTTTTTATACCTACTTGTTCACTTATATTATTTTTTTTAAACAGTATCCCTTATACTTTAGTTTGAAGAAGATAGTTTGAAGAAATCAATTTAAAAAAAAAAAAAACAAAAATTGTCAATAATAATAAAAAATATTCACAATACATATCATAATAATAATAATTATCATAAACAAAGATTTACTTCTTAATTTGCTGTTATAATTATCTCGGTTATATACTCAGTCTCAATCATTTATTAAAGATTGAAATTAAGAAAGAGATTAAACAAAATAATACTAAAGATTATTCTATTAATAATTATTTAATCGAAAAGAAAAAAAATAAATTTAATATTTATAATAATAGTTATTAGGCTTGTAAATTATTATTGCTGGAATTATTAGGGTTTTGTAACATAGTTTTAGATCGTTTGACATTGCCTAACTTACAATTGTTGACATTGCTAGCAAATCTTAACGAATTCAAAGTTTCATTGTAACAATCATCAAGCGGCGATACATTAAGCAACATAAGAGTCTTTGAATTACCGCCGAGTGAAGGCATAAGTAAATGAGTAAGTTTTGAATTTCTATATGGAATATGATCTTGTTTTTTTAACAATGCAAGTATAACATTACCTAAATTAGCCAATGATTTATTTATATTTTTAGTTTCAGCAGTTCTAGCAGCTTCTTCATTTTTTAATCGTTCAGATCCCGCCAAATCGACTAAATTAAGATTACCAATAGACATTTCTTCTTTTTCAGCATGAGTACCAATTAATCTGATCCGCGCAACAGAATGCGATCGCGATGATCGTTCGTTTGATTTAGTTGCAGCAACTGCACGATTTTGTTGAGCTATCCTCAAACACTGATGAAGCTCTTCCGGGCTATGAATTTCTTCAACTTGTAAATTAGTTACATACAAATCATTACCTTTGGGATCAGCCATTCGTATGTCATGAGTCTTTTGATTGAAATCCAAAAGATCAACAATATGTTCATTATAAATCTCAAGAAAGCTTGCTTCTATTTTATATTCCCAACCGAGCAATTCAAACTCTTTCATTTGATCAAAAATATGTCTGACTGTTCTTGGTATCATACCTTCAAGCTCACGATCATTGGTACCTTCCATTGTATAAGTTTTACCTGATCCAGTTTGTCCGTAAGCAAAAACACAAACATTGTAACCCTCGAGTGCTGATTGAACAAGCATAGATAGCTCTTCAAAAACAGCAGCTTGCGAAGCTGTTGGTGGAAACACTTTATCAAATGAAAATTCTTGTTTGACACCACGAATTTTTCCACTACAGCTCATCGAATCTGAACCATCAGCTCGGCCAATTTCCAGTGTACTTTCATCAATGTAATTAATGGCACAAAGTGTTTTAGAAGATTCTTTCGAAATTTTTGGACGTACTCGACAGAATACACGTATATTGCCTTTCATTTCTTGGATAGTATTGTGAAGAACACGTCGATCTTTATCCATTTCATGACACAAACTTTGTAAATCTTTAACACGTTCAGTAAGTTCATTAATAGTTTTTGTTTTAGATTCTAAAGTAACCTCCAGATCTTTTAATTTATCAGAATTTTCATCAATCGTTTTACTTTGTTTTGTACACAATTCACGGTACTCTTTTAATGAAGCTGTTGCTTTTTCCAACGACTCCTTAGTTTCCTTTAATTCACTTTCAATTTTTTTGTTACTTTCCGTTAGTTCATTCATGTCCTTTTTCACAAGCGTCAATTCTTCATTCAATTTAATATTATCTGCTTCAAGATCAATAACTTTTTGTGAACATGTATCTTCTTTTTCTTGAAATTCATCAACAATAATCTGCAATTCATCACGTTGTTCATTTAATTCTTTATTTTTACTTTTTAATGATGACAATTCAGAATTAACAATTTCAAATCTTCCTTTCCAATCCCATTTGCTAACAGCTTTTGTTGGAGCTGCTTTAACTCCTGCTGTTTTGAATGATTTACCTGACACACCAGCATTGTTTGACGCTGATGATGATCCAGCGTTGATACTTCCAGTTTTAGGCAAAGGCCTGATTGCTGGTCGTTTTGGAGGTATAGGATTTGTTGATGTACCAGGTCTCTTCACAGCTGCTCTTGTAGTCATTGGCTCAGCTTGAGCGGTAGTATTTTTACGTACCATTGAAGCCATCGTTTTAGCACGTGCTAATGGTGGTTGGGATACTGGTGGTTTATTTTCTTTTTTTTTAACTTTTGGCGGACCATCAGCAATTACAGTCTTAGATATAGCTAAATCACCAGCTATTACAGTCTTAGATTTACCTAGATCTTTTAATAATGTCGTTGATGTTGTACTTGGCTTTGGTACTTGTAATGAACTATTTGAACTTGCAGTGGCATTTGTACCATTTACTGGCTTTTTTATACCAAATTTTGGTTTGGGTAAACGTGACTCCATCTGAAATTATTTATAAAAATTATTAATTCTTATACAAATTATTGAATTTTTAATTTAAAATAATTAATTAACTTCAAGTTATAAAGTAATAAATTTAATTCAAATCTAATTACTAGTTAGTGTCATCCAAAGTTAGGTTATGACAAATAAATATCAATTATATAAAAATCGAAAATTAAATATAAATTTTATTGTATAAGTTAAAAAATAATAAATAATCAACAAAACAATTCAAATGATAATTGATAAAATAGTAACTAACCTTGATGCTGATTAATTGTTCCTGTATACGTTTTCCGAAATATATTTTTTTAAATGCACAAATATTTCATACGGCACGACACAATTATAAAAAAACACTGATAAATTTATTATACAGTTCAACAAATTTTTTAAATTTCAATGCAGTGAGTTTGATCAACAGGTCATGTTGTACATATGAATATGTAACTGAGCGGCAGTTGAAGCCGGTGGCCGTTACTAACAAGTTTAAACTTGAATAAAAAACAACGCTTGGAGTTTTTATTTAAAAATTGTCACATGGTGTAATATATCAGGTTTTATTAAATATTCACAGCGATTGGCTAGACATGATTGATCAACCAATAAAGTGAGTTTGTTTCTAACGAGTGGTTTGAAAATTTGAAGGTCATGTGATAGTTTTATACGATATATATATATATATATATATATATATATATATATATATATATATATATATATATATATTGACAAAATGGCTGCCAGTATACCATCAGTTTGTTTTTAAGAACACAATGGGTGCGTTCCACTTGACGTTCACAACGCCACGCTCACGTGTATTTAGATAGGATTTTGAGGCGTTTTGAGCGTTGTGAACGCTTAGTGGAACGCACCCAATATGTCTCGATGACCGGGAAATTTGAATTTGCTTACTGAATATTATATTATTTGACATATTAATAGATAATGATAAGAAAAAAACCCACTCAACTTTTTAAAAAGCTGCAGAGAACCAATAAATTCGATGGAACCTTTAATTTATCATGAGGCTCGATGATAATGTATGAAAATCAAAATTTTACTAGTTCTCTGTAGCTTTTCAAAAATTTTATTAGATCTTTTTCTTATTATTATCAACTAATATAAGAAATTTCATGAATCATAAATTTTTGAACAGCAATTATAAAACCGAAAATGCTACTTTAAACCATAAAGAATCAAAAAAAATGTTGGAAAATCCAAAAGTGCACACCTCAATCGCTCATAATAAATATTAATATTTTTTTTTTAAATATTACTGTGATTATGTTATTATTTTACATTATCAATCATTATTCAATTTTTAAATTATCCTTTTTTTTGTTTCTAATTTTAATTTCATTTGTTTAGTTTTTTCTTTTACACGAAAACAAATTTATAGTAACAATTACAATAAATTATGGGAATGGTTTCCATAATGCATAGTAACCGGTTTTTTTTTTAAATGTTGATTATAGGAATAGCACCCATATATATTATAGTAACGTTTACCATAGTATAATGAGAACGATTACCATAATATTATGGTAATCTACCATAATTCTGTCACATGCGATATGGGAACTGTTACCATAATGATGGGAATCGTTCCCATACTTATGGGAACTTTTCCTCGAAAGTATGATCCTATATCCCATCATTTTAAGTAATCATTACCATAATGGTATGGAATGATATTTCATAAACGTACTAGGAACGGTTACCATAATAGTTTAATTTTTATTATTCAAAAAATTTTTTTTAAATATTCCGCTTTTTTTCATACTTGTCGCTCTTTTTTTAATCCTACTATCACATCAGTGCTGCTGCCAATAGTTTGTGGAGAGAAAGAAATATTAATGTACTTTTTCTTTATTATGGATTTTTATTCAACTTACAAATTATCAATTTGATTTTTTTATTTCTTATTTTCAGTTTAATATTTTTTTACTAACATTTTTTTTAAATATCCCGCCTTTTGTCTTAGATGTGACTCTTTTTTTCAAACATATTGGTACGATAGTGCTGCCACCACTAGTTGATAGAGAGAAACAATGAAAAAAATAATAACAACAGTAAAAATAGCAGCTAAATTTTTCACGAATAATCAGTTTTACGTCTTTAATTAATTACAATTAAACCAAAAGGATTCAGATAATGATTTTCATAAGGGTTCTTGGGATAAAAAATACAAAGACAATAAAAAAAAATTTAGGCCGATTAATGGTGTCTATCGGGAGTTATCGTGTTTCCAAAGATTCACACGTAACAACTGACAGCACTGAATTCTTGCATTAAAATAATTTTTTTTAAATCAATCAAATAATAAATCAACTCAACACCGGTCCCAAATTATTTCGTATTAAATTATCTTTGTACTTGTATACGATTTAACTCATTTTAGTGTAATAAAAAAAAAATAGCGCTGATTTAACATGAGTAAATTAGTCGAAAAAATAATTTCGACAGTAAGGCACACACAGCGCATTCGCGCTTGAGGTGTGCAAAAATACCTATGCTTACCTTAATAAAAACTATATTTTTGTTAATACATTCTTTAATTCACTATCTTCCATTTCGTTCCAATGTTCACTGTATAAATATATTAACATACATGTATTTTCACTACACATTGTTGACTAAGGATTAGTTAAAAAAAAAATTTGTGTATCTGAGAAACAAGTTTCTTTAATTAGAATCTAATGTGTTTTGTTTAAACATTTTTAAAATGTTTAATTTTTAATTATAATTATGCATAGCGGTAGTAAGTAAAAAAATTTTGAGTAGGTTCTTTTATAATTAAAAAAAAATACTAATATAATTAAAAAAAAAAAAAAATAACAACAAATTTTAATGAAAGGAAATTGTATATATTTAAAATTTTTCGTGCTTCCCGCCATTTTTTTTATTTTATTTTATTATTTCATATTAAATGAGAGTTATGAGTCGTGCACTTTTGGATCTTCCAATTTTTTTTTTTTATTATGAATTTTTATTCAACTTTTAAATTATTTTAATTTGATTTTTTTATTATTTCTTAATTCCAGTTTATTTTTTTTTTTATTTAAATTTTTTCTAAATATCCCGCATTTTTTTTGTTGTAGATGTCGCTCTTTTCTTTTTAATCCTACTGTTTTACGCTAGTGCTGCTGCCAGTAGTTAATGGGGAGAAAAAAAGAAAAAAAAAAAACATTTACTTTTGTATAATAACAACAGTAAAAATAAAAATGGCAGCTTAATTTTTCGTAAAAAATCAGTTTTATTGTTTTATTTAATTACAATTAAACTAGACGGATTTAGATAGTGATTTTCAATAGGGTTCTTGTGATCGATAATACAAAGAAAATAAAAAAAAAGTTAGGCCGATTAATTGTGTCTATCGAGAGTTATTTGGTTTACTAAGTTTCATACAGGACAATTGACGACTCGTGTCACTGCGATTAAAATAATTTATATTTAATTAATGGAATAATCAATCGACTTAAGATTGGGCCAAAATTATTCTTTAATAAATCGTCTTCGTGTTGGTATACAATTTGACTCATTTCATTGTAATCAAAAGAGTATAGAGAAAATTTAATGTGAGTGAGTGAGTCAAAAAATTTAGAGCGATCATAAAGCACCCTCAGCGCTTTCGCGCTTGAGGTGTGCAATACGTGGAATGAATTCATTTGGTCTATGATAGAGCCGATATCAGACAGTTCTAGAAGAGTTGAAATGAGTGTGAATGTAGCAGACATGAGAAAATTTATAAATTTGAAATAAATTAATTGAAATAATGCAATTAAAAAAAAAATGCACGTAAGGATCTTGCATTTTTGTAAATACGCAATTCTTAATTTTTACTCTTACATTGCATTTGTTTATTCTAAAGTTAAAAAAATTGCCAATTGTCAGCTACACTCACACTTATCATGAATTAAAACATCTTATTATACGTGGAATCAAAAATTAAGGTAGCAAAAACTGGTTTCGACGAGAACTCTCTAGATCCTCTAGATTATAGAAGGTAGAGGTACCTCTCTCTACCCTCCATAAGCGAGACAGTCGCATCTCGTGTTAAATTTTGAATATATTTTCACGCTATTTGGTTAACCAAAAGACAAGCATTATTTTTTCTTGAAAGATCCTTCTCCAACCCATCATCCAGCTACCAAAGCTAGGTATTTCAATACTGCCGGGCGAAGTAATCCAGTAACGATAATTTATTTATAGTAATTTAATTAATCAACTTCCCGATAGGTGGAGGACATAACAGTCTTTAGGGATGCGCAATACACACATCGATGTTTGTTTCGACTATCGATGTGTTTTTTTTAAGTAAACATCGATCGTCGATGTCACCAACTTTCTGAGAAAAAGTTTAGGACCCTGATAGCCAAGTTGGCGAGAAACTGACGAGAAACTTGCAGCCGCAACTGGACACCAAGTTGGCCGCCAACAGTTGGTACCTCCAAAGTTGATAGACATTTTCTGAGAAAGTTGGCGGTAACTTGTAGCCAAAAGTTGCAAAAGCTAAAGTTGTCGACAACTTGTCGTCAAGTTGGTCGGAAACTAATGAATGACCAACTTTTTCACGATCAACTCGTGCTATCAGGGGATATTTGTTGACGGAAAGTTGCCTTCACCCTGATAGCCACCTTAACCACAAGTTAACTACAAGTTACTGCTGCATTCTAAAAGGTAACTTAAAGGAAAGTGTTGGAGAGCAAGCAGTTACTTTTAAGTTGACCTTTTAATTGTCTGTAACTTTCTATTCAATTTGACTACAAGTATTAACGTCAGACTGACGTTAAATTGATTGAAAGTTTCTCTTCAAATTGACGGCAAGTTTTTCTGGCAAGTTACATTCAAGCTACTGCCGCATTCTGAAGCCAACTTAAAGGAAAGTTTTATATAGCCAAGGTTTGCCAGAAACTTTCTCGTTAAGTTAGCCGTAAATGTTTCACTGTAACACTTGTAGAGCAATGTCTGGCTATCAGGGCAATTTTTTCAGGAAGTTGGCGACAGGTTGCGGCACAAATTATTGATGAAATAAAACTTTCATTTTCGTTAATAAATGTAAATATGTATTAAATAATTAAATGAATAATAATCTATGTTGATAAACAAATTTTTTTTATTTATTTTCTTTCTATTACGAATCATGAACAAGTGATTAAAATCGGCCTGAATTTGATTGGTTATATTTAAAAAAAAAAAGTATTTTTCGGGACTTAAAATTTTTCACAAAATTTAAATAATAGAAAATTTTCATAATTTATTTATTAGAAGAATTATAAAATGGTTGAGCAAAATAATAAATTACGGGTAAATATTTATTTTTACAAAAAAAAAAAAAAAAAAAAAGGTTATCTTGTGGCTGGGCCGTACTCAACAAATTTTTGAATTTTAGATTTCTATTAATTTATTAATTGATCATCATTACAGCGATTTTTAAGCTTCTGATAAAATGCATAAGATGAACTTACTTAGAAGATTTTCATTAGTCGGGTCTCATAAATATTTAAAACGTAATTGGAAATCTAAAATCCGGAAATTCGGTTAGTACTGCCCCCTGATTTAATAAAATGATTTGGAATAATTCAAAACAATTTGAAATGATTTAAAACAATTTGAATCGAGTAATATATAGATGGAGCATGGAGCAAATCATTTTTCTTAATCAGGGCCGACCTTTAAAATATTATTTCATTGTTTATTACTATTAAAATATTTTTTACATAGATTTTAGCAATTCATGGCTATCGGCAATCGGGCGCTACTTTTAAAAGCAAATTAGGATCACTTAGAAAAAGTTTTAAACAAAAAATAGATTTTGTATTTGCTGAAGCACCACATCAAGTTCCACTACTCCAAACTGATAGTAATGAAGAAGAAACCACTGGAGATAGTATATATTAATTAAAAATTACTATTTAGTTACAGCTAAATGTTAATTTAATTTAATAATTATATTTTAAGCAAGAGGTTGGTGGTTTAATACAACAGATCATACATTTAAGGCAACTGAACCAAGTAATTTGTCTGTTGGTTTTAACGATAGTGTTAAAGTTATTGAGGATACATTCAAAGATCAAGGTCCATTTGATGGAATACTTGGATTTTCACAGGGCGCATCATTTGTATCTATTTTATGTTCTATGCAACAAAAAAAACGTAAGTTTATTATATTTTTTTATAAATATACATGTTAATATTTTTCATATTTTCAGTTGCGGATCATTTAATAAAATTTAATTTTGCAATTATGATATCAGGATTTAAATCTTTATGTGAACCACATGCTGTTTTTTATGATGAAGAATTTAATTTGCCAACGTTACATGTTTATGGTGAAACAGATAGAATCATACCTACAGGTACTTTACTTTGTTAAATATATAAATATAATGGGCTTCTATTATTTACTTATACTTTACATTTACAGAAATGGCTAAATCTTTATCAGATTTATTCACAAATAAAATAGTTGTCGTCCATGAAGGAGGTCATTTTGTAGCAGGAAAAAAACATATATATAATGATTTTTTCAGTGAAATATATGAAACAAAAAATAAATCAAAAGCATAATAAATATAGTTTTCATGATTCCACATCACTTATTTTTGACTAGCATGTTTTTAGTCCTCTTCCCCACTATTATCACACTGTTTCACTATTTTTTCTATTTCTCTCGCTATACAACAGATTTTCATGCATGTTGCTTCTCTTAGTGCGTTTTCTAGTTTCTCTTTCACTTCGTCCTCTGACCTCGTTCCTCTCCACTCCATTATTGACTTTTTGTTTGCATCACTCAACTTTGTTTCCAGTTTTCTACACATAAATAAATGCTCCAGTGTTTCATTGTTCTCACCGCAAGCTCTGCATTTCCAGTCCTTGTAACCCTTTTTTCCCGCTCTTCCAATATTTCCACACCTCAGTCTAGCCCATATTTCTTTATCACAGCTTCTTATTTTTTTATCGTCCCAGTAATGTTCCGTTCCTGCTTCTATTATTATTCTCTTATACATTTCGCTGTAGCGAGTTTACTATCGCTCTCATCTCTTTAGCCTCTATCTTCTGCTTCATTCTTTCCAGCCCTGCTTTTGCTGCATTCTCTATCTCTTCTGTTTCCTTATTTTCATAAACCATTGTTATTATTTCCTCACTTCCTATTTCTTTTAAGATTTCTGCCATTCTCTTTCCCCACTTTGTTGGGTTTTTATTTAGTACTCCTCTCATTTCCTCCTTTAAACATATCTTTGGCTATCTATCATTTTCCATTCTTGTGATATCCAGCATGTACCTTATCGCTCTCTCTCTTATGACATATTCCACGCTCATCCTTCTTGTTTATTTTCTTGCAATATAGTTGGACGTATTTTTTGCCACTCCCAGACTCATTCTGTTTAGTTTATTCTGTATTGCGTTCATATTGTTATATATAATCTTACATAATTATATATGGTTATATGTAATTAACAAGCAATCTCCAGATTCTACACGGAGGAAAATGTCAAGTGAATATGCCTATGCAGCACAGTAATATTTACATTACTCTATAGTTTGTGTCCTGCCGCTCTTATACACAAACTATAGAGTAATGTAATTATTACTGTGCTGCATAGTCACATACATGTGTTTTACTACAACCCTGATTAAACAAAACGATTTGTGACGATTAAAACTGTTTTAATCGTCACAAATCGTCATGAATCGTCAATTGATGATTAAAAACGATTAAATTTTTAATCGTTTTAAATCGTCGTGAATCGTCAATTGATTATTAAAGAAGATTAAAAACGATTAAATTTTTAATCGTTTTTAATCGTCGTGAATCGTCAACTGACGATTCGAGAGGATTAAAAACGATTAAGTTTTTAATCGTTTGAAATCGTCGCGAACCGTCAATTGACGATTCGAGAGAATTTAAAACGATTGTTTTTAATCGTTTTAAATCGTCGTGAATCGTCAATTGACGATTCGACAGGATTAAAAAAGATTAAAAATTTAATCGTTTTTAATCTTCTTTAATAATTAATAGACGATTCAAGAGGATTAAAAACGATTAAATTTTTATATCGTTTTAAATCCTCACGAATCATCAATTAATAATTAAACAGGATCGAAAACGATCGAAAATTTCGAATCGTTTAATACCTAAGAATCGTAGACTGATGATTAAAGAGTTTTTATAATCCCTGATTTAAAAACATGATTTAGAATAATTTAAAACAATTTGAAATGATTTAAAACAATTTGAAATGATTTAAAACAATTTGAATTGACTAATATATAGATATACACTTATCATGGAGCAAATCATTTTTCTTAATCAGGGATGGTAATTGTTTTTAATATATTAACTTACTTACATAATTTTTAAGTCTTAAATAAATCTAGGTCCCAAATAACAACTATTATGCTTTTATCATTTTTTTAATATCGGTCATTATTTTTTTTTGTTATAATAAAAATTCAAAAAATTAATATTTAAATTTTTTGAAAATCATTTTTATTTTTTTTTTGAAAAAATACAGATAGTTTAATAAGTTAAAACATTATAATACCATTTTGTTCATATATTTATCGAAAATATAACAAAGACATAAAGTTTCAATTTGTATTTAGAATATAATAAATAAATAAATATTTAAAGTAATTTTGATCGTAAGATTAGATCACCAGTACTGAGCCCCTAACCAGTAGCCAACCGGTTATATACTCCAACATTAGCTCAAAATATATATAAATATAATTTAACATAAAGTGGCTGTGGCTACTGGTTTCGGGCTCAGTAGTGGCACTCCTACCCTTTGTAGGGTTTACATTCTATCTTCGTCAATTTGTAATTCAGGCTCACTCTTATCTGACTCACTCTCGACATTATGATTATAATGACGATCAATTTGTTTGTATTTTTTAATACTTTTGTTTAATTCTTCTTCTTCGACATCATCACCGTCTGTTTGATAATTATTATCATTATTATCATCGTTATGATTATTATCATCATCATCATCATTATCATCATCATCATTGTCGACATTTATTGAGTCATCAGCAACATGTTCGATTTCGTTAAGAACTTTTTCTTTTCTTTGGCGGTTATCTTTCAAATTTTTTGGTTTAGGTTTACTCGGCGGCCTCTTCAAGTTACTGATAAAATTTGTGAGATAAGTTGATAATTTGCCTAAAAGTATATCTCTTCTCGGGATTTTGTAATTTTTTGTGTAAACAGAGTTATCAAGATAATATTTATATACACCTGAAAAAAAAATTCATAATTCAAACTATTACATTTTCGATATTTTCAAAAAAAGACAAAAAAAAAATATGGCAAAATATTCCCAGGGAATAATATTTTAATGAAATTTTATACTAAAAATAACGGGCAAAATTTTATAAAATAAAATTATTTAGAATATCGAAAAATTTTTTTTTTCTCGTTTTTTTTAATATTTTAAAAACTGTCCATTCGATCAATTCCAAAATCTAATCAGCTCAAGAATTCGATGAAAGCATTCGATTACTGCCAATAACGTTTCACTCGGTAATCCGTTCAAGAGATATCATCGACGGAAAAATGAAAAAAATCTTTTTTTTTTTTGTTTTTTGTGAATATTTCGGAAACTATCGAATCGATCAATTCCAAAATCTACTCAGCGCTAGAACGCGATAAAAGTATTCGATTGCTGCCAAGAACGTCTCAATCAGATAATCTGTTCGAGAGATATCGTCGACGGAATAATAAATATAAAATCTATATCTGCTTTTTTCATTGAATAACATCATAATTACTGAACAACATTACTCAAAACTAATGTGTTCTTCTTTATGTAAGTCATTAGAAGTGACTGCTTAAAAATCGTCATGTTTGCTCGTATCACGATATACTCACACGATATAGATACAACGTATCACGTAGATACTTATTTTTAAGCTAATTATTGAACATAATTGTAAGTATTTAACATAAAACATAACCCTTTTGAGCTTAAAAAGCTCATAAAAAAGGGAAACAAAGATATTTTCGAGCTCGATTAGCTCGAAAATGTGTTAATACTGTTTTCGAGCTCTCAGAGGGAAGTTTTGGGGCTGTCCCGCAGGGCCAACCGATGCCCAGATTTTTTTTTTTTAATTTTTAGCATTTTATTTTTATTATTTAAAACTGTAGATGAAAATATTGTTGGAATGAAAAAGGTACCAGTATAAACAAAATTTTCATTTACATCAAGTAATAAATCGAAAATATTTTATTATTTATAGACGGGCTGTGTGCCTTATGATCAAAATTATTTTTTCAACTGATTCACTCACGTTAAATCGCCTTTACACTTCTTTGATTATACTAAAATGGGTTAAATTGTATACTGGTCTAAAGATCATTTGTTAAGGAATAATATCGACCCGATCTTAAATCGATTCATTATTCCATTGATTTAAAATGAATAATTTTAGTCCAAAAAACCTGCGCTGTCAGTTGTTACGTATAAATCTTCGGAAACAAAATAACTTTTTAAAAATGTTATAAATTGGCCTATTTTTTTTTTATTATCTTAATATCTTTTTTCACAAGAACCCTTTTGATAATCTCTATCTAAATCCTTTTTGTTTAATTGAAATTAATAAAAAAACTTAAAACCGGCAATTTATGAAAAATTTTGCTGCCATCTATTATTTTTTTTACTATTATTTTTTCTTTTTTTCTCGTCCATCAACTACTGGCAGCAGCTTTAGTGTGATAGTAGAATAAAACTATCAAAAGTAACACCTATACAAAAAGTTGAATTATTTACAAAAAAATTTTTAACAATAAAAATTAAACTGAAAGAAAGAACTCAAAAACTGAGACTAAAAATGCGAAAAAAAATTAATAAGTTGAATAATGATTGATGTAAAAAAATATTTCTAATAATGATATAATCAAAGAAATTATTAAAAACAAAAACATTAATAATTATCATGGGTGATTGAGTTGTGCACTTTTGGATTTTCCTACATTACTTTGATTTTCGTTAACGATTAAGCTAAATAAAATCATTGTATTCAGATGGAAAGCAATGTAAGTGATTTAAATGAAGAGATAAATGAGTTTTGCATACACAGAAGCGTTAATATGAAATAATAATATATGAAATAAGCGGAAAATATTCAAGAAAAATTAAGAAAACGGTAATATTTCAAATTTTTTGTTGATAATATTTAAACTAACGTACGCATCGCAATTAATTATGTGACCATTCGGAACCAGAAATTACAATATTATTTTACGATTAAAGACGATTCATGACGATTTAAAATTTTTAATCGTCATGAATCGTTTTTAATCTTCATTCGGAACCAGAAATTACAATATTATTTTACGATTAAAGACGATTCATGACGATTAAAAATTTTTAATCGTCATGAATCGTTTTTAATCTTCATTCGGAACCAGAAATTACAATATTATTTTACGATTAAAGACGATTCATGACGATTTAAAATTTCAAATCGTCATGAATCGTTTTTAATCTTCATTCTGAACCAGAAATTATAATATTATTTTACGATTAAAGACGATTCATGACGATTTAAAATTTCAAATCGTCATGAATCATTTTTAATCTTCATTCAGAACCAGAAATTATAATATTATTTTACGATTAAAGACGATTCATGACGATTTAAAATTTCAAATCGTCATGAATCGTTTTTAATCTTCAATCAGAACCAGAAATTATAATATTATTTTACGATTAAAGACGATTCATGACGATTAAAAATTTCAAATCGTCATGAATCGTAAAATAATATTGTAATTTCTGTTTCCGATTGAAGATTTAAAACGATTCATGACGATTAAAAATTTTAATCGTCATGAATCGTTTTTAATCGTAAAATAATAAATCGTCTTTTGACGATTTAGGACGATTAAATCTGAAAATCCATGACGATTATGACGATTAAAGACGATTAATGATGATTTAATTTTTAATCGTTTTTAATCGTCACAAATCGTTTTGTTTAATCAGGGAACTTGAATTTTTAAATAACTCGTCATTTTCCTATGTTCTGCTTTCAATTGTTCGATTAAAAAAATACAATTTATTTTCACTTTTAACGAAAAACTTTTTTTAAAAAAATTATCTTTCATACTATCAAATATATCTATATTTGTTTATATATATATATATATATATATATATATTGCTTTACAATGTATTATGTCACTCGTATATTTTTATTCATACAGTAGAGACTCTGTAGACTTTTCATTAAAATATTTTTTTTTAAAGTTCTAGTTCAAATTCAGAGATAAATTATTTATGGAAACATTAATAATAAATATTTTTGTCATTATATAATATAGGATGTACTATATTACCATCAAAAATGGTACTTATCACTCTGTCAAATAATAGAGGAGTACCCGGGCCAGAATAGTCACAAGTTTGGAATATAAAACTTCTGAAATCAGTTTCTTACCAGGGACACTACAAGTCGTAGGCGCTATCTAGGGGCGAGCACCGAACTATTCTTGCTGCTGCTGCCTAAGCACCAGTGACTTCCCTCTCCTCCATATATATCTTTTCTACCAAGAAATTTTTCTCTCGGTTTGAGCAACTTTTTTTTCTTGGTTGGAGCATACGAAAATTTTTGCGTTAAACAAATAGTAATTATTTCAAGAAATTTTATTTTTTTTAAACAAAAAAATGCAATATTGCTACAATCACCTGGCACAGCTTTCTTCAATATATTACATAATGACAAAAATATTTATTATTAATGTTTCCATAAATAATTTATCTCTGAATTTGAACTAGAACTTTAAAAAAAAATATTTTAATGAAAAGTCTACAGTCCCCTGGTGGAAATATTTCTCGTCAGAAAGTCAGAATAATTCTTGTAAAACTCTGAATAAAACTTTTAAAAGTCTTACTTTCTCTGAAAATTTCTGAAAAAGAATAAAAAACTCTGTTAAAGTTTTTATATGTAATTTAAAGAGAGAAAACTCCAAATTTTTTGGACTCTTCCAGAAGAGTTTCTCAGATTTATTCAAAAATTTTTCAGAGATGTAATAAAATGACAAAATAAATGTTTTTCAGAATTATTTAGAGATAATCAGTAATTCTGAAATTTCATTTAGTTTGATGAAAATTAATTATGCAGAGTTTTTCAGAAATAATAATCATAATTAAAAAGTTCGTTTGAGTCTCTGAAAAATACTTATTCTTAGTTTTTCAAAGATTTTTGGAGTACTTTACGGGTACGTTGCTTTTCTTCTTGAACTCTTTTTCCGTCTTTTTCAGGACTAGTAAAATATCTAGGGAAAATCCTATAATAGAAATAACAAAAAATATTTTTATGGAGATTTAATTATTTATTATTATTTTTTTTTTTATTTATTTATAAGCGTACATTAAAATCTCATTAAAAAAAAAAAATAGATAACTTTTATCGAGATAATTGTTGACTGTTTTTTTATTAATATTGAGTATTTCAATTTTATATATTATCTATTTTAGTATTAAATAATATATTATTATAGTTAATTTATTTCTTATTACTAGTTATATCGCGTTACAGATGGCATAATGGCATAAACCTGCAACATATCTCAATGAAAAGCCATAAGGTCGTATAATTTTTTTACGCCTTTATCGCATCTGTAACGCGATATAAATACTTACTATTACATAAATATTATTATTATTAATACTATTTTTCCGGACATTCTTAGTCAATTCCGCCCAATTTTTTAAAAATATTCAATGACATTCAACTGTCATATCGATATTTAAATTTGATCAATAAATTAATAAAAATGAAAACATTAATCGAAAAAAAGATAAAAAAGTAGCAATTTTCAAAGATATAAATTATAAGAAATTCTTTAAAAAATTTTAGTCCATAATTATTATTCCATATTAGAATGAGAAATGTTAAATTTTCTAGGCTA
Source organism: Microplitis deprimator (assembly GCA_964016945.1). Lineage (NCBI taxonomy): Eukaryota > Metazoa > Arthropoda > Insecta > Hymenoptera > Braconidae > Microplitis > Microplitis deprimator. Next base: position 14,243,791 of record OZ024708.1, on the reverse strand, counting down.
CAATTCATTTACCTAATTTTTTTAGAATCCTAATTGACAACTGTTGGAAGTAAATATACTAAAAATATATATCTCTGCGAAATAGCACTAACGTTGTCCTTCTCTCAATGAATGGTTTAATTATTTTTTAATCAATAAAAAAAATTTTAATGTAGTTATAGCAGTTGAAAGTCAGAATATTCTTAAAAAGTAGGGACGTCGTCTTCGAATACCTTTAGCTCAAAAATTAACATTTTTAGTTAAAAAATTATTATCACTACGGCTTTCAATTAATTATCTTAATCAAAGTTTACCGAAAAATATTAAATCATGGAGTTCAATTCGTAACAAATTATATATATATATATATATATATATATATATATATATATATATATATATATATATATATGTATATCAGGGTGTCCCAAAAAAAAAAAAAAAAAAAAAAAAATTTAACGTCTTATAGGCTCAAAAGTTACTTTATTATACTTTATATATATAAAAACCTCACCAAATTTCAGCCAGATATCTTTGAAATTGAGCTCTCAACAAGGGGGGTCCCCTTTTCCATTTAAAATACACGTAAAAATGTTTAATTTTAGTTTTTTGTTGTTAAGACTACGAAAAAAAATTTTTTTCAAATTCAAACCAATGTATTTTTGTAAGAAATTAAATTCTTTATAAAAAAGTGTTGAAGCATTATGTATATCAAACGAACTGGAAAAAAAGTTACAGGTTTTCAAAGATCATCAAAAAATTTAGCTTCCTCAGTGTTCAATTTTTTTTTTTTATTACTTTTTATTTTTATTCTATCAAAAATTTTTTTTCTCAAATTTTTATAAAAACATGTTTTTAGGAAGTTCAATTCTTTACAAAAAGTATCTGATGTCATATGTACGTCAAATGTATGAGAAAAAATGTACAGGGCTTTAAATGAAATTCAATTTTCGTTGACATTTAAAGCCCTGTAACTTTTTTTCATACATTTGACGTACATATGATATCAGATACTTTTTGTAGGGAATTAGATCTCCTACAAGAATGTTCACGTCAAAATTTGAAAAAATTTTTTCGGATAGAATATAAATGAAAAGTAATAAAAAAAAATTTAGCACTTAGAAAACTAAATTTTTGATGATCTTTGAAGCCCCGTAACTTTTTCCCAGTTCGTTTGACGTACATAATGCTTCAATACTTTTTTTGTTGAGAATTGAATTTCTTACAAAAATACGTTGGCTAGAATTGGAAAAAATTTTTACGTGTATTTTAATTGAGAACGGAGACCCCTCCCCTTGTTAATAGCTCAATTTCAAAGATATCTGGCTGAAATTTAGTGAGGATTTTTTTTTATAATATTAAGTAACTTTTGAGCCCATAAGACGTTAAAATTTTTTTGTTTTTTTTTTTTGGGACACCATAATATATATATTTATATATACTGGAATAGATTAAACTGCAAAATTTATATTCTATATTGAATTTTTAGCTTCGAACATAAGAAAAATTACTTTGAATTTGAGACTACAATTAATGTAATTCAATTAAACTGCCATTTTTTTCTAGCACTTGTTATGGCTCTTCCTAAATACTCATTGAAGTTGTTCATTTCTATGTCATAAATATCTTGAGATACATTTCTTTTTTTTAAAAATTGGTCGTAATTTTGTAATAACACAACTTTTTTCTCAGGTGTTAAAAGTAATTTATCTCGATTATTTTTTTGGATACGAACAGCTCGTAAAGCGAGTTCTTCGTAACCCCAAATCGCATGAGACATTATTTGTATGAACTTTGATGGTTTATATGTTGTAAATGCCACATGATATGAAAGGCTCTCTACGGATAAATCACCTCCAATAGGTACTCGATCTACGATTCGGCGATTTCCAGCGTTTTCAACTAGTAGTCGTCCTCGTTGTCGTCCTCGTTGTTGTGGTTGTTGTTGTGGTTGTTGTTGTGGTTGTTGTTGTGGTTGTTGTTGTGGTTGTTGTTGTGGTTGTGGTTGTTGTTGTGGTTGTGGTTGTGGTTGTTGTTGTGGTTGTTGTTGTTGTTGTTGTCGTTGTTGTGGTTGTTGTTGTGGTTGCTGTTGTGGTTGTTGATCTTCGTCAGATTGATATTGAGGTTCTTCAAGCTGTTGTTCTGGTTGTACTTCTTGTTTTGGGTGATGGTTTTGGTGCTGATAGATAGCTTTGGAGAATTTATTGCGCTGCAGTTGATTCAATCGTCGTATTTCATCGGCTTGCATCCTATTTTTTTCAAGTAGTTGTTTTATCGTTGTTTTTTCATTTTCACCATTCAACTCCTAAAAACGAAATATCCGAATGAATAATAAATAATATTGTTTACCACATGATGAAATATTTTTTGGTACTTACTTCATTATTCCGAATATTCAGGACTTTCGGCGGTGAAAATTTATTGTTCGAAACAGATGGCTGAACCTAAAAAATTCATATTTATTAAATAAAATGTATATAGTTGAATAAATGAGATTTTTTAAGAAATTTTGTACATAATATTCACTTTTTTTCAAGTTTGTCACTCACTAACTTCTTTATTTTTTTAACGTTAATTCATGAGTTTTTTAATATAAAAAGTAGAAATTGCGATAAAATCGTTTGTAAAAGTGAAAAAAAAATCAAATACTTTTATTTTAGAAAAAAAAAAATTCGACGGGCTAAATAAATCGCAAACGTAATTTTTTTTGACGCTCAGATTATGAAGGTACAAAGTATTTATTTTCAGCGGATTCAGTTAATCTTGAGAGTTAATTTCGAAACAAATAAGCAAAAGTACTATTATTTTTTAAACCATACATATATCTATTAGGGTGTGTCGAAAAATATATTTTTTTTTTACACCTCCAGAAATCAATAGTATATAACAAAATAAAAATTCCGTCAGAACAGCTCTTAAATGTAAGTTTTTACAGTAGCTCATCGCGATTTGTGATTTTCCATTCAAATAACATAGGAAAAAAAAATTTTTCAGTTTGAAATTTTTTACCTCGGCAACGGCTCATTGCAAAGATAGGCCCAGGATACATTGTTGTAGGGAACTTAACGTTCTACAAAAAACGTCTTTGATCATTTTTTGATAAATCCATATGTTCAAAAGTTATAGAGGCTCGAAGTCAAGTGCCAGTAAATTTTAAGATTTTTTTACTTTTCCGGCGAAACTTTCGGACTTATCATAGAATATCATTGGGTCTTATTTGTATACAGTTTTATTTCCTACAAATTATCTTTGATAGTTTTTTTGGATTCCGCATAATTTTCTAGTTATTTCCATTTTAATATCAAACTCTTAAAAAAATAGTATTCTCATTGATTTTAAGAGCTTGACATTAAAATGGAAAAAAATTTTTTTTTTCCCATAATGTTATTTTAATGGGGAATCAGAAATCGCGATGAGTTACAGGTAAAACTTGAATTTAAGAGCTGATTTTCTGACAAAATTTTATTTTTTCATATACTATCGGTTTCAGGTGGTGTAAAAAAAAAATGTTTTTCAACACACCCTAATAAATATGTACACAGTACAACTTCGTTATAAGTTACTCAGTTATAAATTACTTCCCCTCTATTTGTTTTCGCTCGTCTCGTAATACTACCCCCCACTGTAGTTCAACTAATCCAGTTTTTCGGTTGTCGTAAAGAGATTATTTCTGCAGTCCTATAAGTTTATCAAGTATGTACGTAGATAAATGCTAAACGTCAATTAACTTATGAAAGGACGGGACACGAATACAAATACGACGCATATATATGTAAAAAACCGAGTGATCACCAAGTAAATGATAGAAGTAGGGAAGTCATTTCCAAGAAATTTTTCTCCTACAACCCCTAACAGTAACTTATTACCAGGTTGTACTGTATTATATAAACATATAGCAATGAATAGAATTTTCCTAAGACATTGTGGGATATATATATTTTTTTCTTTTAGGAAAATTCTATTTATTACTATATGTTTATGTAAATAAGCTAGATTCTACTTATGACTGTTGACACTTATCTTGGTTTACAAACGAGATAAAATCTCTGCTTGCAAAACGCATATTGTTTCTCTAATTATGTCAAGATTATTATTTCTTTCACAATTTGAAATTTATTTGGTCAACTGACTGAGTTCTTAAGAATTCTAACTTAAGAAAAAATTCAAATTAAATGTTAAAATTTGATTTGATAAATTTAATTGATGTGAAATTCATAACTGCTTTGATTGTAGTAAAAGATTATATCAATCAAATTAAAGTACGAACTATTAAAGTAGATTTTTGTTAACTTAAAAATTTTTTGAGAAATAATATTTTTAATAAAAAAGAAAATAATTTTGAAATTATTAAAAATGTTGATACCAAATGATGTAGTTAAATACGTATATATGTTAGACTGTGTTAGAAAATTAAAATTCAATTTATTTAGAATGAACTTTCTCAAAAAATACTTGAAAAAAAAATCTTCATGAATATAGCTCATAAAAAAACGTTGAAGTTTTGAAACGTAAAAGCTTTTAGAAAAGACTGAAATTTTTTTTCATTACTATTTTCAAAGTTTTAGAATTATGTATATATATATATATATATATACATATATTAGGGTGGTCGTTAAAAATTAAATTTTCTCAGGCGCCCCAAAAAAAAGCTTCTTTTTTGTGAAAAAATACGTGGGAAATTTGGTTTTTTCTTTTTGAGTAAAAAGAATACGTGCCGCAGGACGATCAAAGTTCATTTTTCGATACAATCGCGGTTTTTTTTAATTTCTCATGAAATATGCAGATTAAAGAAAAAAATTATAGAGACAATTTTGTAGGAAATTAAATTCTTGACAAAAAAGGTCAAATTCATTTTTTTTATAAAATGTGTATTTATGAAGATATTTTAAAAAAACTTTTTTAAAATCTTATGAATTGAGTGTTTTAAGGATTGCAAATTTTAAAAATAACATTTTTCTAAGTACATAGAAACTACAACAAGAATTAATGATTGATATGTTACGAGTTACGAAGTTGTCTATATTTAAGAAAAAACGTTATTTTTCACATTCGTTATTCTTTATATGCTCGATTGATAAGATCTAAAAAAGTTTTTTTTAAATATCTTCGTAAATACATATTTTATAACAAAAATAAACCCGACCTTTTTTGTGAAGAATTTTATTTTCTACAAAATTGTTCCAATGATTTTTTCCTTTAATCTGCATATTTCATGAGATATTTAAAAGAAACCGCGATTGTATCGAAAAATAAACTTTGATCGTCCTGCGGCACGTGTTATTTTTACTTAAAAAGAAAAAACCAAACCCCCCAGGTATTTTTTCACTAAAAAGATGCTTTTTATGGGGCGCCTGAGAAAATTTAATTTTTTACGACCACTCTAATATACATATGTATATATTAGGGTAATATATACATATAATATATACATAATATATATGAAAGAGTAAATCTCAGACTACATAATAATGTATTTGTGTATTCAAAAGAATAAACATTTTTGTGTTATGTTGAACTTTAAATTTTTATACCATATTATTATCCGGTTCTACATCTCGTAAAATCCCGTCTTGTTGCTCATCATCGTTTTTGGAAAATATTTCGACTGCTCCCATTTCATTTATTTTAGGTATTACACCTCGTGATTTTGTTTGGTTACCTTCACCTTCTTTTTCAATTCTTGTATCTTCTTCTTGACTTTCTTCGCTATTCTCTACTTGGTAAGCTCGTAAGATTTCATCACTCATGAGCTGTATAACTTTTTTTTCATTAAAAGCTTTGACCTATAAATTATTAAATTTTAATTCAATTACATCAAAAAAATAAATTCATTCGAATTCTACTTAGTGGTATACTTACTTTTCTCTTTCTTTTAGCACCAATTACTGGTGGCTTGTCTTCTTCTTCGCTCGTTGATTCCAATGAAGAAGGATTGTATTTCGGACGACGTATCCTTACCGAGGAATTATTCAGCTCTTCTTCCGATTCTACGATTGGATAATTAATAATGAAATAAATATAAAAACTTAAATAGTTATCAATATATATAAGGGTGGTCGTTGAAAATTAAATTTTCTCATGCGCCTTATAAAAGCTTCTTTTTAGTGAAAAAAAACGTCGGGAACTTATTTTTTTCTTGTTAAGTAACAAGAACACGTGCCTCCACGTGTATAAGTGTTAAAAATAATATTTTTCTAAGTATATAGTAACTATAAAAAGCATTAATGATTGATATTCTACGAGTTACGAAGTTGTCTATATTCAGGAAAAAACATTACTTCAACATTCGTAAATCTTTAAATGCACAATTGATAAGATAAGATCTAAAAAAATTTACATAAAATATCTTTGTAAAAACACATTCTATAAAAACAATGAAAATGACCTTTTTTTGTCAAGAATTTAATTTCCTACAAAATTGTTCCCATAATTTTTTTCTTTAATCTGCATATTTCATAAGATATTTAAAAAAAATCGCGATTGTATCAAAAAATGAACTTTGATTATCTTGAGGCACGTGTTATTTTAACTTAAAAAGAAAAAACCAAATTCCCCAAGTATTTTTTCACTAAAAAAAAGCTTTTTATGGGGCGCCTGAGAAAATTTTATTTTTAACGACCACCCTTATATAAATGTATGTATATATTTATATATGTGTCTCAAATAACAAATATATATTCTTTTTTACGTCTTATAGACTTCAAAGTTACTTTATATTATAAAAAAATCTTCATAAAATTTCAGCCAAATATGTTTAAAATTAAACTATCACAGAGGGGGGTCCCTTTTCTCATTTAAATGCATGTAAAAATTTTTCATGTTAGTTTTTCGTTATTAAGATTATAAAAAAATTTTTTATACCAATTCCACTCAATATACTTTTATAGGAAATTAAATTCTCTACCAAAAAGTACTGATGCATTATGGACGTCTAGTGAACCGGGAAACAGTTACGGGGTTTCAAAGATAATCAAAAATTTAGTTTCCTGTGCTAAATTTTTTTTATTATTTTTCATTTTAATTTTATCAAAATTTTTTTTCCATATTTTGACGAGCACGTTTTCGTAGGAAATTTAATTCCCTACCAAAAGTATCTGATGTCGTGTGTCCGTCAATTGTATGAGAAAAAAATATGATACAGGGCTTTAAATGAAGTTAATTTTTAGTCGGCTTTTATTAAATTTAAAAAATCGATATTTTTTAAACTTCACTCTTCCTTAACATATAAAGCCCTGCAACTTATTTTTCATACACTTGACGTGCATATTTTATCAGATACTTTTGGTAGGGAATTAAATTTCCTACAAGAACATGCTTTTTTGATAGAAAAAACACAAAAAATAGTTGAATAAAATTTAATTCCAAGGAAACTAAATTTTTGTTGATCGTTGAAGCCCCGTAACCCTTTCCCAGTGTCCTTGACGTACATGATACTTTAACAATTTTTTAAAGAATTTAATTTCCTACAAAAATACATTGGCTAGGATTGGAAAAATTTTTTTTTTCATAATCTTAATAACAAAAAACTAACATTAAAAATTTTTACGTTTATTTTAATTGAGAAACGGGACCCCCCTTTATGATAATTCAGTTTTAAAGATATCTGGCCCATAAGACGTTAAAAAAGATATTTTTTTTTAGGACCCCCTTATATGTAGATGTATTAATTAATAAAGTTATTGTTAAATAACATTATTATTTAAAATAATTTTCGGTTCCTTTGTGTGCAATGTGATTCAGCATCACGCAATTTTTATTTTTTTTTTTTTTAGATCATTTTTTACAGTTAAAAAGGTCCAAGTAAATACTTAATAATAAATATTTAATAATTTTAAAAATTATCGACAAAAATGAAAAAATAATATTATTTTTATCAAATAATTTATAAGTTTACGTTACATTCTATTATAAAGTAAAATTTTTTATCGAAACTAAGCGTGAGACAAAAATACACTAAGAAAAATTATTTCAAGATTACAAAAAAATATCTTATATGGTTAGCATCAAGTCAATGAAAATTTCAATTTTATTAAATAATTTTTCTTCGAACTAAATTAATATAAAGTTAGCTGGTTAAATATTTAACTATTACAAGTAAATGTACATATAACACTTTGAAATGACTATTGCATTCGCGAATTTTTTGTTTTTTTAGTACGGATGTTTAATATAATACTGATGATAAGTAAAATAGTATTTTTTCTCCTTCTAAATTTAAATTCAAATAAAGAAATGTAATGAAACTAATATAAAAATTTTCTTAGCGGGAAGTTAAAAATTCAAATCCCATATAGAATATAAATAATCTATAAATCAATTTTAGAAAGATAAAACGTAAGGGTAACAACTGTACCCAGATCTTACCTGCAACTTTTAAGATTCCACACTTCACTACTTTTCCACATTCTTCTAAATGATACATTTTATTTTTTGTCATCGCACAATATTTGTCGAAATCTCGTAAATTTACGGTTTCAACCACTAATTGTCTGTTATTTTGTGACGGTATCTCAATCAGCGCGTACTTCATGGCTGCTGTATGGCTTTGTTTTTCACTCGATCCGCTCGCCATCGTAGTGACCGTATTACTAATTGTGGCACGTGTTGAGGGTAAAATATGACTTGCGGGAAGAGCAAGCGTGTGACAAAATGAACCATCAACAGGCGCGGTGTCTCTCTCGCACTTGTCCACTTTCACTATTCGTCTCTTACACTCTCTTAACATTTTAACCAAAATTATATCATTAATCTTCGAACTCGACACAGAAAGAAATCAAAAACTTTGTTGTGATTTTATACATTAAGTAATATTCTTTTTTATTATATAAAGTTTATTTTCTTGAATGTAAAAATAATGACGATTTAAAACAGTGTAGAATGTAATAAAATTTTATACAATTTATTAGAAAAAAATCTAATAAAAAAGGGTCATATTTTTTTTTTTATTAAAACTGTCAGTTTTTTGTACTGATAAAAAATTGGTATTTTCTTTAATCAGTAAAATAAATGATTTAAATATTATTGTTTCACGAAAAAGTTTTCAAAAATCCCTAAAAAAATTTTTTTGTACAATATTTTAACAGATTCATTTATATGTATGATGCTTTTTTGAATTTTTTTAACTAGCAAGAAAAATAAATGTTTATTTAATTTATTTATTATAAATAATTTTTAATTTATCCAGCTATATAAAAAATTTTTAATTTAACTTTTCGTTAAAAACTGATAGTTTGATAAGATAAAAATATTGAAATTATATTTTATTTATTTGAACCATCGTCAACATTGCTTTCAAATCTTAGATATGTGTATATATAATACAAAGTTATGCGTATAAAGTTATGTATTAACTCATAGAAATTAAAAAAAAAATTATACATGATTTTCATCCGTCGTCTAGACCGTTTGTCGTCTAGACCGTTTGTCGCTACCTTAGGCATAAAGCCTCAGAGGCAACGTTATTTTCTAGCTATACTAGTTTTAACTTACTTACATATGACTGATTTTATTTTACATATCTCTGATTTTTATTTTGTTGTTCACTCATTGAGAATTTTCTGAATAGATCTGGGCTTGTATTCTTTACTCTTTTGTTTAGTACACATATCCAACAGTATAAAAAAAGAAAGAAATTTAACTCACTCAATTTTATACATAAATTACTTTAACAAGAAAAAAACAATTAAAAAAAAATCCGACAAAAATGTTTAATTAACAGATGTCTTCAGTAATAAAACATAATTTTTTAGATTTTTTAAAAATCAGATGAGGGTAAGAGCACAAGTACCTAGCCCCTAACCAGTAGCCAGTCATATATTTTAACATTGGCTCAAAATATATATAGATATAATTTAACATGAAATGGCTGGCTACTGGTTTGGGGCTGGTGCTCTTACCTTATATTTAAATGATGGCTCTTCCTTTTCAAATTTCTGTCAGTAAAAAAAAAAAAATTAATATTTTTTAATTCAATTTAATAAGAAATTTGAAATCTGAAGAAACTGAATAAATGAAAATATTTTTTAAATTATAATCATGACTATTCTACAACTGCAGCCCCCGCATTCACCTCCCTCCCCCGCTTTTTGCTCTCTGTATTATAAAAATTGATAAGTCCTTCCTTGAAATTCTTATAAAACAGTAATTATTAACTTATTTATTGATTAATTTGGTCCCGGAAAATAATATTGTACGAAAGAAAATTAAAAAGTGAATTTATAAATTATGCATACTAATATTTTGTTTTTTTATGAAATAACGACTGAGTACTTTTTTGGAACTTGACTTTACCCCATATACTTGGAGGATTTCACGCCAAATCGATCACTTTGAAACCCAAACCCTTCTGATTTGGCTGAAAATTTTTTCTCTTTTTCTACCCCGTCAAAAACAATTCTCATACTTTTTTCAAATTTTTTCTTTCGAACAAAAAAAGTTATAAATTTAAAAAAAATATATTTTTTTTTTTTTAATAGCTATAACTTTTTTGAAATTCGACTGATTAGGAGGTTATTTTGCTCAAAATTTTTAATTTTAAATCTACTTTTTGAAAAAAAAATTATCTGAACCTATCTTCGTTATTTTTTTTAGATTTTTGGAATCAATCGAAAATTTTTCAATGATTACCATTATTGATTTTTTATGATATAAAACGGGAATTACCTTCATTTGTCCAAAAATGAACTAAAAAACAACTTTTATTTTTTTATTTTTTCCGTTTTTGAATGCAATTTTCCGAAAAAAATACCAAAAATTATCCAGAACGTCTTTCCATTTTTTAAACTTAATTTTTCGGAAAAAAATAAAATTTTTGCGACGATTACCATTAAAATTTTTTTTTTAATTTATAAGTTCTCTGAGCACTCAAAAATTTTGAAAAAAAAAAAAAAAAATAAATAAAAAACTTCCCAATCAGTTAAATTTTGAAAAATTTATAGCTACTAAAAAAAAAAAAAAAAGCGATTTTTTTCAAAAATTCTTAATCTTTTGGTTGGGTGAAAAAATCTGAAAAAATTTTGAGGAAAAATATCTCCATCGGCTGTTTTTTATTTAATATTTGTTTTGTCTGGCCGTTAGGTCTGTACAGTGTTTGTTTGTGATTTTGTATACGGGGTAAGTATTATATTCTATGGTCTTTACTTTTTGAGATATTTTATTTTTTCGGTCTGGCGCCTCTGGGTTACTTTTAGAGGGAAAGAGGGGAGAAAGGGAAGACGGACCGAAGCTTAGTCCGCATTGACGTTACAGTTGGACTTGTCACGGATGCTACTTTCAAAAATTTTATTTTTTTTTCCCTCCTGAAATAAGTACACACTAAGACCTCTTGTACGTAAACCTTTTTATGTATAACGCCGACTTATTGACGCCAGCAGTCGTACCGGACAAATATACCTACCTGAGCGTTGTCAACGCTTTACAATTAAGTCGTATTGTACTAATGGACCACGTGTATTATAGATTTCTCGTATTCTCTAAATTTCGTCATTTTCTCTTAACGTACTTTTAAAATTTATGTATCCGTTCCCATTTAATAATCTAAGCATAGAACGGTAATCTCTTCTTTGATTTTTCATCTTAAAACTATAGACCACCCAACTCGTGTGCACCTGCATGTGATTCTTGGAAATTAAAGAAAGCTAATGGAAACCACCAAATTTATGGCTTCCTCGGCGGCAGAGTGGCGCCAGGTCATCGGCCCACCTAATAGTCAAAATCTATTTCCCAGGGATCACACGTGTGCATGGGCCTAGAACTTTCGGGCGAGTCCGAGTCTTCTCGTATGGGAAACAAGTTACCACCACTTTTCATATGTGAAGACCATATAAAAAGACCATGGACTTTAGCTCATCAGTTCTTTTGGGAATCAAACTCTGAACCATACTGAACTCCGGACACTTGACGGTGTTCGTGGCTAGAGGATTGATATCTCGATTGAGCATTCGGTTAACGGTAGCTGGGCGTACGAACCGGACCTTGATCGTCGTAAGCACTCGAATAATCGGTATATCATTTTCTACTAGTCTCAGGAGAATAATTAGCGTTATTAAATTCACCATTCGGTCAACGGTAGCTGGGCATACGAACCGGACCTTGATCGCTGTAAGTCGTGAATTAATATCAATCGGAAGCACCGGTAGCGTTGATTATCTTCATCTTATTTTTAATCCATTTAATTTCATTTTATTTAAATATTGAATTATACCACGAGAAACGTGAAGAATCAAAGAATATTTTACCGCGATAAATGCGAAGATTTGAATAATATTTTACCGCGAAAATACGCGAAGATTTTGAAATTATTTTACCGCGAAAATACGCAAAGATTTTATAAACAAATTTATATTTTATTTTACCGCGAAAAAGCGAAGAATTTGAATATTTTGAAACTATTTTACCGCGAGAAGCGCGAAGACATTCATATTATTTTTGATCTACGAAGATCTGGAAACATATAAACATTTAAATTGATACAACAAAAGCATACTAAATAAATAAATAAAACGATAAATTAGAATCATATTAATTAACCGCGAGAACGCGTTGTGAATAAGTGTCCTGTGTTACTGCTGACAGTCCTGACACCTCACCAAAAACCTGTTTAGGGTAAGTTTTAAAACATTGTAACCATTATTTGATATTTTCTAAATTTACTTCGAGGAATTGTCAAACATATGCATGAAACATTTATTTTCATATTTACTATTTTATATACTGTCATTTGTAACCCTTTTGTATTTTGAGAATATTTAGTCCTCAATAAATAAATACTCGTTAATATAAAACAATAGAAAACATTATTTCTCAGACAATTTTACTCTAACAACGAGATACTAGCTTCACGAGGCTTTTCGGCAGCCCACCTTCCTTTATCCCTTATTTTACTACCTGTCTAGCCGCTCAGACCGATAGTTCACAGTAGGGGGTACACAATTTTACGTTTACCGCTCGACGTTTGATTGTGAAAAATAATCAGTCACATCATAAATTGGAAATCATTTTGGGTTAATATCAATATTGTCTTCAACAATATTGTGTAGGCGCGATCTAAATATAAATAGAATAAACTGAGCATTTGGTTAACGGTAGCCGGGCATACGAACTGGACCTTGATCAATGTAAGTACCCTTTTATTCAATACTTTTATACGAAATCTCGTACCTACGCCCATCACGATCTCCAATCGTGACAGACTTCTTCTGTAATAGCTAGCATAGCACGTGATTCTATATGTAATAGCTTTGTGTTAAAATTTTCAGTACCATCTAGCATTCGCTTAAAGTAAGCACGATATATAATATATTCCAAACTCATTATAACTTTATTTTGTTGATTATTTTTTGGAATCAACTTTTTTCTTGATTTTGTATAGTTTCAGTTTTTTAAGTGTACATTAGTCGTTAATATTTTTATAAAAACAATACTTTGGTGAATTAATTGTATTATTAAGAAGATCGATAATAATTTTAATCTCTTTCCGAAATTACTATTATTTTCTATAAATTTAACAAAAACTATCAAGAAATGCATCCTCAAAAGCGTCGAGGTCCATATCAATTATACTTAAATCGTGGTGGTGACGGTGTAATGCCTCGTTCAACTTTTTATAAAAAATTAAAACAGCTTCGTGAAACTGTAAGTATAAATGATTTTTACACTAAAATTGATAAAAGTTGTTTCCCGGCTAAAACTTTTATGATCTTGAAGTTAGCCGACGTCTAACAATTTTTGGATTTTTTTTTAGAACGATAAACTATTATAAAAAAAAATATTTTAAAAAATTGCACTTATAGTTTTTTTGATTTTCTACATGTACATAATTTTAGTTTTTTTTTTTTTTTTTTTTTTTTTTTTGTAATTGATGTATAGAAAAAAAATTCGAAATTTGCTAATTGTCTGTTAACTTCCGGATCATAAACTTTTTTCCCATTAAAAAAAATTACAAATCTTAAAAACGATTAAACCTGCCGGCCAATCTCGAAACTTCCCATTGTCATCGCGCTCAAAGAGTGGGAAATTCAAATAAAATATAATTTAGATTCTAAATTTCCAAAATTTAAGAGAAAATAAATACTCTGAACCCCATTCACTTTCAAGGTCCAATTACGTTTGTACTCCTGACTTAAGTTGGGAACGGATAAAATGGCATTTAATTACTTTTCTGTAGCTATATGATGTTCTATAAAATTTTCATACAATTTTAGGGAATTTTCGATGAGCAAAAAAAAAAATTTTTATATAATTTTCTCTAGGTTTCTGAAATTTTATGTTATTGCATGAAATTAAAGAAAATTGTAGAAAATTATATAATTCTGTATAAAATTTTAAATTTGACTGTGTCAAATTTAGATTTCTCAATTGTTTCCCTCAAAATCTAATAGAATTTTATAAAATCATTTTGCTCGGTTAATCGAGTTCCCTTTAAAATTATTTTAGATTTATACAATTTTTAAAACTTAATATTATTGTATAAAATTTCAAAAAATGTATCAAATACTATATGATTCTTCAAAATTGTTCTTCCTGTATAAGTTTTGAGAACTCGTTGTGAGTTGCGACAAGGTGAACGTTAAGTGAACAGTTGACAGTGCGATATGAGGCTCAGTTCACTGACTGCCCAACCCAATCTTTGACAATTAATTTTTGGCCTATGTATAAAACTATATTATTGCTGTTTCTAGTAATTTTTATTTAAGAAATCCAAAAATGCCTGACAATTTTATGAGATTTTTCACTTCTTTTATTATAAACAATTTAAATGTTTGAATTACTGTACCAGGCGAACCCATAATTTTATTAAAAAAGTTTACGATTAAATATTTTTTTGAATTCACGCAGAATAAATTTTGTCGTACAAATTTTTTTACATTTTGATTATTTATGAAAATATTGAAATAACTGGTTGAATAATATTTAGTCTATAATAGTATGAAGTTTTTCTTTACTTACTCATCTTCGCTGTATCTTCTACACTCTTACTGTACTTGATTCATACACATGAATTAACATTGATGTGCTCAGCTTGAAATTTAAGCATATGATAATTATGAAAAAGTTAAGTAGATAAGCAATGCAAAGTTTCGAACAATAAAACATTTAATAGGATCATATTTGTTAAAAGTCTGTACATAAAATTTGTATAAAAAATATATTTTTAGTAGCTAACTTTTGGTCGATTTTCGTATATACTTTGTAGCCTTAGAAATTAAAAAATTTTTTTTTGTATTTTATATAGCTGTAACTTCTTCAAAATCCGAATTATTGGACTTTTTTCTTTCCAAATATTTTTTCAAATGTACTTTTCGAAAAAAAATTATTGCAACCTATCTTCATTTTTTTAATTTTTGAAAAAAATTGGAAATTTTTCAATGATTACCATTTTTGATTTTTTTTTTCTTTTTATTTTCAAAAACTTTGACAAAATTATAAGAACCGTTTGAAAAAATTTGAAAAAATCATTTTTGACAGGGTAGAAAAAAAGAAAAAATTTTTAGCCACATCAAAAGGGATCAGGTTCCAAAGTGGTTGATATGGCGTGGAATGCCCCATATATATTAGGGTGGGTAAAAAAAAATTATTTTTTTTTCTTCAGGTGCCGTGAAAATATCGTTTAAGATAATAAAAAGAAAATTTTTGGTAAAGTTTGAGCTCTTAATGTTAAGAGGTGCCTCTTTGTGATATTAGATTTGACATTTAAATAACTTGGGAAAAAAGTTCTAAGTTTCCAATTTTAGATCTCGGCAATGGCGAATAGTACAGATAGGCTTAGGATATATTTCATAGAAAATTAAACGCTGTACCAAAAAAATCTCTTATCATTGTTTGATATATCCATGTGTTAAAAAGTTATTTAAGCTTGAAGTCAAATTTATAGTAAATTTCGAGATCACTTTACTTTTCTAGCGAAACTACCAGACTTATCACAAAATGTCATGAGATCTTTTTGTAGATAATTCTGATATGATGAAGTTTTTTTCAAATTCCACATGATTTTTTAGTTATTACCATTCTAGTGTCAAGATCTTTAAAAAATTAGTGTTCTCATCGATTTCATGGGCTTGACATTAAAAAATGAAAATAACTAGAAAAAAATGCGGAATTTGAAAAAATTTTATTGTAAATAATTTGTAGAGAATAAAATTGTCTACAAAAAAGATCTCATGATATTTTGTGATGAGTCTGATAGTTTCACTAGAAGAATAAAGTGATCTCGAAATTTACTGTAAATTTGACTTCAAGCTTAAATAAACAGTTGGATTTATTAAATAATGATTATGGAAGGTAGAGGTACCTCTACCCTCCATAATAATGATAAGAGACTTTTTTAGTATAGCGCTTAATTTTCTATGAAATATATCCTAAGCTTCTCTGAATAATTAGTCATTGCCGAGAAATAAAATTGGAAGTTAATAGTATATTACACACCTAGGGCAGTAAAGTAAGAAATGTCTCAGACCACAAGTAATTGTTGTCCGAGGCTAAGCCGAGGTCAACAAACATGTGATCTGAGGTTTTCTTATTTACTGTCCTAGGTGTGTAATATATTATTTCCCATGTTATTTAAATGGCAAATCTAAAATTACAAAGAGATGCCACTCAACATTAATATTAAGAGCTCAAACTTTACCAGAATTTTTTTTTTTTTTTCATTATCTTAAACGATATTTTTACGGTAACTAAAGAAAAAAAAAATTATTCCTTTTTTTTTACTCATCCTAGTATAAAGTAAAAGACCTAGTACCCGATGAAGGAACTAGTACATGATCACTTCATGTATTTGTATATCTATACTTAGTCAAATTTAGTAAATATAGATAAGCAAATACATGAGTGATCGGATACTAGTTCCCTGATCGGGTATTGGGTCTCTTAACTGACATATATTTTTTTAATGTCATAATTATATTTTTTATATATTTGATATATGTTGTAAATATATTCCTTTATATTATAATAACTATTTTTTTTTTTTTTTATGGGGGTAAAGTCGGTAGTTATTAATAAATATTTCATTTGAAACAAAGTTTGACTGTCCATTTTTGCATTTAGATAAAAAAAGCGAATAATTTTTTTCTAAATTGATATTTAGATAAAAATACTCATTTTTTCTTTAAAATTCACATGATTATAATGTGTACAATAGCTTTATGTCCTATTTATTTGAAAAATTTAAATTTTATTTCTAATTTAACGGCAAAAACATTTTATTACTTCCTACACAGAAAAAAAGGAAATCTTGAACCAAGAAATAAAATGTCTTCTAAATTTTTTTCTTGAACCAAGCGGAATTTCTTATTTTATTGAAGTAAAAAATTATTTGGATCAAGAAATTATTTCCTTCGCAGAAGACATAATTTTCTTAGTCAGAAACATAAATTTTTTAAACCAAGAAAAAACTTTCTTTCTGTGTAGTGTACAGTATGATAATAGATAACGTAATTTTTTTAAATCATTAATTTATTTACACCTTTAAATTCTATAAACTTTGAACAAACATTACGATACTGTAATTATTTTAACACAACTTCTCTGTAGTTACAAGGTATTGAAATTCAAAGTTAAGTACTACGTTATTTTAGTCTACTATATAGAGGGTATAGGTCACTCTACCCTCTATATTCTACTGTTAAGAACGTCATATCGAGTAATAATACTAGTGCTTTGCTTAATATCTCAATAAAGATTGAAATATCAAAAAAATACAATGTAAAAAAATGTATTCGATATAAAATCTAAAGCAAACCAATGTTTAAATTTTCTGAATAAAGTTATTGGTTCGCCACGCCTGTAAGTAATACAAAACATTTAATATTTTAAAATTAAGAAAGTAGTTATTGTAAAGAGAAACGATTTATATTTTCGGATTTCACCAAAAAATTGTATATAAATGATTAATAACAATCTCTTAATTAAATTTGTACAGAGAGCAATATGTAAGACTTAATTACGACAAAATGAATAAATAAAACTATATATTCGAAAACATTTGTCACTTTCGCCATTTTTATTTTTTTACTTTTTTAAGCTTTTCTTATGTTAAGTACAAAATAAAAAAATACTATAAGGTCAAGAATTAATTAGAATAATTTAGTGGTTAACTTTTCAGTTTGTAATTTTAATTATTTGCTATTATTACAAATCAGAAGCTATTTGACAAATTGATGCTCAATGCTTTAATTTTTTAATAGTATATTACACACCTAGGGAAGTAAAGTAAGAAATGTCTCAGATCACATGTAATTGTTGGCCGAGGCGAAGCCGAGCTTTTAGCTTATTTTGAATATTAAAAAAAAAAAATTTTGTCTATAAAAATCACTACCTGGGCTCTGTACTCGTACTGAATACCCTCCGTCAACAATGAAGGTCTGCGTGTTAGTCCATTAATTTAAATAAATAAATAAATAAAAGTTAAATAAAAGAACAATTTTTCAAAAATATGCAAAGAAATACTAAAAGTGCAACGGAAGAAAAGTATAAATAATATTATTTATACTTTGTAATTATATATATATATTTATATATATCAGACTGTTTCAAATTAGGGGTCTATTTGTTTTATTTTTTTGAGGAGCATTGAAAAATCGAAAGAGTATGTTAAAATATGGTGACAGTCGGAATTTGAGCTCTTAATATTCATATTTAGAGGTGGCTATTGATAATTTTCGATTTTTCATTTAGTAACATGGTAAAAAATACATAACTTCCGAAAAAATCAAGATAAAAAAAACTTCTCCTTAAATATTTTGTAGCAAATTTACTGATCTACAAAAAAGGTGTTTTATGATTTTTGCATAAATTCAACCATTCACAAGATATCCGACGTCAAAGTTTGATAGAATTCAAAGAACTTGTTTTTGCTCGTTCTGAATTTTATACCATGTCAACTAATGAGAATTCAGAAATTCTGAATATAGTTTTTCTTATAGGAAATTGAATGCTCTACAAAAAAAGTCTCTTATCATTTTTTGATAAATTCATCTGTTCAAAAGTTATTGGAGCTTGAAGTCAAGTTAGAGTAAATTTCAAAATCTTTTTACTTTTCCGGTGAAACTATTGGACTAATCGTAAAATGTCATTGATTCTTTTTTGTAGGCAATTTTATTTCCTACAAATTATCTCTGATAAATTTTTTTTGAATTCAGCATTTTCCTCTAGTTATTTCCATTTTAATGTCGAGCTCTTAAAATCGATCAGAACACTTTTTTTAGGAGCTTGGCATTAAAATAGAAATAACTAGAAGAGAATGCAGAATTAAAAAAAAATTTTTCCGAGATAATTTGTAGGAAATAAAATTGCCTACAAAAAAGATTCCATGACATTTTATGATTAGTCCGATAGTTTCACCGGAAAAGTAAAAAGATCTCCAACTTTACTTCGAGATCTAATAACTTTCGAACAGATGGATTTATCATAAAATGATAAGAGACTTTTTTTATAGAGCATTCAATTTCCTATAAAAAAACTATATCGAAAATTTCTGAATTCTCATTAGTTGACATGGTATAAAATTCAGAACGAGCAAAAACAAGTTCTACGAATTGTATCAAACTTTGGCGTCGGATATCTTGTGAATGGTTGAATTTATGCAAAAATTGTAAAAAACCTTTTTTGTAGATCAGTAAATTTGCTACAAAATGTTTAAGGAGAGGTTTTTTTTTCTTGATTTTTTCGGAAGTTATGTATTTGTTACCATTTTACTAAATGAAAAATCGAAAATTATCAATATCCACCTCTAAATATCAATATTAAGAGCTCAAATTTTAACTGTCACCATATTTTAACATACTCTTTCGATTTTTCAATGTTTATCAAAAAAATAAAAATAGACCCCTAATTTGAAACAGTCTAATATATAAATTAAATAAATTTATATAATAAAATAAAAAATAAAAACTAAAAAAAAAAAAAAATTAAAAAATATAATATATATTAATAAAAATAAAAAAGTATAAATAAATATATTAAACACTCTATGTGATGTTTAGTTATTTAATTTTTTTTATGTTCTATAGTTGTCAGATGTAGATACTGAAGCTCCTGTGGAAACTATCAATAATTTGCCTTCTCTTACGGTAAATGTTGCCGACAACGTACAATCATCTATCGAAAATTTATTTGAAAATATTCAGCCTACTCATCAGCAAAGTAGAAATAATCTTAGCCCAGACCAAAATTTATTTGGTGAGGAGAACAATGAAGAAAATCAACGTCATGAAAATTCATGGTTTTATGATGACTATGATGAACAAACAGAATATGACGAAATTTGGTTTGATGTAAGTTATCTGACTTGTATTGTATAAAAATTAAAAGAGAAAATTTATTAATTATTATTTTTTCCATTATTTCTTTAGACTGAAGAATTGCCGCAAACTGAAAATCATTTTGAGGATATTAATAATGAACGTGATGAAGTAAGTAGAATCTCACAGGAAATAAAATTAGTTAACAAGTAAATAGAAAGTAGTTAAGTATAAATTAAACTCGACCCTTAAATATTGCTAATGAAAAAACAAAATGTTTTCAAATTACCTTCGTTCGTAGACTTCGAAACAGATTGTGTTAGTTTGTAACGTCAAACATTAATTTATTTTTTAAGTATCAATTTACTACTTGTTATAGTTCATACAATAATTTTATTGAATCCCAGATTGAATAAAAAAGAAATAAATTTTTGGCATAGTAAATGACATTAATAAAATACATAAGCTTTAGACGGAATAAAAATATAAAATATTAAACGTCCAAAATTTTAAATAAGCTCATTAGTTTTGAGTGTTCCTCTTCTAAAAAGTTGATGACCGGATCTCGTATCGTTTTACGTCACTTCTGTGACTATTTTGTTCGGTTGTTGATTGGTCGACTGAGATAGTGGCGGGATTTTTGAAAAAATGAAGGCGAGCGAAGCAAGCATGTTATGTCTAGTATATAAAAATATTGTTTAGTAAGATTGGTTATAAGTTATAATAAATTCAGTAACAATGTTTATTAATTTCTACTGAATTTAAAAATTGATTATTATTATTATTTCTTTTAAATATTTATTTATTTTCACTTATTTTTCGTTGCAGTATCAAAGTCATGAAAGCAGTACTGGTGAAAGTTACCATCAACCTCTTTGTAATTGTACGTCTGTAACGCGAGGAGAAGCTTTTCTGATGACTCTTTTGTTAGGAGTTGAACATTCACTTACGTGGAAAACTATGACAGCAATATTATCAATGATTAATACGTTGTTCGGTAAGCACGTCGTTCCGGCAACAAAATATAAAATTTTCAAAACGTTACAGCAAAATGAAGAAATTATAACGTATCATTTATTTTGTGACGATTGTTTATTTTACGTTGGTGCCCGAAATAACTCAAATATTAAAGGGATAACATGTGAAAATTGCGGTGATATGGATGAACCCCCCAATATTTCCTTTTTTATAACTCTTGACATGGCAACACAATTAAAAACAATATTTCAAGATTTAGAAGTGCAACAAATATTGATAAAACGTTTTGAAAATGCTGGAAAAAGTTCGAATAAAAATACAATCGAGAATATTACCGATGGACAAATCTATAAAAAATTATCTACAGAAAATAATCCTTTATCCGACAGTTTTAATTTTTCTTACACATTTAACACTGATGGTTGTCAAGCATCTAAATCAAGCAAAGTCTCTACTTGGCCAATATATGCAACCATCAATGAATTACCTCCTAAACTTCAATCTAAACACATGATTATGTCTAGCATATGGGTTAGTAAGAAGGAACCAAACATGCAACTTTTTCTTAAACCATTTGTTATGCAAGCGAATGAATTAGCTGATAAAGGTATTGAATGGAAATTAGGAGACAGACTAATTACTAGTAAATTTGTACCAGTGTGTGCTGTTGTTGACTCGGTGGCTAGATGTAAAATGTTGAACATGAAACAGTATAATGGTACATATGGTTGTACTTTCTGTGAACATCCTACAGAATCTGTTGACGGATATAGAAAATATACCATATCTACGAATATTCCAAAAGATCGAACTGATACATCAATAAAAGAGAATATGAATCTTGCAGGTCAGAGGGAATTTGGCAGAGATGTTATGGGTGTTTGGGGGCCTTCACCATTAATGAATTTAAAATACTTTGACATTGCTAATGGAATGTCACCAGATTATATGCATTCCATTTTATTGGGCACAGTAAAACAGCATACAGAAATTGTATTATCCTCATTCGGCAAAGAATACTACATTGGTAATCCAAACCAGCTCCAAATTATAAATGAAAGACTTATGAGTTTCAAACACCCAACATGTATAACTCGATCACCAAGACACATAACGGAGAGAGAAATGTGGAAAGCAACTGAGTGGCGGTCATGGCTACTTTTTTATTCATTAATTTGCTTAAAAGGAATCCTTCCTCAAAAATATTTAAATCATCTTGCTTTACTAGTAGAAGCAATGAATATTTTGTTATCTGAAAAGATAGATAAAAAAGAGCTACGAATAGCTGGTTCTTTGCTAATCAGATATGTAACATTTTATCAAGAATATTTTGGGAAAGGAGCTATGACATACAACATTCATTTGCTTTTACATATGGAAAAAAGTGTATCAAATCTAGGACCATTATCGTGTCATAACACTTTTACCTTTGAAAACGAAAACCACTTTGTATTAAAAATGGAAAAGAGTCCAACCCATCTACCTATTCAGGTTGCTAGAAGGTATATATTCCAGAAGTCATTGCCATCATTTGAAAGGAAATTAATTAAAAGCAATGGTTTTAAATCGTTTTGTGAAAGAAACTTGACTGGGCGGTTGAAAAATACT
The DNA here is from genome assembly GCA_964016945.1 of Microplitis deprimator. Taxonomy (NCBI): domain Eukaryota; kingdom Metazoa; phylum Arthropoda; class Insecta; order Hymenoptera; family Braconidae; genus Microplitis; species Microplitis deprimator. The sequence goes on along the minus strand of OZ024708.1, from coordinate 14,220,986 downwards.
TTTAAAGTAAACGGATGTACTCTCATAGGCAGAGGCAAAGATTATGAATTAAACATTATGGAAAGGACACTAGTAAATACTACGAAAAAATGTCGATCGTTCAACAAATTTATTTATAACAGTAATCGTTATACTTCGAGTAACTACCGCTTATGTCAAAAAATAAACGATTCTTTGATAATACTTAAAAATGGAAAGATGGGTGTAATAAAAAAAATTTGCTATTTCGACACAAATGAAAGTGACAAACAAATTTATATATTTTATGAAGAACTAATAGGACGGAAGAAATATTTTCACTCAACAAAGCAGATTACAGTTCATAATATTGAAGAATGTACACCTACCGTTAATCTACAAGTGTGCAAGCCAGAGATGATAATGGAGCCATTCATGTTAACAGAAGTAAATAATCAATATTACATTATTAAAATTCTGCGAGGATGTTATAATGATTAAGAAAAATATAAATATGTCAGTAATTCATGAACTATAAAAAAAAATGGTTGGTTAAATGTTAGGAATTAATGTCCATAATAATTATTATTCATATATATTTAATTGAGATGTTTAAAAAAAAAATTGTTTTTTTTAGGTATCTTAAAATTGAAAGTACATCAGAAAATTAAGATTTTGGTACCAATCCGAGTTCTGAATAATATTAAGGTTTGCTTCAATCCATTTTGTAATTTCCCATTGAAATAATACAGAAAAATTTTTTTTTTTACAATTTTCTAGCTTACAAACCAATCAACGGATTTTTAAGCACAATAATTATTTTTATAGGAAATTAAAGTCTCGGCAAATAAGTCTCCTATCATTTTTTGATAAATCCAGCTGGTCAAAAGTTATTTGAGCTTAAAGTCTAAAGATATTTGTACTTTTCTGGTGAAACTGTCATTCGTATCACATATTGTCACAGGAACTTTTTTGTAGGTAATTTCATTCCTTATAAATGTTTTCTAGTTATTTTCATTTCAATTTCAAGCTCTTAAAATCAATCAAAAAACTATTTTTTAAGAGCTTAACATTGAAATGAAAGTAACTAGAAGACAATGCAAAATTTCGAAAAAACATTATTGGTAATAATATGTAAAGAATGAAATTACCTACAAAAAATTTCCTATGACATTTTATGATAAGACTGACAGTTTCACCAGAAAAGTATAAAGATCCTAAAGGTTACTAAAAATTTAACTTTAAGCTCAAATAACTTAAGAACAGCTGGATTTATCAAAAAATGATAAGTGACTTTTTTTGTAGAGTGTTTAATTTCCTACAAAAATAATTATCGTGCGTAAAAATCAGTTGATAGGTTTGTAAGCTAAAAAATTGTAGAAAAAAAAATTTTTACCCGTGTTATTTAAATGGAAAATAGAAAAAAAGGATTGAGGCAAACTTTAATATTATTATTAAGAGCTCCGATTAGTACCACAATTTCGTAATAGTAAACTTATGCATATAATAATTTTTGAGAGACGTATAAAATAATGCTAGAAAAAAATACTTGTGATTGTATCAACAACTAGAAATAAGTTCTGAAAATAGCATAGATAGTGTATAAAGATAACTTTGTAAATTACTCGTGAAAACATTATGTAATGAGTGATTGAAATAATCCAAGAACGATAAGTTTAAAATATATATTAGGGTGTATCGGAAAATAACATTGTTTTTTTTTTTTGGGCACTACCAGAAATCGATAGTATATCACAAAATAAAAATTCTGTCAAAAGATTAGATTTAAATTCAAGTTTTAGCGGTAGCTCATCGCAGTTTTTGATTTCCTATTTAAATATCATGTGAATAAAAATTTTTTAGTTTAGAATTTTTTAACTCAACCGTGGGTCATTGTGCAAATAAGCCCAGGATATATTTTTGTAGGAAATTTAACCCGCTACAAAAAAAGTCTCTTATCATTTTTTGATAATTCCATCTGTTCAAAAGTGATTGGAGATCGCAGTCGAGTTACAGTAAATTTCGAGAAAAAAAAATAATGTTGTTTTTTGACACACCACCCTGATATATACATATATATATTGCGAAATTTAGCTTTGTGTAAGAAAATGTTCTTTTGTTAAACTTACATAAAGATAATTGTTTAAAAGCCACATCGATAATCATTTTTTAACAAATGATTTTAATTATTGTATTTGTATATATTACCTATACTAATAATATTTATTTAATAGTGAGTAATGAAAAGAAAAACAATTGTTAAGTTAAATACATAATAATTTTGAAAAGATAAGTGATTCAATTTTCTGCTTCACTTTATTTTAAGGAAAAATAACTTTTCAGTGTCAAAGAATCTATATGACATTAAAGAATGAAGCTGTATTTTATATTTCAGCATTAATAGATAATAAGATTAAATGTACATTCATAAATAAAAAAAAAATCAATAAATCCCTATACAAGTATGTTTTTTTATTTCTATTGTAGGACTTTCCCTAGATATTTTACTATTCCTGAAAAAGACGGAAAAAGAGTTCAAGAAGAAAAGCAACGGACCCGTAAAGTACTCCTAAAATCTCTGAAAAACTAAGAATAAGTATTTTTCAGTGACTCAAACGAACTGTTCAATTATGATTATTATTTCTGAAAAACTCTGCATAATTAATTTTCATCAAACTAAATGAAATTTCAGAATAACAGATTATCTCTGAATAATTCTGAAAAACATTTCTTTTGTCATTTTATTACATCTCTGAAAAATTTTTGAATAAATCTGAGAAACTCTTCTGGAAGAGTCCAAAAAATTTGGAGTTTTCTCTCTTTAAATTACACATAAAAACTTTAACAGAGTTTTTTATTCTTTTTCAGAAATTTTCAGAGAAAGTAAGACTTTTAAAAGTTTTATTCAGAGTTTTACAAGAATTATTCTGACTTTCTGACGAGAAATATTTCCACCAGGGTCTCTACTGTATGATTAAAAATATACGAGTGACATAATACATTGTAAAGCAATATATATATATATATATATATATATATATATATATATATATAATTCCGTATAAACATCTTATTAAATCAGTACAATTGTTGTGTGAACTCAGTAGAAAAATCGTATTATTACGGTAACAATGCCATATTATTACGGTAGAAATTTGGTATTAATATTATAGAAATGCTGTATTAATACAGTAGAAGTACCGTCTTATTGCGGTAAAAATAACGTATTTATACGGTAGAAATGCCGTATAAGCTCCGTATAAACGCAGTATAAGCTCTGTAGAAATACTGTAATTAAATTTCACAAATATACCGTATAAATACAGTAAAACTGCTTGTTATCGACTGCGTTTATACTCTTTTAATACAGTGTTCAAACCGTATCATGAAAACCGTGAGGGGCGAGAAAAAAATTTCATGATAAATAAAGAACTTTATGAGCTAAAAAAAAACTTTTATGTCAAAATACCCATACTACATAAACACTGCAGTGTTTAAACATCTTTAAATTGAAGAACTTTTATGATTTTTAATCATAAAATAATTCTAGTTATTAATATTGATCCTAAATGTATTTCGAAATTATCTGATGTTCTTGCGAATTATTACTACATAGAAAAAACAGTAAACTCGAATCAAGAAAAAAATTCCTGATTCAAGAAATTTTGTTTTAACGATTCAGAAAACTAAAATCTTCTTGCACCAAGTAAATAATTATCTTGAAATTTTTATCTTGAATCAAAAGTTTTTTTCCTCAAGTCAGCATATTATTGTTTAAATTGAAAAATTTTTACTAGTTTCAAGAGTTTTTATTTTTTAATATGAGAGAAATTTTTTTGAAAAACATTTTTTTTTTAAAGTGAAAATGAACTGTATTTTTTTATTGAACCATTGAAAGCAGAACATAGTGAAGAGATGAGTCATTTAAGAAATGCAAGTAGTAGTAAAACATATTGTATCTGTTATAGAATCTGAAGATTGCTTGTTAATAAAACTAAAAGATATGAAAAGTATTTTTCAGCTTGTAAGAGTGAGACGGCATAATCACCGTATAAATGCGACATAACCACTATATATATACAGCATAAACACAGTATAAATATGGTGCGAACATTGTATGAATACCGTGTAACCACTGTTTAAATGAGGTATAACGGCCGTATAAATACGGTATAACCGACGTTTAAGTACAACATAAAAACTATACAAATGAAGTATAATCATCGTATAAATACGGTATAGCGAGAGCGTAAATACGGTATAACCACAGTATAAATACGGTATAGTCCCTATATAAATTTGGTATCAACACAATATATTTACGATATTAATGCGGTAATAAAATTTCACAAACATACCGCATTTATACCGTGGGTATACCTTAGTAATACTTATACCCAAAAAATACCGGGAAAATACCGTAGAAATACCGTTATGGCAATTCCGCGAGGGCTAGTAATTGTCAAATGTGATTTCTTTTTACTCCACTTTCATTTTAATTCAAAAGAAAATGCTTTTTATTTTTGGATTTTTTACTTAAATTACAAAAATAATAGGAAAAGAATTTTTTCAACTTCTGACTTTCAATTAGCTTTCAAGGGGATATCCTACAGATTCTAGAACACCATTTGTATATTTTTTACTACCAACCGTTCTGAAGTTCTTGATACGAGAGAAATTAATTAGTAACTCTGAAGTGTTTAATGGAAAATTTTATGAAAATTTGTAATAAAATTGTAGTTTTGAATATTTTTTTATTTATAACTAATCAATAACAACCAAATTAATTTATGAAAAATATCAACACAATATTAACAATAATAAAAATTCAATAATATTAAATTGAAAGTACAAAACCCAACTTCTCAATAACTTGAGAACGGGTGGTAGTAAAAAATATAAAAATGGTGTTCTAGAATCTGTAGGGTGTCCCCTCGAAAGCTAATTGAAAGTCAGAAGTTGAAAAAATTTTTTTCCTATCATTTTTGTAATTTAAGTAAAAAATACAAAAATAAAAAGCATTTTCTTTTGAATTAAAATGAAAGTGGAGTAAAAAAAATTTGGAAAATCCGAAAGTGCACGACTCATAATGCTCATTTATTATGAAATAATAAAATAATAAATAAAAAAATTTTTCGATCGTAAGCACACTGTTGCTTCGCATCATGAGTCGTGCAAAAATCACATTCGACAATTATTAAATGTTTTCCACGATTTTTGACAAAAAAAAATTTTTTTCGTTAGAACCACCCCGTTTGATGAATTATTTATTTAAGAAACGAGTGTGCTACTTCAAAATGTTGAGTAAAAAAATTTTTTTTTTCTTGAAAAATTTTTTTTTTATAAGCTACAAATTCTACCCTCATGTTAAGAAAAACAAAAAAAAAGTTTTTTTTCAACCCACCTTAATATATATATATACATATGCAGGAGAGGGAAGTCACCGGTGCTATAAGCAGCAGCGGAAGTAGTTCGATGCTCGGCACGAGATCGCGCCCACCAGTTGTAGTGTCCCTGGTAAGAAACTTATTTCAGAACTGTTATATTCCAATCTTGGAAGCAATTTCGGTACGAGTACTTCTCTGTTATTTGACAGAGTGACAAGTCCTTTTTTTGATAGTAACAGAGTATATCCTATTTTACATCGTGGCATCAGTATTTATTATCAATGTTCCCATGAATAGTTTTTTTAGAAATTAAACTTGGACTTACAAAAAAAAATTATTTTAATAAAAAATATAGTCTCTAGCACATGAACAAAAATTTACAATTTATTTAATACATTGTATAGGAATTTAATTATATATAGTTCTATATAATTATATATAACTACTAGCCGTTACCCGCCCGCCTTGCTGGGCGTAAATTAAAGTTAAGTAATGATTTTTTTATTTCATGATTAAAAATATTTCTATAACTATGGCTTTAACCGATGACTTTCTCGGCAATTATATTGATATTATTGTAATAAGCTATAAAGAACTAATGACGGAATGCAATTAGAAATAATTACACCACAATCATAATGATGGGACAAAAAAAGTTATTTCCTTATTTTTTTTAAATTAAAAATATATGCATCTCTGTCATCAGATCTTGGATAAAAGTGGAAGTTCTTAATATTTTGATTGAAATGTAGTTATTATTTTTTTTTTTTTTTAACCCCTATCCAAAAATTCCCATAGAAACCACTTAACTGCGACAAAAACCGCATAGAAACCAATACAGTCTATAGGATTCTATGGGGTATTTGTCACAATTGAGTGGATTCTATGGGAATTTTTGGATAGGGACATAGATTCATTGAAGAAATTTCGTTAAAGAGTGTATAAAGAATTAATTTCGAACCTTTGAAACTCATAAAAAAAAAGGAGTATATCAACGTTTGACACCCCCCCCCCCCCATGAACCCCCTTGGGAGATTTTATTAAAGCTGTTTCATGAGGGGCACCTACATGACATAATAAACGTTCATGCCGAATTTCAACTCCGTAACGTATGTATTTGAAAAACGGGAGCATATTAACGCTTGACGCCCCCCGCAGAGCCCCTTCGGAGCCAATTTTGTTATAGTTATTCAGTGAGGGGTACTGGCATGGCATAATAAACGTTCAGGCCGAATTTTGAGTCAGTAACACCTGCACTCATAAAACATGAGTATATCATCGTTTGACGCCCCCACAAACCCCCTCAGAAGTCGATTTTATTAAAGTCGTTTCATGGGGGATCCCTACATGAAATAATAAACGTTCATGAAGAATTTCAACTCTGTAACGTATGTATTTGAAAAATGGAAGCATATTAACGCTTGACGCCCACGCAAGTTAGGAGTAGATTATATTAAAGCCTTTATGAGGAATACCTACATGACATAACAAACGTTCACGCTGAATTTTAAATCCGTAAGCCTTAAGGTTTCAAAGATACTATATTTGATAGTAAATCTAATCTATAAAAAAAAATTTTAAAAACAATTGACGCTAATGGAATAAAAACAATTGATGGCTGTAATTTAACTGTTTTTTTCTTATACTTTTAGAAAAATAATTTATCTACCGGAATTTTGATTTATAATTGATTTGAAAAGTAGCCTATATTTTGTGACAGCATCTTGTATATGTATAAAAAATTTTATCTCAATCAGATAATTGGTTGATTAGTTATAAAAGTACAAACCGACAGAGAGACAGACAGACGAAAATTCCAAAAAGGGTAGATACAGTATATATGAGAAGTTCATAAAACTAATATTTGACGCATAATTCGAAATAAAAACACTATGTACAGACAGAGCCTATAGATTTATATATTAGTATAGATTATTTATAGGTTATGATCTTCATTTATTTTACATATTGCGTAAGATACGTAATTTTGTCTTTGTAATCCTATATATCATATAATAAATTAAAAAAATTCAAGTAATAAATGAAATAGATTTACATTATTACTTAATTACGAATAAGTCAGATTAGACACTCTTATTTTGACTGTTTAATAAAATGTTATATACGATTCAATTGACAGGCACAATTGATAAATTAAACAAAATCTAATCTATAAAAAAAATATAAAAAACAATTGATACGCGTTATATAAAAACAAATGACGCTTATAGAATAAAAACAATTGATGGCTGTAGTTTAACTGTTTTTTTCTTATACTTTTAGAAAAATAATTTATCTACCGGAATTTTGATTTATAATTGATTTGAAAAGTAGCCTATATTTTAAGTTACAGCATATTGTATATGTATAAAAAATTTCATCTCAATCAGATAAGTGGTTGATTGGTTAGAAAGGTACAAACCGATAGAGAGGCAGACAGACGAAAATTCCAAAAAGGGTAGAAACAGTATGAGTAGGTCATAAAAATGATATTTGACGCATAATTCGACATAAAAACACCATGTACAGACAAAGCCTATAGATTTATATATTAGTATAGATATATAATTATATATAGTTTTTTTTCCCGGGTTAATCCCTGAATAAACACTCCGATTGAAAACGTCCTATCAGATTTACCCTAGCAGACCTGATTTACCGTAAATTTGCGGTACTTTTACCGTAAATCTGCCGTAAAATTCGGGTGGATTTACCGGAATTTACGGGAAATGGGTAAATTACGGTGGGTTTACAGTAAAGTACGGTATTTTTACCGTGAAAGACGGTAAATCTACCGTAAAAGTTCGAGTGGATTACCGGATTACCGTAATTTACGGCGGATTACCGTATTACTGTTTTTTACGGTGGATTGCCGTACATTACAGTAAAATCACCGTAAATTACGTTAAATCCACCGTAATTTACGGTAAATCGGTATTTTACGGTGGGTTTACCGAATTCTACGATAAACCCACCGTAATTTGGGTCCGTTAGGGTAATCGGAAATTTCTGATTGACATTCAATCGGATTTAATCGGAAACCTCCGAATAATTCCGATTGAAAGTTAATTAGAAATTTCCGATTGACTTTCAATCGAATTTAATCGGATACTTTCAGAAGGTTTCGATTGTAAATTAATCGGAAATTACCGATTCCCGGGAAAAAAAATTTTTATATAATTTTATATATTATCCCTGGTTAACAAAAACAATTCAAATCAATTCGAAAATTGGAATTTGGGATAAGCGAATAGAAATCATTCGAACCGGTTTAAAATTGATAAATCGAATATTTTAAAATCTACATTCAATCCATATTAACAATTAGTTTGCATGCCATGAAGTAATATAGGATATACTATACTACCATCAAAAACGGCACTTGTCACTGTGTCGAAGGACAGAAGAGTGTTGATGTCAGAATTGCTTCCTAGTTTGGAATATAAAAACTCTAAAATATCTATCTAACTAGGAACAGCACAAGAGGTTGAGTTCCATCTAGTGGCGAGCACCGAACTACTCCCACTGCTATTGCCTAGCACCGGTGAATTTCCTCTCCTACACATATATCTTTTCTCCTAAGAAATTTTTCTCTTGGTTTAAGCAACTTCTTTTTTTATAAGTTGGAGCATACGAAAATCCTTGCGTTCAATACCCCCATGAAAAAAATTGATTTAAAAAATATAAATTAAAATACAAAAAATATATTTTTGATTTTATGTTCGTTTAATAATTATGAGTATTAATGAAGATTAAAAGTTTTTCACTAAAAAAATCTTATTGATAAAAATCGCATTTAGTTTTTAGTATTATTAGAAATATTAGAATATTATTTGAAAATCGCATTTACTTTTTAATCAATTAACTTTAATTTATTTATGTTACTTGTATACAAATTTGGTTATTATAAAATCATTTCTAAGTGAAAATTATTATCCAAGTATTTTTTTTTCTGTGGAGTAAAATTTGAAGTAGAAATACTTAACAATAATGGATTGTGATAGTAATTTAATTATGTCAATATGAAAAATATTTAAATTATAATGACGAAGAGTAAGTGTTTTGGAAATTATAACCTTGGTTCAAAATTTAGATGTCCTGGTGCATAAGTTGTGGGATTTTGATGTGTTCTGAATATACTCATTTTTTATTCATAACCGTAATAATAATGCCTAGGAATACTATTCCTAGAATCAAAACTCAAAATTTTCTCTTACAAAATATTGTTTTGTTATAATTAAAATAATATTTTAACTTTTAATTATTGAATCTTATTTTTGCGACACATCTTACGAAGTTGCTTACGAAATAGCATAAATTATAATGCCACACTATTGTTTGTTATTATTATTATTATGCTAGAAATAAATTTTTCATGCCCAAGTTTAAAATTTTTTATATGCTTTTTTATGATTTGGATTTATTTGTGACGAAATTATAACTCGAAATATCTTTGTGACGGTATGCATAAGTACGACTCCAGCTGTTTTTAAGGATAAAAATTCGAAAAATTAAATTTTGGTATGATGATAAAAAATAAACAATTAGGATACATTTTTCATCATCGTAACATTTTTTTTCATCAACCCGCCGTGAAATAGAACAATTGAAAAAAAAATAAATAAATTTGTGATTTATTAATTCTTCGATTTTTCAATCTCAAAAATAGGTGGTGTCGTACTTTTGCATAATTACCATCTTTTGAACTAGACTACTAGCAATTCAACTGTAACAAGTTCTTCTTATATTTTTCTTTTCGAAATGATTTAGTATCTGATAATGTACAAAATTTTTGCTTAAAAAAATGATGGCTATTATTAAAACTTCTTTAAATAATTTTATTTTCAATATTTATAGTACTAAAAAAAAAAATGGTTAATTCAATATGAAAAATTTAATTTATTAAAGAAAAAAAATTAATATTTTTACAAGCAATATAGTCAGAAATCATTATCGGACTATTTTAATAGAAGAAAAATATAATAATAATAATAATTATAATAATAATAATTTAACTGAACAAGTATTTCCATAAAGAACAATAATGGCACAATCAAAAACTTAAGTGTCCATTCCTTATGTTTCAATAAATCATTCATCATTAATCTACTTTTAATAAACAATAATAGTAGCAATTAACATTCACTTTTTCTAGCACAATTCTTTTTTTTTTAACAATTAAAAATAATCAGTTATGAGAAAATTAAAAAAAAGTACATGTACACTTTCAATGTTTAATTACTGTATTTGAGTTTAATAAAATAAAATAAAACTTTTATTATAATTTAAATAAGACTGAAATAAAAACTTGATCTATTAATTTAAAAAATGTGTTAATTTAACATGAAGAAAAAAATAATATTGGTGTCGTAGACTCATTGCTCATAATTACAATGATAAATAACACATTGATCATTGATGATTAACTTTTTATTTTTTAAATTTCAAGATGCTTGCTCTTGTCCATTTGCTTCTTGTGATTTCATGACATCAGGAAGATCAGGTGGTTGAGAGTATGGAGTTATTTCTAATTTTTCAAATGTACCATTTTCTTGAAGTAATGCTAGTCCAACTAATGCTGGACATTGTGCTTTAGCTGTTGCTGATGTTAATCCATAATCGGAAAGTGATTTTCCATCAACCATTTCAACATTTTCTTTATTAAAAAGTTGTTGATGTATGGGAGGTATTTTCAATATTCCTAATGATAATAAACAAAAAATATTATGGTAAATAAATAATTATTTATAAAACGATTCAACTATAAATTAAGTCAATAATCGTATGAGCTATAGCGATTAAATTATTTCATTGTTTTGCAATAATATTTCATTGTTCATAAAAAACAGCTATCAACTCTTAAATAATAAAAAATTTACCTTCAATCATTTTTTTAAGTTCCAATACTGTTGTATTATCCTTGGCATCAGTAAAAATAGTTGTTTTTTTTCTTCTGATCATCAAAAAAACATCCTAAAATAATAAATTATATTATTTTGAGGTTAAGAAATAAGTAATTTTTATATATATATACTAAAGAATATGAAAAATGTAAATAGTTGTGTTTGTTTACCATTATGATAAATTAATTTAAACTAATGTTATTGTGATGAATAGACAAATTTTAGAATTTATACTAATATTTTTAAGTGTAATTTAAGACTCCTTGATTACTGAACAGTCTTAAAACAAGAGACACTCGACACTCAAAAACTTGTCAGCCTTCTAAATATATATATGATATATACTAGGATTTATGAGTTTTGATCGCAAACAGCTCGTATCACGTTGCTACAAAAGCTAAAAAAAAATGATAATAATTAAGTAATTTACTGTTAATAATTTTCTGATAAAAAAGTAAATGATGATAAGTATAATTAATAACTGTTTCGACAGTTGATTATTTTTATTTATATATTTACGGTCAATTTTAAGTTATAAAAATAATATTATTGAAAATGAATATGTTTGATAACACAGATTTCTATTATACTTATTGATGATAAAAATTACTTTATATAAAAATAATTTATACCCTCCCTGATAGCCAAGTTGGCGAGAAACTGACGAGAAACTTGCAGCCGCAACTGGACCAAGTTGGCCGCCAACAGTTGGTACCTCCAAAGTTGATAGACATTTTCTGAGAAAGTTGGTGGCAAAAGTTGCTTGCAAAAGTTGGCAATCATAAGTTGACGGTAAGTTTCCTTTCAATTTTCTCAGAAACTTGCATTCCAGTTGCGGCTCCATACTGGCGCCAACTTTCTGAGAAAGTTGGCGGTAACTTGTAGCCTAAAATTGCAAAAGCTAAAGTTGTCGACAACTTGTCGTCAAGTTGGTCGGAAACTTATGAATGACCAACTTTTCACGATCAACTCGTGCTATCAGGGTATACTTATAAATACACATGTATATATACTTATTTATTTATTACAACAATAGATAATAAGTATTTCTTAACAATATCTTTTTTTTTTAATAAAAATAAAATTAAAAAAAAATCAATATCGTCTTTTGTCCGAAAACATAAATGTTTATTTTAATACCGAAGTATTTATGTGATATATTTATTTATGATAGTTCTTATCTGATTTAGTGATAATGTTAAAGAAATTATAATTTTTACGGAACAATGAGATTTACATTTTTGAAAAGCGCGCTCAATTTTTTCTAAGATGGTGGCATTGGGAACTGATACGAAAGCGTGGCTTATAAAACATGTCGAACGATAGCTTACACTTTTAAATGCATAACCCATGTGATAGTAGGGTAAATAAATGAAATGTTATTAAATTTCTTAAACATATTATCTTGGACGGGTAAAAACCCAAAATAGATAAATCTTTCTACCTACACAATTTTAGCACCTCATTTTAAGAATTTCGCAACGAAAATGACCTTAATCGATAGGTCTCTGTTAGGTCCGTTAAGGTCCACCAATTTTTTCGTTAGGTCCCCTTTTGATTTTTTTAAAATAATTTTTTTAATTTTCCATAAAAAAAATTTACTATCTAGCACCTCATTCATGATGAAGTTGTTATTTTTTATCATATTCTTTTTCGTAATCGTTACGTCAATATTGGTCTATCATTTTTATCATCGTATTATTTGTTTTAAATATTTTGATAATAATTATATTATAATTTAAATAAAATTCGCGCATGCGCATTTTACGTTTATTCTATATATGGCGCAGAATTAAAATTTTTCCCTTTCCCCTTAATTATTACATGATTATTAAATAAATAATTTCATGTAAGTAATCCATTTAAATTAAAATATGATTAACTAATGGTACTGAAGTCAGCGGATGTCTGATAATTTTTAGATTTTTTTAACATCGGTAAATCATAAAAAAAAAAATTTTTTTTTAAATTGCACTTCTAATTTTTTAAATTTCCTACATGTGCATATTTTTTTTTTTTTTTTTTTTTTTTTGTAATCGACTTGTTGAAAAAAAAAGTTGCTGATTGTCTGTAAACTTCAGGATCATTTGTTGTGGTTTGGTGCAGTCTGGTGTTTTCCAATATGAAGGGTAGAGAAACCTCTACCCTTCATGCACTATAATTTTAATGAATAGTGATTAATTAATAATTTTAATGATAATATATATACCCCAGTAAACACATTGACGTAAATTTGACGTCTGAGTGACGTTACGCTATGTCATCATTTGCGTAAGATATGAGTCAGGTTTGAATCATTATTATGGATATATAAATCCATAAAAGAATATGGATTTATACAAGAATCCTTAGGAATTAATATAGAAGAGTATGGTTTTATATAAGAATTCATGTAGGTAACTATGAGTATCCGGATTCTTATATGGGAAATCTACACAAGAAACTGTGGGTACTTAGATTTCCATTTTGACATGGTGCACATTTCCATGAGAAATCGACGCGAAAATCCACATGAGATTCCATACGGTTTTCATATGGCTTTGGCATGGTGTGAATTCCCATAGGAGCCCATGTGGGAGTTTATATCGGTATCTATGCTGGATCACTATATAGGAAACAATATGGGAATCCATCTGAAAACGCCTTGTAGAAACTCACATAGAAATCCAGGCTGGATTTCCATATGGATTTTTTTGATAGCCTGAGACAAAATCAGCATTCATGATCATGCTTGATTCAGGCAAGATCAGGCATGGTCATGCATGAATCAAGCACTGCCAAGCATGACATACATTTCATGTCTGATCATGCAAAAAAATACAATCGAAATCCGATCGAGCTTCAATCGGATTTAATCAAAGTTTTTAACCGATAATAATCAAATATTTTTATGAAAAATTTTCCATAATTAAACATCCATTTTTATTTTGACGTTCGTAGTTAAAGTTATTATTTTTTTCAATCGATGATTAAAATAAATTTAATTTATCATTTCTGGTTCAATCAATAATTGAAATTAATCTTCTATCCAAAAAATAATTAAAATAGAATTAATTACAAATTTTTTTTTTTTCATTGATTGAAGAATTGAATTAATAAATTCCTGCGAAATTTATAATGATAGTCAATACAATTGCATATACTTTTTTTTCTTCAATTAAAAATTAAGGTTAATTTAATTTTTAATTTGCTTGTAATTTATAACTAGAATTCTTTTCATTTATTATTAGAAAAATACCTAATAACCAAATCAAGCATGATCATGTCTGAATATTTGCCAGCCATGATCAGGCGTGATCATGCATGAGAAAGCATAATCATGTCTGACCGAGCATGATCACGCATGCTCATGGCTGGCAAATATTCAGGCATGATCATGCATGAGATCAACGCATGATCATGCATGATAAGGTCTGATTATTTTTTCCCGGGTAGATAGTAAATTTTTTTTATGGAAAATTAAAAAAATTATTCAAAAAAAATCAATAGGGGACCTAACGAAAAAATTGGTGGACCTTAACGGACCTAACGGAGATCTATCGATTAAGGTCATTATAATTGCGAAATTCTTAAAATTAAGTGCTAAATAGTAAATTTTTTTATCGAAAATTTAAAAAATTATTAAAAAAAAACAAAAGGGGACCTAACGAAAAAATTGGTGGACCTTAACGGACCTAACAGAGACCTATCGATTAAGGTCATTTTCGTTGCGAAATTCTTAAAATGAGGTGCTAAAATTGTGTAGGTAATCTACCTATTAGTTGACTCTGCGGGCCAGCCTCAAAACTTCCCGCTGTTTTCGAGCTCCTTGATATTGTTGTGAATACATTTTCGAGCTCATCGAGCTCGAAAATACTTTTGTATGCCATTGTTTTCGAAAAAAATCGTTTTTTAGCATTTCTTTCTTTTACGATATCTCACGAACGAATTAACCGATTTTGATAGTTGAGGCAGCAACCGACGCGTTTTATTGAGTTCTAGAGCTGATTAAATTTTGAAGTCGATCGCATAAATCGTTTCCGAGAAATAAATAAAAAACTAAAAAAAAAAATAATTTTTTTTTTTTCGTCATTCGCCAATACTATCGAGTCTACTTGATCAAATGATATTAAATTTTTAGAAAAATTGATGGCCAACACACACACACACACACATACACACACACACACACACACACACACACACACACAGAAAAAAAGGATTACTTGAATTAAGGAATTTACGTTCTTCCCAACTTTTTTCTTGAATCAAGCTCACATATTGTTTTTGATTAAAATAATAAAAAAATTTTGATTTAAAAGCTGATTTCTTCATTAAATAAATAACTGTCTCGATTTAAGAATAAAATTATTCAGCTTGAGAAGCTTTTGTATTTGTTCAGAAACATTTCAGACTTATCTCAATTATTTTTTTTCTTGGTTTAAAGTCTAGATTTTTCATTTCAGTATTTTTTTCTTGACTTCAAATAATTGAGTTTTTGACTTAAGTACTTTTTTTCTTGTTTTAAAGTGATTTGATTCTCGGCCCAAGTATTTTTCTTCTTGGTTTAAAGTGATCTGATTCTCAGCCCAAGTTTTTTTTTTCTTGGTTTTTCAAGAAATAATTTTTTTTGGTTGAAAAAATTTTTCTGTTCTACGACCCTGATAGCCAGAGTTTCTAATCAGAAAATTGGTGTACATGAGTTGTGACCAATTTTTTAGCAACTTGGCGGCAACTTCATACTGTGAAACTGTTGGCGACAAGTTGGCTACAAGTTGCTCAGCAAGTTTCTGAGCAACTTGTAGTCAAGTTTCTTGGAAAGTTGCCGTCAACTTATGGAAAATCCAACTTTTGCGGCCAACTTGGCGACAGGTTGTGGCATTAGGTTGTCGTCAAGTTGCGGCCAACTTGGCTATCAGGGGACTTATTTAACTCTCTGGAGGGTTGAATGTTATTTTTTCAACCTTCGGTAAAGAAGGAATTTTAATTTTTTCGGTATATGGTGGGGGACTCGAACTGCCGACCCTTCAATTGAGAGCAGTTTAAATCATGTGCATTAGCACGCTCGGCCACCACACGCATTTGGAAGTGGAAATTTATTCTTTTACTTAAAGCTATTCACTACTATATATACTCAAGACTAAGCTAAAAAAAAATTCTTTTATTGAATACTAAAAGTTTAAAAGAGTTGAAAATTTATAATAAAAAAAATTTTGCCTTCAGTTGTAAATCATCAAGTTTTCTTAATTTAAGAATATTTTATTTCTAATTATAATAACTATTAAATATTTATTATTAACATTTTAATTCAAATTATGTTGTCTTTATTTTTTGTAATAGTTTTAAATTCAATTGAAGCAGTTTTGAAAAAAAAAAAAAAAATGTATTTAATTCTTTAATTTATTTATTGATTGATTTATTTTTTTTTTTTCATAATTCTAAAGAATTTTACCGTTTTAAGCTTTTATAAAATTAATTAAATTCGAAAAAAACAGACAAAGTTTCCCTCGGAAAATTCTAAAATAGCAGAATTTATAATAAATAAAATACACTTGTGCCCAAATATTTGCAAAACTTAAAAAAAATTAGAACAACATTTATGAAATAATTATTATTATTTTTCTTTTTAAATTTCATCTACTTAACTTTACAACGTGGACAAAATTTCTATTTCTTGTGTAGGAGCGACAAAGATAGAGAGAGTAGTGAGAAAAGAGTGGGAGAACCTCTGCGTGAATCCAAGAGTAAACTTACTTGGCTTAAGCCCGCAGTACTCAGTTCGAGATTTGTATTTTAGTTTAAGTTATCACTGTTTATTGATTCAAAACAGCATGCATGATCATGGCTGGTCAGGCATAATTGTGCTTTTTCATGCATGATCACGCATGTTCAGGGCTAGCTAATATTCAGGTATGATCAGGCCTGAGCAAGCACAATCCCTCAAATTATTAAAAAAAAAAATATAAATAATGATAAGTCAATTTTAAATTAACTTATTTTGTGAGTATTATTGCGTAGTTAATGTTTTCTGGTTGAAAAGTACTTTTGAAATTTTATCCGCGACGGGTCTCAAACCCACGACCGTCATGTTAGGAAGCACGTCCGCTGTCCACTCGGCTGAACTATCTTATTCAGTTTACGGCGATTTTTAACATCTTTTGAAACCTTAGGGTTGTAAAAAATAAAATATTATTTGAACTCGATATTGATTTGTTTATTAAATCTTTTTTGAATAATGAATGAAAAGAATTGTAGTTATCAATTACAAGCAAATTTAACAATTACATTAATCTTAATTATTAATTAAAAAAAAAAAGCAATTATATTGAGTGTCATTATCATTTTGGCAAGAATTTATTATTTCAATTCTTTAATTAATTCGAAAAAACAATTTTTAATTAATTTCATTTAAGTTATTTTTCGGAAAAAAAGATTGGTTTTCGTTATTAATTGAACCAAAAATTATAAATTAAATATCCTTGATTACCAATTTAAAAATGATGATTTTAACTACTATCGTCAAAATAAAAATAAATGTTTAAATATTCGAAGTTTTTCATAAACAATATATGATTATCCTTAATTAAAAACCTCAATCAAATTCGATTGAAGCTCGACCGGATTTTAATCGAATTCAATCAGTTCAATTGGAGATTTTAATCATAGATTTTGATAAAAATATTTGTAATGCTTGACCGTGCATGATCCATGTTTGAACATGCTTACCCTTGCCTGAAACATACATCATCATGCTTGATCATGCATGCTGATTTTTCCCCAGACAATTAATCTAATTTAATTAAATAATAAAATAAAAAGGAAACAATAATTATAATTAATCTAACAGTTTCTATTAACGACTAACTTTTATCTATGAATATGAACGAGTGCGCTTAGTCGTGTATAATCAAGCCTGAATATTCATAAATATTTTTCACTATTTGCATATAACCGTGAAAGGTTAAGGTTGACCATGCATAACCTTGTACGATCATGTCTGCGCCATGCATGATCATGGATAACAGAGCATGCTCAACCATGACCTTTCTCGAGGGATTACATTGTTGGATACGATTATTTCTAACGTAAGTCATGAGCAGGCCTGATCTTGAATGAGTCATGCATGATCATAATGCTTGATCACGAATGAGTCATGCCTGGTCATGAATGAGTTATGCATGATCAAGTATGAACCATGCATGGTCATGTATAATAGAGCATGCTTAGGCATGACCTTTCCTGATGGATCATATCTCTGTATACAATTATTTCAAACTTAATGCATGCGCAAGCTTGATCTAGAATGAATCATGCAGGATCAAGCATGAATTATGCATGAATCATGTACGACATCATGTCAGACATGAATCCTGCATGATCATACATGATCATGCATGGTGATTTTTTCCCGGGTAGAAAAGTAAATGCTCACGTCATATGACATACGTACAGGCTGGGACGTAACATAAGAGTGACATCTATATTACGTATAACCGTGACTTTGCTACTGACATAAATGTATGATTTGAAAATTACGTCATTATGATATACGATAATGACTTTAGTACTACGTAATAATGTGATATAGATTTTATGTCAAGCGTACGTAATACATAAGTCATAATTGTGACGTCATAAAAGAATCATGCTTACATAAATATGATGTCAAGTTTTTACATCATATCAAAGTCATGTAGAACGTCAGATTGACATCAAATTTACATAAGATCCCGTGACATTTCTATGACCTACGTATGGCGTCAAAATAAGGTCATGTGTTCACTTGGACAGAATCGTCAAAGCACATGTTGATATACACGGAGAGAAAAAATCGGTTTTCTGAACTAAGAAATCGTAGTTCACAGACGACTCAGCTATTGAAGTCAGTTTCAGTAACTAATATATATACACCATAGTAAAGTGCTCTACGACTACATAGTCATTCTTACTATTTTTAGTTACATATACTAAGATAGCAATAATGAACATAACTAGTTTAGGGAAAGTTTTTATTACTATCAGTTTAAAGTTAACATAACTATAATTTATATTGTAGTAAATAATTTATTCTTAGTCTAATAAACAATAACATTATTGTGATGTTACTTTAAAAATGAAATTGTGGATTTTCACTGGTTCACAGTGCACACCCGATGAAAAAAGTTTTTGTCTAATCATATATAATTATGCATAATTATCTATATATGATTGGACCCACGAATTGGCCAGGTCTAATTATATATAATCAGATCTGTTTATACATGATCATATATGATCAGATCTATTTATACATGATCATATATAATCATCTATAGATAATTGGATCCAAGAATTGGCCAGATCTGATTATATATAATCATGCATGAAAAAATATAGTCATTTTTAGAATCTCATTTAGAATATCTGAAAATTATTAATTAATAAGTAATTTAATTAGGATTTATTGTCTTCATCAATATAAATATTGGTTAAATTTAAATAAAAAAAAAAAAATTACTATCCGTTGACTACTACTTTACTACGAGGTCATCCGTCCAATTAATGTCCCACGTCGATGTTACTTAACTTTGGTGATCGCTGGATTGTAGTCTTATTCTCTAGTCTGTTATACACTTACAATAAAGAAAAGCTTATGGTATTACTTAACTCAAGTAATAAAATTGATACATATCCTACGTAAATAATGCACCTAATGATGAATTTGGTTTTGTACATAAATTACAATAGAATTCATTAGATACATATAATCAAATCTATTTATCTATAAACTTATAAATATTCGTATATAAATCGATATCGATTGATTACTAATACATTTTACAATTATCTGATGTTCTTCTAAATTATAACTACGTAGAAAAAACATTTAACTCGAATCCGGAAAAATCTGGAAATTCAAAATTATCTCGCACCAAATAGGGATCGTGCGTCTAGACTTTTACGCCAACTAGTGGCAAGTATCCAAAATAGTTGGGATCATGTTTATAACGTAAACATATGTGCTTTACTTTTTAATAATTAAAAATAAAATATATTTAATTTTTTTAAAAAATGCCAGCTTCGAGAAAAAATTGTTGCATTCTTGGATGTAATAATACATCACGTCAAGAACGTGGATTCGGTGTGGGAGTGAAATTTTATAAATTTCCAGAGAGCGTGTTAGGAGCCTCATGGAAAATAGTAAAACGTAAACAGTGGATGAATGCAGTGAAAAATTACGTGTAAGTACAATATTAATTAAAATTTTGAAAAATGAACTGCACCATTCAGTTAAATTATAACATTTAAATACGCCGTATGTAAAAATTGATGATTTAGTCGATGAAATGTCAAATATTCGTGGCATTTATCTTATAATTATGACTTAACCTTAAAATTTTTGTTTTTTTATTTCAGAGAAAATCCAAAAGACTGGGTACCAAATAAATATACGAGGATTTGTAGTACCCATTTTGTAAATAATGAAAAATCAGAGCATCCGTTACATCCATCTTATGTTCCTTCGATTTTTCCTGGACATGAAAATATAAAAAGAAATATTCAATCCTTAGAACGCTTCCAACGAGTCAGAAATCGTGAAATAAACACAGTCCGCATCAATAAAAATATTGTGAGTGAAAAAAAAATAAATAATCTAAACATTGACAATACGATCGACACAGTAATGGAGCAAGGTAATGAAGAACATGCAAGTAATGTTGAAGAACATCAGATTGATATTCATGTTGAAAGTGTTACGGTGAAGCCTGTGCAACGGTGCATAAGTTGTCAAACAGAGATAGTCACAGACGGAGCTTATGAAGATTTGGCATATTTTTTTTGTAGTCTTAACTATCATAACGATGTAAGTACGGCAGCAGTACAGGTAAATATTCCTATAAAAAAAACGAAAGATAAAATTTGTGAAGCTGAAATACCAATTATAAAAAATGTGAAAGATTCGAGTTGTGATCCAATAAATATAGACCTCAGTAAACCATGTCAAGGTTTTCATGGGCTCTCTTCAATTACTACCGACGAAACAATGAGCAGTTTAACAGGTGTGACATTAGCAATTTTTTCATGGCTTTTAACTATGTTACCAGACTGTAAAGCCTCTAAAGTAAACAAAAAAACTAGTTTCCTGATAACATTAGTCAAATTGAAGACGGGTTTATCATTTACTGCATTGGCAGTAATTTTCAATATTCATCGAACTACTGCACATAGGATATTTGTGAAACACATACAGCAGTTAAATATTTTGCTACAAAGTTTTATCGTTTGGCCATCAAAATCAACAATACGTGCATCTCTACCGGAATCTTTTAAGCAGCATTACCCAGACACGCGTGTGATAATTGATTGTACTGAAGTTTACACAGAAGTACCACCAGAAGTTAATCAAAAAGTATTAATGTATTCTGAATATAAACATCATCATACTGTCAAGTTTATGGTGGGTTGTGCACCAGATGGGTTTATCACTTACGTCTCCAAATGTTATGGTGGCCGTGCTGGTGATTGCTTTATTACAAACGATTGTGGTTTGATTGATTTAATTGAGCCCGGTGACGTTGTTCTTGCTGACAAAAGATTTCCCCAGATAAAAACTCAAGTCGAAAATAAAAATGCAATTTTTATCATGCCTCCTTTTGGCCACAAAGATCAATTTACCCCTGAAGAAGTTGACGAAACATACAACATTGCTTCTGTGAGGATACATATAGAACGAGTAAATCAACGAATTAAGGACTTTAGAATTCTATCAAAAGTACCTAATTCATTATTTCCTCATATCGATGAAATTGTTTTTGTCATTTGTGCTTTGGTAAATGTACAGAAGCCATTGTTTAAAGAAAAAGAAGTTGACCAATAAAACTTTTTCAAATAATTGTAAAAACTGAATGAAATTTGTAATTGTATTAAATAAAAACGATATTTTATAATTTTTATAATTTATTTTATTTTTATTTTTTTTTTTATATATTATTTATTTATTATTTCTCTGTTTTATAATAACTCTGACATAAGGTAAGTACAGGCTTATAAATGATAAAATTTTTATATTATATTATCTGCTAGTAATATAAAGTATTTTCAACAAAGATAAAATTTATAAAACTTTTCGTAATGAATTTGTAAAAAAATAATTTCTACGATTTTTATAAAATTTAGATAATGATAAAAATAATTTTTGGCAACTTAAAAATCTCAACAGTCTTAGAAATAACAACTATTATAAAATTTTTTTAATACTGCCAAATTTGTGCTAATCTTAGATAATTAATCAGTTAAATTATAATAAACTATTCTTAAGATCTATGTAGTATCACATTTGGTCGATTGCAAAATTATTCTTAGATAATTTTATAATTTATATCTGAAAAGTTGTTTATTAATGATAATCATAAATATATTGTTACTTAGTAGAGCATTTGGCGTATAATTTTTGTATGTATTGGGTAAAATAAAATTTTTCCAGGTGAGGTATTAACTTATTCAACAATTGATCGTCCCGTTCAACAGTAAGTAATACACTACCTATTGGCGAGTACACATACAAATCGCAAAACTTTATATTAGTCACATACATCTGCAGCTGGACCTGAATGTTAATTGAATGCGTTGTACTCAAATGTAGTCCATTTTCATCGACTTTTAGATATGGAACATTTGACTTGCTTGAATCAGCATCCCAAACAGGAATATTGCGGCAAGTATATGGACATTTAATTTCTATAAGTCGTTTTTGCCATAGTTCATTCCCATAAACGAGGATTGCATCCGGAGAACAGCTTAGCCACGGTTGTTGCAGACAAATTATTACACCAACTTTAACAATCTCCCACTTTGCATCAACTAACTGTTTATATTCTTTCAGTGCCAAATCTTCATTGTTTTTTCCGTACGTCATCGCTGCATTTTTAGTTTGTTTCGGGTACAACATATCTGTCACAACTTTTTCAACATTAAAACGTTGACCTTTCAACCTGTATCCATTACTAGCAGTTATTCGCAGTGCTCGTTGTGCAAACCATTCGCTGCTATTAGATTGTTGAATGGTTAAAAGATTTAGATTTAATGCTGTCCTAGCATCACAGCATATCTCTTTTTGATAGAATGTATATATTTCTTTGGTAACCATAACTTCTTGACTAAATATTACATTATTATTTTGCAATATTAATATATCATTTACTACTTTTTTCGCCTTCTCTTGGAGGACTTCTTTAGCCTTAGTTTGTATCATTTGTAACATAGATTTTGCTGGTGTTATTTTAATATCTTCTTTCTCTTCAAGCTCTAAGATTTTTCGAAGCGGTGTATTTTTCAAAGATTCAGGCATACTTGCTACTGTAAGTTTGATAGGTTTCAACTTAGTCATTTCAGCAGACAAAACTGGAGGAGGAAAGAGTTTAGACATCCTTTCACCTTTGTCGTACCTTAGTAATTGCTTTTGAGTAGGCTTACCCCATTGCTGAGAATGACTCGTTTTCGAGGACGATGTTTCGGGAGAATTAACGTAATGAATTAACGCACATATATGCTTACACTTGCCCCCAAGACCAGCTTTACAGGTGCAAACAGCTTTACTAACATGTCGGTTTGTATCAACCTGAAAATAATAATTCTATAATTTTTCTTATAAATAAATAAAAAACTTTTTTAGTTTTCTAATTTAAGGGTAATAACTAATTTTTTATTTTACTTTAATACTTACAGAAATTGTCACATCATAAAGATTTGATACACTTGTCTGTGGCACAACTTTACCAGTTATGACAGTTCTAATTTTATTCGTTTTTTCAACGACACCGTACACATGCTTTGATTTGAATAATTTTTTGCCTTTCTCATCGTTCTGGCCATGTATTATATTATTCACTACCGGTTTAAATCCATATTTTATTATTTTTTCCATTGTTATTACTTTTTTTAATGTTATTAAATACTTGTTTTGATCCCACTATGTTCACCAATGAAACACCAGAGAGCGCTCACTCCGACAGTAGTGCTGCCTCTATATTTCACGCACGATCCCTATAATTAATTATCTTGATATTTTTATCTTGAGTCAGAATTTTTTTTTTCAAATCGACATATTTTTATGCTCAAATTATGCATTAAGTTTAGTAATATTACAATGCAAGTGTTGTAATTTTATTAAACAATGTATATTGGAAATTATTTGTAATTTAATATACTGTATTAAGTATACAGTAAATCAAATTACAAATAATGTTCGTCAATGTTAAAAACTTTTTATTGGAAACTAATCAACGGTTTGGTAAAATTAAAAAATGTTGTAATTATATAAAATAGACTTAATTATAAATAATAATAACTTTATTTAATTAAATGAAACGATTCCTAATGACAAAATAGACAGAATGACAGATAGATAAACAAAGAATCAAAATTAAACAAAAGTAATTAAAAACAAAAGATTGTTTTCTTCGTCGTCATTCTTCTCGCTCTTATATTAATTATTATTCTTAACAAAAAACTAGTGAGAAAAATAAAAATTTTTGGCGAAATTACAATGGGTTATATAATTTACAAGTCAGAGTTGTAAAGATACTGAAAATATTTGTAAACTTGTAATGATTTTATTGTAATTTCAGCTACAATTTTTTGTTGTAAATTTATAAAAAATTGTAGTAATTAAATTACAAACAATGTTGGTAAATTTCAAAAACTTTTAATTGGAAACTAGTCAACGGTTCGGTAAAATTACAAGACGTGTAAGAAAAATAAAAATTTTCGGCGAAATTACAATAGGTTCTGTAATTTACAAGTCAGAGTTGTAAAAATACTGAAAATCTTTGTAAACTTTTAATGACTTTATTGTAATTTCAGTTACAATTTTTTTTTTGTAAATTTACAAAAAATTGTAGTAAATCAAATTACAAACAATGTTTGTAAATTTTAAAAATTTTTTATTGGGAACTGATCAACGGTTTGGTAAAATCACAATACGTCTAGGATTACTACATAAAGATAGTAAAACACCAACTCATCTTGGTAGGTTTCCTAACACGTTTTGGTAGATTGCTCGAATTGTATTGTATATTGTATTGACAACACACTGATTTGTAATTTTACTCATATTTTGTTTTGTAAAATATTTGTAATTTCACAAAAATTTTTAACAGTGTAATTATATATAGAGTCATATATGATTAAATCTGATCATATATATGGTTATATATGGAGTTATAACAGCCAAGTATGATCATGTCTAATTATATATAGTCATATGTAATTAGATCTGATTATATATATATACTTATATATGATTATATATGGGGTTATAACAGCCAGGTATGATCAGACCTAATTATGTATAGGCTTATATATAATCCCATGTATAATCATGTATAATTTTATGTATGATTATATATAATTATATATGATTATATATATGATCATATATAATCATATATAATTAGACAAAAACTTTTTTCATGGGGTTTGCACAGTTATAAGTGTACCATTTAGAATCAGTGAATTTTCACTAGTTCATTTAGTAAAATCATAACATCACTAATATAAACAGTAGACTCCCCTATTTAAATTAGTGGTAAAAAATTCTCAAAGAATTGGTAAATTTCACTGTAATTATTGATAGTGAAAATTACTGTTTAAACAAGTGAAACTCACTGCAATCATTGGTGATGAAAATTACTGTTTAAACGAGTGAAACTCACTGCCATCATTGGTGACAAGAATTACTAATACAAATAGTAGAAATTACTGTAATTATTGGTACTAATAACTACTCTATTTAAATCAGTGAAATCCACTGCAATGACTAGTGATATGACGTATTTATAAAATTAGTGACAATCACTATAATCATTAGTAATAAAAATACTATTCGAGTCAGTTAGATTCACTGCAATCACTAGTGATAAGAAGTTCTAATAGAATTCGTGAAATTCACCATTTTGTTTCATGACAATTCCACAAAGTAAAACAGTAAATTTCTCTAAAATAAATAAAATCTAATAAATGTGGAAGAATGATTAAGTAATCAAAGTTATTACAAAGTAATAATTTATATCATAATAAAACACAATAGAAAATAATTTTGTTTACAAACAGTAATATAATATTAGGGTTACAAATAAGTTTCCGCCGTTTTTTAACACAAATTAAATATTTATTATAGAAGAACGGTAATATAAATTTATTTAAAATATTGCCCATCACTTGCAACCACTTTTTCCCATCTCTCAGGCAGCATTCGAATCCCACGTCTGAAGAACTTGTCTTTTGAGGCTATCCACGAATCAACCCAATTTTTGGTATCCTCATAAGATGTGAACCGCTGCGCCGTCAGAGCATGTGCCATGGACCGGAACAGGTGATAATCGGACGGTGCAATGTCTGGTGAATACGGCGGGTGGGGTAACACTTCCCAATCAAGTGTTTCCAAGTACTTTTTCACGGGAGCCGCAACATGTGGACGAGCATTGTCATGCAGAAGAATAATTTTTTCGTGTCTAGAATAGTATTGTGGGCGTTTTTCCTTCAGAGCTCGGCTCAATCTCATCAATTGTGTTCGATAGAGGGCTCCAGTAATTGTTTCGCTCGGATTAAGCAACTCATAATACACTACACCTAGCTGATCCCACCAAATACACAGCATAAGTTTTTTTCCGTGAATACTCGGTTTTGCTGTTGATATTGACGCGTGGCCAGGTAATCCCCATGATTTTCTTCTTTTTGGATTGTCATAATGTATCCACTTCTCATCAACAGTTATGATACGATGTAAAAAACCCTTTTTTTATGTCTAGCTAGCAGCATTTCACTTAAGTATAATCGGCGTTCAATATCTCTCGGCTTTAATTTGTACGGAACCCAATTTCCTTGTTTATGAATCATTCCTAATGATTTTAAACGATGTGAGACTGCTTGCTGAGTGACTCCTAATGTTAGAGCAAGTTCTTTTTGTGTTTGAGATGAATCTTCCTCCAATAATTCCTCCAATTCTGCATCCTCGTAAATTTTTGGCCTTCCACTGCGATCTTTGTCTTCTACGTCGAAATCACCGTTTTTAAACTTTTGAAACCACTCTCGACACGTTCTCTCACTCAAAGCACCCTCACCATATGCTTCTACGAGCAATTGATGCGCCTCAGCAGCAGATTTCTTTAAATTAAAGAAGTAAACTAATATTTCCCGCAAATGACGCTTACTTGGCTCAAATTTTGACATTTTCAACTTATAAAAATTATATTTTACCAATATAAAATCAATGATATTAATAGGTTATGTTGTTCTTGAATGTCCAAACTATTTTTTAAGCCGGTTATCATCTGCGAAAGCTAACCGAAACTCCGTGCCACGCCATCTACAATAAAACGGCGGAAACTTATTTGTACTCCTAATATTTTGCTTAAATTAAAAGTTTTGAACATAAATATTTACGTCTACAATATAGAAGAAAACACACTTATGATAATCGTTAGATTATTACAAACCCTAAAAGTAAAATAATGGGTAAGTAAAAAGTAATAAGTCATTACTTATCAAGTAATAAATCAGCAAAAGTGCTACATAAAAAAACTTGTTTAAGTAATTAAACTAAGTTCAATAAAAATTCAGAAAGGTTTTCTTTTCGATATAAAACTTGTTTTTAAAAGCAATAAGATAGTAAAATGTAATGAAGAAAAATTTTTAGATCAAAACAATATCATCATCATCATCATTATTATCGTTAATATTGTTATAATTATTATCATTATAAACATTATTATCGTTATCTACATCTTAATCATCAGCTTCAAGTTCTTCATAGTTATCTTGATTACGGAAATGCGTTCTTTTAATATGCTTACGTAAAGAAAAAAAGTTCAAACATCGAGAATCACACCCATTTTTGCCACATTTGAATCCACCCTCGATCCCCTGAGTTATCGTAAGTCCATGAAAATTAATTAAATCATCTCTTAGTTCATTTAGCTGCTCACCAACATTATCGTGGCATAGAAAGCAAATTAATTGCACCCTAATTAGTAAAAATTTATTACTTTATGGAGTCGTAACCAATATAATCCACTATAAAATTAAATTTTTGCCGGGTTGATACAATCAAGTAAACTTACTTGTAAAAATGTTCACTGTCTCATCGTCATCCTTTAGATCGTC
This sequence comes from Microplitis deprimator, assembly GCA_964016945.1. Classification (NCBI taxonomy): domain Eukaryota; kingdom Metazoa; phylum Arthropoda; class Insecta; order Hymenoptera; family Braconidae; genus Microplitis; species Microplitis deprimator. Next base: position 14,192,617 of record OZ024708.1, on the reverse strand, counting down.
AAGCTCATTGATCAGCTCATCAACAGTTAAACTTTTGAACTTGTCCATATTGATTGTTAGATCTAAAATTTATTTTAGTAAATATATTTTAAAAGAAAAATGAAAATTTACGATTAACTAATGCTAATTAAGAAGAATTGAATGGAAGAATTTAAGAAAAATATAAATCAATTATTTTATAAATAAACTTAACAACTAGCTTGTAACAGTGCGTTTCGACTTGAAAATCGAGCGCGAAAGTCTAGTTGACCCTATGGCCATCTATTTGAATAATTATATGTTAATTGACACTCTTTAGTCACCCGGGACCAGGTCAGAGGCCCCCTAGATCGAATTCCATTGAGACAAGAGTGGGGTCCCTATCCAAAAATTCCCATAGAATCCACTCAACTGCGACAAAAACCGCATAGAAACCAATTCGGTCTATAGGATTCTATGCGGTTTTTGTCGCAGTTGAGTGGATTCTATGGGAATTTTCGGATAGGGGTAGTTCCACGCCTCCAGAATTTTCCTTTAAAAGGGCCAGCAAGTAGTTACTCGAAGACTTAGGCCCTGGCTACCACCCTGAGTGGACCAGTAGGGTAGTGGACTGATGACGCTTGGCGAGGTCCCTTCTTTACAACCAGAGCTAAATACAATTTATATGAGCCGGCCTAACGATAAGTCTAGTCATATCTAGTCATTTAGTCCAGTAATCAGTTTATTTAATTTATTTTATACTTGAGTTTGGTCGTCCGATATTAATAGCCGCAGTGATTATTTTATATTCATTTGAAGAACGTTTTAATTGACCACATTTCGGGTCAAATTTCTATACATGGTCATTTCGTAAAGTTATAATTAAAATTGAATTGTGCCGATAAAATTTGTGAATGTTACCGCATCATTGCTGTTCGTTCCGTGCGATTTTTTGTCACCGAAGATTGAGCCTACATCGTTGCTGCCACGTTTGCTGTCACACTTGCTGAGGGTCATTTTCGTCTACACTTACAAGGATGGAGCATGAAGTAAGGTACAGCGTAAGTGGGATTCTGTCTTCCCCAAATAAAAATTATATTTGGTCTCCTCCCGCGTAAATTAAAATATTAAAACTTATATATTAAATTTAATTCTAATTAATTCTATTGGGCAAATTTTCATATTGTAAGAATGGGTACTTGGTTAAATAAATATGATATTTTTCTTTGGTAATGTTAACAAAATCTTTTACTTAATAAACCACCAGGTCCTCTCTTTTCATAATTCATAAGCCCAAATTTCAAGGAAACGAGGCGAGCCTCCCCCCCCCCCCCCCAACTCACAAGATTAATTTATTAATAAAATTTTAAGTAACCGTGGCCAGGACAAGAGCTAGCCCATACGGGCCCACTGGTTATAAGATTATCACCAAAAATATCAAAATTTTTTATCAACTGGCGTTCTTAACAACACGATAAAATATTAAACGAATTTTCACTGGTTTGACAGTGAAGTTTGTCAAAATTCACTGTTTTTCTTCAGTAGAAAGACAATGTGTAAAATTTGTTTTTATTTTTCTAATAATGTATGTAGTAATAAAAAAAAATTAAATAAATAAATTGTTTTTTACCTCAAGCCATTAAAATGGTACCAATTATATTAAGAATATATAAACTTTAGAGTTAACCAATACTCAGAATTTTTTAAGGTTAGATCAACAATGCGAATTTCATTCGATATTGAAACGCTAAAATGTTATAATTAGAACTTAAAATTTTAAGATAACTAACGCTTGTTGTCAAAAAATTAACAAGTCAAAATATCTTATTGGTTTTTTAACAAAAGATGAAGAAATTTTTAAGCAAATTTATAGCACTCCAATTACACTGACCGATCATGAAACTCCAAGTGGCGCTCTTAACGACACGGCAAAAATATTAAACGAACTTTCACTGGTTTAGAAGTGAAGTTTGTCAAAAATCACTGTTTTCTTCGGTGAAGAGTTGTTGATTATAAAATTTTTATCTTTTAAAAAAATAAGTTTTTCATATAAATTTCAACTCGAGAATAGGTTGTTATATAAGTTTTGGTTAAGATTGTCAAATGTTTTTTGTTCAAATCATATATTGGTAATTATTGTGAGATAATTCATTAAACATATTGTTGACTTATTATTATTATAAATAACATTTACCTGATGTGCTGTAAGTCTTCATTCAAGTCGATTTTTTTTCTTTATTTACAATTTTTCGCACAGCAATTAAGGTAAAAGCTCCTATTATTGACAGCGCCCCTACTATTGACAGCTTGTTTAATTTTAATAGTTATGTAAATTATTTCATTGGTAATAACAATTTTGAATATTTTATTAAAAATCTTTGATATCTGGAAAATGAATATAAAATTTTCTTTTAATGTAAAGTATAAAAAATTAGCCGAAAAAAATTTTAGTTTTCTCAACCAGGCCGAAACAGCTTGGATACTTGAAATTCCTTAACATTTTTGTTAAGAGTGTCCGTATTTTAAGTAGCGGATTTCTCATTTTTTTTTCTTATAAAAATGGATTCATTTAAATTATTATAAGGTTTATATAGACTAAATAAACATATAGCGATTCATTTATACCAGATTGATTAAATATCATTTTAAAAATAGTGGGTGTCAATAGTTGATACACAAAAATTCAGTTGCGTCAACTAGCGACAGGCCAAAATGTAAGGCGCCTTAACCTCCTTAACACAAGTAATAGCGTATTGTTGTTTAAAGACTTTCGGATGGAGTGACAACGAATAATATTTTAAAAACGAATAATTTTAATAAAAATCACCAATTATTTTATTGTTAATAAAATAAATATTTCTATTTAAATTCACCTGTAGTAATTCAAGGTAAGTAATAAAACATTGTCAATTTTTAAGCATTGGATACAAGATAACCTCACGTAAAAAATTTCAATTTACCATTTAATTACAACATAAAAGAATATTATTTATTAAAAATAATTAACTATATTTAATAAAAATAACTTTAACTAATAAATAACATACGAACTAGATTTGACATTAAATGTATATATATATATATATATATATATATATATATATATATATATATATATATATATATATATATATATTTGCGCTTGCGTATTAGGCCTGTCAATAATGGGGTCAATGATATGTCAATAATCGGGTTTACGATTTTTCTGCCCCGTCAATAATACCCGCACTTGACTTATTAGTTTCAAACTGATATATTTACTATTAAATATGATAATAATTTAGTTAATTAATTGGAATATGTGAAAAAAATCATCGATTGAAGTGTCACACGAAAAATGAATAAGTTGTATTACTTTGAAATATTATAAAAAAAATTAATTGGTCGTCGACTCTCTTACAGTGTGAATAATGGGGGCTTTTACCTTATACGGTGATTCACTTATATGAAACTCAAAACTAACATCACAGATTCACGTGCAGATATTTTATTGATTTACGTTGTAGAAGCTATGGAAGTAATTGTGAAATAATTTGTTGTTAGCCTCACTAATGCTAAGTTACTGTTTTAAAGTGAAAAATACCAATAAAACAGTGATTTTTTAAGCTACTAAATTTATATGTTGAATTTTCACTGCTTAAAGTGAGAAATTTACTGGTTGTTTAATAAAAGTCACTACTCAATCAGTGATTTTAAAAACCACTAATATTATGTATGATAATCTCTCGGAAAAATAATGAAAATCATTATTAAATCAATGAAAATTTGGATTACCAAACAAATCAGTAAAAAATTCACTGATTGATCCGCTAAAATCACTACTTTTCTAGTGAAAAAATTTTCATTAAATGAATTAGGGAAAAATTCACTGATTCAAGTTTAGAGAGATAATAATGTACACTTAGTTCTTCAGATCATTTATAATTGTAGCAATAAGCATTTGTGCCTAGATGTACACACTAGAAAATCGAACTTTCTGAGAATGTACTAATTTGACTTATTGTAATTAAACATTCATAGTTACCATTTCCATGATTTAGTATTGCAAGAAACAAAATTATTTAGCAATCTGTACTGCAGATTTTGGTTCATTGTTACTGAATTCTTTTTTCTTTACTAGCCAACATCTATGTGATAAATTCAGAAAATTTTTTTTCTATTACATTAAATGTATTTGATGTTTTTTTATTATTACAAATATTGTTTTAGGGAACATTAATGCTAAACATTATAATCATAATGTAATTTAGTACATACTATATTACAATCAAAAATAATACTTGTCACTCTGTCGAATAACAAAGAAGTACTCATACCAGAATTGTTCTCAAGCTTGGAATATAATACTTCTGAAATAAGTTTCTTACCAGGGACACTATAAAAAAGGTGGGCGCGATCTAGTGGCGAGCACCGAACTACTCCCGCTGCTGTTGCCTTGCTCTGGTAACTTTTATCTCTTAGTTTAAGCGACTTTTCTGTTTTGGTTGGAGCATAAAAAATTCTTGCATTAAATAATAGTACACAGAAAAAAAAAATCTTGACTTAAGAAAATTTTTCTTTAACAAAGTAATTTTTCAGCAGGTGGAATGAAAACCGGAAATTTCTTGAACGAAGTGAAATAATTTCTTCATTTTAAAAATCTTGAATTAAGAAGAAAATTCTTAAGCCAATACATATTTAATACTTGATCCGATAATAGAATTACTTGTTTTAAAAACTTGCATTTCTTAGTATAATAAACAATTTTCTTAACCTAAGTATGTTACTTACTTAAACCAAGAAATAAAAATATTTAGTTCAAGAAAGTTATACACTTAATTAAAGAACTATGATGTTTTGAAACAATAAACGGTACGAACTCGAACTAAAAATAAAGGGAGTTGGTTTGAAAAATTTAAACTTTTGGTTTGAGTATAGTGTACTTTCTCTGACCAATCACACGATAAATCTCAAACCAATATTACTCGAGTCTCAAGCCAAGAAAGTTTTCTCTTGGATTCACTCATAGCCCTGGTTAAAAATACTGATTGAAAAGAATTGAGAAGCGGTAACTCCATGCAAACTGTATACCCGGGAAAAAATCACCATGCATAATCATGCAGGATTCATGCCTGACCGTACATGATTCATGCATAATTCATGCTTGATCCTGCATGACTCATTCATGGCCAGACATGACTCATTCGTGATCAAGCACGATCATACATGGCTCATTCTAAATCAGACTTGCTCATTACTTACGTTAGGAATAATTGTATCCAGAGATATGATCTATCAGGAAAGGTCATGATTGAGCATGCTCTGTTATGCATGTCCATACATGGTTCATACTTGATAATATATAACTCATTCGTGATCAAGCATAATCATGCATGACTCATTCGAGATCAGGCTTGCTCATGACTTACGTTAGAAATAATCGTATCCAGAGATGTAATCCCTTGAGAAAGGTCATGGTTGAGCATGCTCTGTTATCCATGATTATGCATGGCGCAGACATGATCGTACAAGGCTATGCATGGTCAACCTTAACTTTTCACGGTTATATGCAAATAGTGAAAAATATTTATGAATATTCAGGCTTGATCATACACGACTAAGCGTACTCGTTCATATTCATAGATGAAAGTTAGTCGTTAATAGAAACTGTTAGATTAATTATAATTCTTGTTTCCTTTTTATTTTATTATTTATTTAAATTAGATTAATTGTCTGGGAAAAAATCAGCATGCATGATCAAACATGATCATGCATGATTCAGGCGAGGGTAAGTATGTCAAAACATGGATCATGCATGAATCATGCAGGTGAAACATTACAAATGATTTAATCAAAATCTATGATTAAAATCTCCGATTGAACTAATTGAATTCGATTAAAATCCGGTCGAGCTTCAACCGGATTTGATTGAGGTTTTTACTTAAGGATAATCATATATTTTTTATGAAAAACTTTAAATAATTAAACATTTATTTTTATTTTGACGATAGTAGTTAAAATTATCATTTTTTAAATCGATAATCAAAATATATATTCAATTTATAATTTTTGGTTTAATTATTGATGAAAACCAATCTTCATTTTCCAAAAAATAATTTAACTGAATTTAATTAAAAATTGTTTTTTTGAATTAATTAAAGAATTGAAATAATAAAATCCTGCCAAATTGATAATGACACTCAATATAATTGCTTTTTTTTTAATTAATGTAATTGTTAAATTAGCTTGTAATTGATAACTACAATTCTTTTCATTCATTATTCAAAAAAGATTTGATAAACAAATCAAGATCGAGTTCAAATGATATTTTATTTTTTACAACCTTAAGGTTTCAAAAGATGTTAAAAATTGTCGTAAACTGAATAAGATTGTTCAGCCTAGTGGACAGCGGACGTGCTTCCTAACATGACGGTCGTGGGTTCGAGACCCGTCGCGGGTAAAATTGCAAAAGTACTTTTCAATCAGAAAACATTAACTACACAATAATACTCACAAAATAAGTTAATTTCAAATTGTCTTATCATTATTTTTATTTTTTTTTTTAATAATTTGAGGGATTATGCTTGCTCAGGCCTGATCATACCTGAATATTAGCCAGCTATGAGCATGCATGCTCAAGGCTGGCCAATATTCAGGCATGATCATGCAGGAGATTAACGCATGATCATGCATTATCAAGCCTGATGATTTTTTCCGGGTATCTATATATACAAACAAAAGAATTTAAATTATTAAAAAGAATTCGAAATTCATAATTTTTAATTCTTTTCAATCAATATTTTTAAACAGGGAGGTGCCCCCTCCTTCGCACCCTAAGGAATTAATACTCCTTACTCTCTCTTTCTCACACTAGCGCAGGAAATGGATTTTTAGTCCACATTTTTATTGTGAACGTGCGTTTCTGATTTTACGACTTGAAAATCGAGCGCAAAATCTAACAGATTCTACGGCCATCTATTAGAACAATTATATGTTAATTATCACTCCTCAGTCACTCGGGGCCATGTCAGAGGACCCCTAGATCAAATTCTACTTGAATTTAAACGACAGTGGGGTAGTTCCACGCCTCCAAAATTAACATATAAAAGGGCCAGCAAACACTTGCTCAGGGACTTAGGCCCTGGCCATCACCTAGAGTGGACTGATGACGCTTAGCGAGGTCCCTACTCTAGCACCAGGACTCATTACAATTCATATGAGTCGGCCTAACGATAAGTTTATTATATCTAGTCATTTAGCCCAGTAATCAGTTCTATTTCGTTTAAGCTGTTACCTGAATAATTTTGTCTATTAAAACTTATATTTATATTAAAGCTAAATTATTAATTTTATAAGTGATACTGGTTTTGATTCAAATTAATTAATTAAGGAGATTTGTGAGACTCCTTCGTCTGGTTAAAGAAAAACCAAATTTGATTACAGAGTGAGTGTGGTGGTTTGATATACAACATCTGCCCGTGAGGATTTACCGAAGAGGATCGACATCGAGTCCAAGAAGCCCGCAACGAATCGGAGATCGATATTACCAGTAAGCCCACGTACAACCAGATAAGTCTAGACAAAATTGTAACAACCATTTTCTCTCTCTTCAACGCGACATTACATAATTAATTAATAATATTGTTCCTCGCGTCCAATAAATAAATGTGCGTTTAATAAATTAATGTCACTGTCGCTGGACGCTTACTCATTCGCAAAGGAAATTAATTTATAAAAGAAAGTGGGAAACTTTGTAGAAAATTCGGGAACCTTGGTTAAATAAAGTGTGAATTTATTGTATTTCGTGTTAAATTTGATCATCACCAGCGTCCTTTAGAATAAGTTTATTTCAGCCGCGTGTCCGGTCAGAACGAGTCGACCTACAACCTGAGATCTATTTTCCCGATCTTCCGAACCAACGACGAAAAAATTATAAGTTTATATTAATATAAAAATATTTAAATTTATTAAGTATAATTATTCGGGAAATTTAATTAACTGTGGTTCGTGGCTACTGGACACGAAGTAGCCAGGGCTCACCGTTATATTATTTTGAACGAATTAAAAATTAAATAACTAAATTATATTATTATAATAAATTAATTAATTAATGTAATTTAACAATATTGAATAATTTCTCAATTTTTTTTATAACAATTTGTTCTTATTAAAAACTTTTTTATTTTTATGTCGAAATTCATTTATGAACGATTCATATGATCCATTCAGTATTTTGGTAAAATGTCGGCACCAACATTTTTCTAAATTATTGCTGATAATATTTTTAATATAAATTCTGTGTTTAGAATTTAAAAATGTGACTGACCATAAGGCCAGTGTGGCTCAGTATATCTTGACAAAGTAAACGCAGCCCAGCAAAAGCTGGGATGGCTTAGTTGGCAAAGCTCTCGCGTAGTCTTAACGGAACTGCAGTAGTGTACGCATCGTCTATGAGCGAATCATCGAGCAAGACCGAATAAGATAGAAAAACAACCTCAATCGCAGCAATAATAATAATAATAAAGACAAGTAAGCAATAAATATTTTAGTCTAATTTGTATAAAAAAAAAAAAAAATACAAATTGAGGCGACAATAAATAAACTTGAGGCAACGGGCAACAAGCCGGCATCCAAGATGGCGGCGACAAGTGCTAGTGCAAACACGAAAAGAAAGCGTCTAGGTACAAACACTGAGACCAATCAAATCACCAAAGCTACCAAATGGAACTCTGGAACGCGAGTAAATTCAATAAATATAGAAAGGAAATATAAAGAGATACTAAAAGAAGTAGGCATCAAACCAGCAAGTGGTGTTAATGTGAGACCAAACCTATCGCGAGCGAGAAGCAGAACATCGTCAAGTTTGTCAAATATGATAATTGGTGATGGATGGGAAAAACCCAAACATACAGTGAAGGTAAGCAGCCCGCAAATACCTAAAGAAATTTTAATTAGCAAAAATCAGTTTGAAGTGTTAAATAATAATAGTAGCGCCATCTTGCAGGCGCAAATTGAACAAACTAACGCAGCCGGTAATGTAAATAATGACAAATCAACCGATACGACAGAAACTCCGCTTAAAAAGTACAGACAACAACCAATCTTCATAAAAGGGGAAGACATTAAAGAAACAACAAAAAAGCTCTTGTGCGATAAAATAAATAAAAATAACATCAGAATAAGACAGAACGACGGAAATCATACCTTCCTGGTATCTGACAAAGAAACGTACGAAGCAATAAAACTCAAACTAACAGAAATTGGAGAAGAATTTTACACATAAACACCACTAGAAAATAAACCACAGACAGTGGTTCTAAAAAATATATATGGTAAATACACTAAAGAAAAGATACTTGAAGAACTAAACAGTATGAACATTGAAAGTGTCACGATAAGCAAAATAACACCTATTGAGTGCAAAAAAAGCAAATTCTATGAACAACATTTCATCATCCAACTAACACCCCAAAGTAAGAAAAAAAAATCTCACGCAAATCCAAAAAATAGTTTCGCAAGTAGCTACGTGGGAACATCTCATCAAGAATAATATTATACAGTGCAAGAACTGTCAACGTCTTGGACACACCAGTTCGCAATGTCATATGACATATAGATGTGTCATATGTGGGGGCAGCGACCATGAACGAGGAAAGTGCAAGATTGACAATCATAACCCATTAACTGACCTGACCTGTGCCAACTGCGAAAAAACAGGACACCCGGCAAATTATGCGGGTTGTCCATTCCGTAAGTTTGTAAAGGCGGAAATTAAAGAAACTAACAAACGCCAAGTTAGAACTCTAACAAGCAATACTCAAGTATTTAATGCAACAGCAAATCAACAGATAAATGACAGCAACGCAAATGGAATAAGACGAAAAAGTGCTTGGCCTGGCCTACCAACACCAAGACAAACGACGAACTTCAACAGAACAGAACAAACAATAAACTACAAGGCAACAACAAATTACCAAAACGCAAGACAAGGTAATCCAGAACAGCAAATCCCACCATGGGCTAACGCAATGCTGCAAGGGATCAATAATTTATCACAGCAAGTCAAAGGACTAAGCAACAGAGTAAATCAGATTGACGAACTTAGCAAAAGAGTAGACTATATATTCAAAAATTTAGGCTTAAATTATGAATAATACACCAAAATCGATCGACAAAGAGAAACTACGCCCCTCTGAGGCAAATCAACTGTTAAAAATAATAGCAATAAATGTTAACTCAATAAAGCATAATGTCAGAAGATTATAGAACTGCTGAGCTTGCTCAACAAAAATAACCCGGACATAGCACTTCTCTCTGAGACAAAACTGAACGACAACTATAAAATAACATTTGCTGACTATGACTTGATCAGAACAGACCGGCATAATTCAATCAATGGAGGAGGAACTGCTGTATTGATCAAAAGAGACCTTAACTACGACGTCATCAAATACCCATCCTCCATAAACAATGAATCAGTGGAATACACTATAATAAACCTGCGCACCGACAGAAAGTATTGTAATAATATATACTTCATCAGCCTATATGCCACCAATTCTAATAAAACGATCTTTACAGGGGAACTTAATCAACTATTCTACAAACTAAATATAGAAGATAACAAAAGTGGATTTGTCATTGCAGGTGACTTTAACGCTAGACGCATGGAGTGGGAAGATCACGACGACAACGTCCGAGGTAAATATTTAAGAAAATGGGAGATCCATGATGCACCTAAATTTGGAGCGAAAATATTTACAACGAGCACACCATCTAGACCAGAGTGTCAAACCTATCTTGACATCTGCATTACAAATCTACAACTAATTGACCTCGAAAACAACAAGATCAAGACATATTCATATGACAGCGACCACCTGGCACTGAAATTTACAGCTAAACTTCCCAATGATCAGGAATACCTCAACAACAAAACTAAACAGCACCGTTTCAACTACAAAGCCACTAAGTGGCCAAAACCTACTCGTAACCTGCAAAATAAATATCAAGAAATAATACCGGATGAAAAAAACTTAAAAATTGACGAAATAGATAATTATATCTGTAATTTAACACAAGCAATAGTAAAGTCAATAGAGGAAGTGGTACCAAAATTCAAACCACAAAAAAGTGTACTGAAATTTCTCAACTCCAGAATAAAAAAGCTCCAAAAAAATAAATCGGAATTACTAACAAAACTACATAAACTACAAAAGAAGTACACAATAGACAAGGAAGCAGAAATAAAAGAAAAACAAAAGAAATAATCAAGATAGTGAAAGCAGAGCTACGAAGTGAGTTTGCGAAAGCTACCACAAACTACTATGCAGAACAGTTGAAAGAAATAAACCATAAGGACGCCACAACTTTTTTCCCAAAAATCAACAGGTTTCTGAGGAAAAAAAACAATATAAATATAGGAGATCAAGTCCTAAGTCGAACGGGTCCTATCATTGATAAGCTGAAAATAAAAGCCAGTGACAACGAGGAGAAGATTACGATTACCGACCCAATGACCAAACTAGACATCATCAGAGAGTTTCTGCAATCCATAAACTCGGCCAGATATTTGAATGAAGGAACGAGAATAAAAGAAATTGTAGACAGAGAAGCTAACTTGATCAAAAACAAACTAACAGAGAAAAGAAACAGTGAATCAACATATACAACATTTGACCAGAATAATTAATTAATGTAACGGGACCGTTAGGTCTACCTCCGTTTGACGGGAGGCCGATTCCTCGCTCTTTTGAGCATACTCGCGCTGCGTAACCCTATTGTATATACTGACTTCCACCATATATTATAAAAGCGAAATGTGAGCATAAGCTCACATTAGCTTACCCGTTAGGCATGCGTTGCATGTGGGTGCCTTACCATCAGCCACCACGAGACCGACCTCATTCGGACCTAAACACTCCTCCCATCTCAGGAAATAGAGAGACTTTGGTCGAAGTGGGGCTTGGAATGAGTCCCCCATGGTCCCAGACTTCAGCTCTGGTAAACTGGTTGCGTAAGATTAGTGGTGGGATGCAACTTCTCCCCATACCCATACGGGCTTCCTCCACTTATACTCCCTCGGATGTAAGACAGCAGCTATAAGAAATTGCCCTCTGTTGTCCCCGAGTGATTATCACTGTATGCTAGTGATAAGTATTGTTTACGGGCTACTATCTCTTAGGCTTTCTTAGACAGCCTGAAGAGCTGGTCTCGCCCGCGCAGCGGTACCTATTGGCTTTCTGCAACCACGGAGTTGCCACATGTTACAAGGTGCAAAACATGCGGGCACCGCTAACGGTTGGAGTACTGGTCCCAGAACCTACGTAGAGGGTGGTACGTACTTGGTCTGGCACCCCCTAGAGGGCGCCAAAACCCCTTCTGGGATTTGACCAGAAAAACAAAGCATCGCACTCAACCTGGAAAAATAACCAAGTCTACATCTTCTGCAATAGCGTAACTCTGAAGAAAGTACTCAGGAGACTGCCGAACAAAACATCCAGCGGTGTGGACAATATACCGACAATAATTCTCAAGCACTTACCTGATAACATAGTTAATTCGCTCGTAATCATATTTAATAATTGCCTCAAACCATTGTTACTTTCCATTTGCTGGAAAAAGGCAAAGGTGCTGCCGATACACAAAAAGGACAAAGACCCCACTAAAGCAAACAGCTACAGGCCAATTAGCTTAACACCAACATTAAGCAAAGTGTACGAATCACTAATAAATAAGCAAATAATTAAATTCTGTGAGGAAAATAAAACAATCCCGGACCAACAGTTCGGCTTTAGATTTCAGAACTCCACGGTGCACGCAATTAATAAATTGCTGATCGACATACAACACCAACTGCACTATAATCAAATAGTAGGAGCAATAATGATAGACCTCGAAAAAGCCTTCGATTCATTGTGGCTGAATGGGCTTATATATCGGCTAATAAGAATGGAATTTCCTGAATGGTTGATCCTACTAATCAACGACATGATAAGAGGCAAATCATTTGTGATCTGGGATGGCCAGCACACATCCAGCACCACATTCTACATCGAAGAGGGTCTACAGCAAGGGACGGTGAACTCTCCGATATATTCACAACATTCACGCTACAGCTGCTAAGTATGTTTGACATGAATAAAACCAATGATAGAATCAAAGCAATTGCTTTTGCTGACGATTTTATTGCGTACATCCCAGGGAAGTCACCGGATAAATTCGTATAAAACTGCAGGAACTATATACCAACATAGATAAATACTACCAGACCTGGAACCTCAGGATCAATCCTGATAAATGTGAAACGATAATATTCCGCAAATGTACGACTACCTGACAAAGACGTCCAAAAAACACCTAAATGAATTTCAAATTAAAGCGAAAAGACCAATAACAGGAGAAGAGACAGTCATCTCTCATAAATCTACAGTCAAATACCTGGGAGTACACCTGGACCATCTCCTTAAGCTATGCAAACACACTGACGTTCAACTGAAGAAGGCCAAAGCAGCCTTTAATGCCAATAGGAGATTGTTCTATAGTAAACACCTGAACCGCCGAGCAAAAATTATATATGTTATCAGTTGCTGATACGTCCGATAATAACTTATGCAGCACCTATCTGGTGGAACCAGAGTGCTAGCATGATGGAAAAGCTGAGGATCTTCGAGAGAAAGTGCCTAAGGGCGTGCCTAAGCATGTATAAATCAAGAGAGTCAAATAACAATAAGCTAATTAGTAATGATATCCTTTATGAAGTAGTAAATATACCAAGAATTGACAATTTCATAATAAAGCTGTGCAGAGATTATTTTGCCAAATTACCAGAAATCAACAACGCTGAAATCAAGAACCTGAGCAGAACTGAAGATGAAATTATTGTCACAAGAAATAACAACTCACATTGTTTACCTCCCAAACATTTGTATACTTCGACAAAATTGGGGTAATACAAGATGAGAATAATATCCCGATTTTGTACCATGCAAGAAGACACCAAACAGACAAAAAAATACAGGCCACGCTTGACACGAGAAAAAATGACCTTGTATATATTAAATCGATACCAGATCGAGACTACCTAGACTTTCATTGATTAAACACTGAGACAATGTGAATTGTCTTCGGCGTCCTCAGCCTTGCGGTTCCCGTTTTTCTCCGTCTTGTTGCCGTCTGAATTTCGTACGTCATAGTGCCATGGTCACATGACTTATTTTCACGTCGACGCATGTCCGTAGGGGTGAAGTGGGGACAGAGTTCAGAGGCGAGTCCCAGGCCCTCAATTATCGGTCAATGACTTCGATCCTGGATCAATTAGCGTTTAGACGTGTTTTTCTATTACTATCAAATTGCAATAGGTATTCTGTATTAATTAAGCTACGATATCTTCTACTAATACTCTGTCAATTTTACTGATAATATTATTTCATTATTTCTTATTGATTATTATAAATCGAGTTTAAATACAATTAGTATTACTGTACGTTACCGGCAATATACTTGCAGTACTAAAGAATTGTTAAGATTAAATAATAAATTCAGTGTTATAATTGCGTTATCCCACGTGAAGGGTCATTGTATATACAGCGTATTCCAGGATATTCCTGATATTGTTATTTACGGAAGCGTTATTGTAAGTACTTGAACTTTATTATAATTGGCAATAAACTTGCACATTTTTCTGATCAATTCCTTAATTCTATCTATCACTGTTCATCCTAACTAAGTCCTAATTTACTGGTAAGATTCTCAGTAAGAATAATAAAATATTACTAACTAAGTCATAATTGATGAGTCAATCATCAATAAGAAATTTATTTATAAGTTATAAGCCGTGAGGTAGGTTAATAAGTTTTTAATATACGTTGCCGAGTTTGAATAAGTGCGGGTCTTTGCTTTGCAAGAACCCCAGCCCACTGCTCTGTCCAAGTAAAATAAAATTTTGTTAGAGGCCAGCCTAAGCCAGGGTTCAACCCGCGGATTCTGGTGGCTGCTGGTAAAAATCGCGAAGACAAAAAGCGATTTGTCTCAACACAAAATATTGGTGGCTGACGAACGAGTCTCCACACCGCAAAGCCATCAGAAGAAGGAAGGACGGCCAAAGAGCACCAAAGGCAACATGAGCAAACTAAAAACGCTAATTTTAATACTTAATAATATTAGAGCACGAATAAGTCCCTGATTTCAAGGGCTTAATAAACTGTTACATTATATTTATTTATTTATTAATTTTTATTTATTTTTTTTTCAATTATCATTAATTTTCATAAAAATGAGTTTTTTTAAATATATTTTTCATCATTTGACTTAGTATAAATTACAGAGATTGAATATAACATTTTATAATAAATACAACAACTGAGAAAATAAAATAATACTAATAAAAGAGAAAAAAAATAATGTGAGAAGCCAAATGCGACATGGACCAACATTATAATAAAATAAAAAAATTATTAGTGAGATTAATGAAATTTTTTTAAGCTAAGTTCGCAGCCATATACTGTACGCATGTAAATATGTAAATAATGTACTTATAATAATGCAAATAAACTTTTTCAAAAAAAAAGTAAAGCTCTCGCGTAACGCCGAATCGATCTGGGTTCCATTCCTTCGTTAAGCGATAATTGTTTTTTCTCAATTTGTTTACATGTTTATGATATTGCGAAAATTGCCTATCCCCTTATAAATGATTCTGATAAAGTATTTATTTGCTTTGCAGCATTGTTTGTAATATTTAAACAAAAAAAAAAATTGTTTCAACAAAAAAATGACAAAGAGAAAGAAAATTTTTTTAGCTCGATAAATTTATTGGCTCAATTGAAGAAATTAATTTCTTGGCTGAAAAATTTTTTTTTGTTTGCGACAAAAAAAAATTTCTTGGCCCAAGAAAGTTTGTTCTTGGTTTAAAAAATTATCTTTCTTAGTACACAAACTTTCTTGTTTTAGCTCAAGACATTGTTTCTTGACTCGATACGGTAACAGTCTTCCTGATTAAAAAAATGTATTTGACAAGATTAAAATGTAAATACTTTCAAATACCGTAAATCCTGTATCAAAATTCGCGGTTAATCATATTAAATACTTTTTAATACTAAAATGTTCGAGAGGAGTAGTAGGATATAAAAGGATTCAACCAGCATTCAAAATTTCTAATTCTATTGAATACTTTTTAATCCTGGAATAATGTTTTCATTTTATTATCTTTTTAGGATATAAAAGGATTTGACTAGCATTTAAAATTTCTAATTCTATTGAATACTTTTTAATCCTGAAATAATATTTTCTTTTTAATATCTTTTTAGGATATAAAAGGATTTAACCAGTATTTAAGATTTTCATTTCTGTTCAAAACTTTTTAATCCTGATATAATATTTTCATTTTATTATCTTTTTAGGATATAAAAGGATTAGACTAGCATTTAAAATTTCTAATTCTATTAAATACTTTTTAATCCTGAAATAATATTTTCTTTTTATTATCTTTTTAGGATATAAAGGGATTTAACCAGTATTTAAAATTTTCATTTCTGTTGAATACTTTTTAATCCTGAAATAATATTTTCATTTCGTTATTTTTTTAGGATATAAAAGGATTCAACCAGTATTTGAAATTTTTGTGTCTGTTGAATACTTTTAAATCTTGAAATAATGTTGTCATTTTATTATCTTTTTAGGATATAAAAGGATTTAAATCGTATCCAATTTTTTCAATTCGGTAGAATACTTTTTAATCTTAAATCAATTTCTAAATTCTATCACTTTTTGGGGACATCGAAGAATTAAACTGGAATTCAAATGTTTTATTTTGTAGAATACTATTTAATTCTAAAATATCGTCTCCATTTAATTATTTCTAGAGGATATAAAACAATTCTATTATGCTTAGAAATTTTTAATTCTGTTGAATTCTTTCGAATCTTGAAATAATGTCTAAATTTGATTATTTTTCGGTAATTGTATAATGATTAGAATAGACATAAAAATTGCTAATTTTGTTGGTTACTTTTACAGCCTAAAATAATTTTTAAATTTAATTATTTTTTCCAATTATAAAAAAATTCACCTGCACAGGAAGAAATAAAAATTTGACCCAAAAGTACATTTTTTCTAGCCAAGAAAATCTTAAGGAAGACTGAAAATTTCTTGAACAAAGTCAAAATTTTTCAAACGAAGGGAAGCTTATATAATTATATAAATTCATATACAGTCTTATATAACACTATATATATTTCCATATAATTATATAAATCTTTCTAATTTAATTACATAAAAATATATATAATTGAGTTCTAAGAAATTCTATCTAATGGGAATTTTTTGAGTGAATATTAAGCTGTGTGGTTGGAATCATAACATTTTTTTAAATTATTTAGATATGATCGAATAATGTAAGATTTTTCGGAATAACTGATTTTACAATGACTTATAAAATTTTATAAAGTCTATAAAATTTTTTGATTTACCGCATTTATAAATGTTAGAAAGTATATAAACTTTTTTCAAATTTCTTAGAAATACATTAACAAGACCAAAAGCAGGATGACAGCAAAAAAATTGTGAAGTTTCAGCGATGAATTAAGTTATAAAAAACCGAGATAGAAAAATTAATGAAATTTTAGTTTATAACGTTCGCTACTATTTCGCACGTCTCACGGCGGAGTGTGAGCGGTGTTCAATAGCCGTTATGGCCCTCCTATGGTGAAAAACTGAAAATAAATAAATAGCAACACAAATTGCCTTGGGAGACGACCAAAATCTCCACTGGACCCACAGCTCTGCTCAGGCTGGGTTAGAAATCCTAGTTGGGCGCCAGTTCGTGTGCCCCACGAACAAATTCAAAATTCAAATAAAAATAAAATACCACGGAGAAAAATGAAAATGAAAATAAATGAAATACAGGATAGCAATTCCAGAGTTAGGAATAGGAAAGCAAGAAAAAGATAGCAGTAATTAAAATAATAAATTTAAACTAATACCGGGTTGCTGACCATTTGCATTCAATTTTAATTCCAAAATAATAATAATCCAACAAACACAAATAAGATTATTTAAACAGTACTATCACTCGCATGTGATATGTACGAATTCCAAAAAAAAACAAAATAATAATATATCACACACACACGTTATATTTTTAAATCCGTGTAAGTAGTAATAATCACGAAATAATAATTCGGTATTTATAAATAATTGTCGTAAAATAATAATATAATAATTGTAAATAATAATCATAAAAATAATAATTCAGTACTCTTAAATAATAATCACAAAATAATAATTCAGTAATTGTAAATAATAATAATTATAACTCCGTCGCACTCGACGCTCAGTGCGAGTAAAGAGATAGAAGTCGTGGAATCGGTCAGCAATTATATCCACCGCACCGTTCCCGTGTATAACAAAATAATACTAATACTATTAATAATAATCATGTATTATAAACAACCATTAACTAATTCAACTATTGAACATAGTATTTAACCAATAAATAATAATAATAATAATAACTGTAATTATCGCATTGATATTCTGAGCTCAATAATTACGCAGCGTTATCATATACTTGACAAAATCATACCCGAGGTTTGCTATCTCTCACTCTCATGAGACAACAAATGGCCATCAACGCGGTACCCAAAATTACACGCCAATGAACTACCCTGTGGAAAAATCCTGATAGATCCAAATAAAATACGATGTTTGATTGGAAGTTATGATAAACTATTGTGTTTTTGAAACAGCAATTCCGGAAACTTACAGATGAACGAAAAAAATCATAGACTTATCGGATTCAATCTGGTACAGGAACGACGAATTGGAGTGTATCAGTATTTCCAATTAACAATGATCCAGAATTGCGATACTAAAGTTTACCGATAGAGTTAATGAGGTTGTATCAGTAAATAACACATATTTGTTGTATACTTTTCTATGGGATTTTGATGAGAAAAATGGATAAAAAAGCAAAATAAAGTACTGAGAGTTTCGACTTATTGTTTTGATTGGGAGATTACTGATAAGTTCATAAGGTTTTTTATGAAAATTTATGAGAAATATGCACTATGTACTGTTCAGTATTTTTCCATTCTGACATATCAAACTCTATCGGATAATTCGAATCAGAAGACGATCAGATTGTATGAGGTCGATCGAAATACAGATTGTTCTTTCGCGTGCTGTTTAAAAACAGATATTGCAGCTAAAGTTAATCGTTTTTTAATATATATATATATATATATATATATATATATATATATATATATATATATATATATTTCATTAAATAAAAAATAACGCATCTTATAAGAATCTATGAGAACGTAGTAGCAATATCAGGTTAGTCTTTTAATGTACTATTTTATTTTAATATTACATTAGAGTTTTTTAGGCATTGATAGCAGAAAACGATCAGATTGAAAGAGCTTTCCATTGTATCCAAATACAATATTTATATCTACGTACTGCTTATAAACAGTGATTACGGATTATATTGATCTTTTTTTAATGTTTATTTATATGTATTTTCCTAAACCAAAAATAATACGGCTTATAAAAATCTATGAGAAAATATCAGCAATATCTGTATAGCATTTTAATGCATTATTCCATTTCAGTATTACAGTAAAGTTTATCAGGTAATTCAAATAAGAGAACGATCAAATCATATGCGGTTGATCCTAATATATTTTCTTCAGTAACATACTGTGTGAAAACAGTATTTGCGAATATATTTTATCTTTTGTATAGTTATTTAATGTATTTCACGAAATAAAATATTAATATATGATAAGAATCTATAAGCATATATTATCAATGTTATAAAAGTCTTTAAATTTACTATTTCATCTTGACGTTGCATCTAAATTTACCAGATATTCCAAATTATAAAATGATCAGATGGTATGGTGTTGATCACAATACATCTTCTTCATTCACGTACTACTCAGAAACAATAATTGAGAATAAATTTGATCTTTTTTTAACAATTACTTATATGTACCATATTAAAACCAAAAAACTAAAACTTTAAAGTCTATAATAATTTATTTATTTATTATTAGTATCTTTAGTTAACAGTTATCAACATCATTAGCAGTAAAATTTATTAGCAATAATTGTACTCTGTTATGTTACTTAACTATATTTATTATTTAAAAAATTAAGAATAGATAAAAAAAAAGTTTAGTTACTGCCGTGTTTATTGCTACTAGTTTCACTTTCAGAATTCGTACTTTCTTCACCAGAACTGCTACTAGCACTGCTACTGTTACTGGAGCTAGAAACTTCTATCCGTTTCGTGCCTTTTCCCTTTTTCGTTGATCCATTAGCCTCTTTCACTATTTTATCAGACTTTTCCTCAGTTTCTGTAACATACGAATATTGATGTACTGAAAATAAACTTTGAGGCAAGAAAATGTTTAAATGTAATTTTCATCTAGAAAACTAGGTTTAAACATTTTATATGACTTTTCATTTAATTATCGATTCTCCTGATTAAGAAAAATTATTTGAAATGATTCAAACAAATTTGAAATGAGTTAAAACAATTCGAGTCGACTAATTTATAGATATACATTTAGCATGGATTAAATCATTTTTCTTAATCATGGGGAATATCAATATACGAATAACATAGATAAATTTAAATAATTCTCACTTTTGGGTAGTATTTTTTTCGGTCGTTCTAAGTCTGAAATTTTATATTTCAGGAAGCAAAAAATAAACCGTAATTTTACGCATGCAAATAAAGTCCAATTAATACAGAAATATTTAGAACAAACAACTGGGGAAAAATGAAATTTTGTATTGTTCCTTTTAAATTTTAAAGGAATCAAAAATTGAAGGAAATAAAAGACTTTTTCTAATTTTTTATACTGCTTATAGTCACAGATTGTTTAAATAAATGAAAAAAATTGAAAAATTAAAACTCCTCTAAAACTTTGTTACAGATCTAAAAAGTTTTTTCATTTTCAAAATAAATAGACGATATTAAAACTAACTTAAATTATTTCTGCAGATTTTATAGACATCTTTTCAGAATACATTAAAATTAAAATTGATAATTGATTGTTAGCAGACAATAATATAATGAAAAGAAAAACAAACCCACCCAAGCATATAGCTAACAATTTTTCAATGGAATCTAGGAGATTCTATTTATGAAACTGGAGATTCCGATAAATTCCCATCAATCACGACACTTGTTCAAACCAATCTATCATTGCAATTATAAACTCTCTTATTATCTTTTTAATCAATAATTCAATTAGCTCAATCGTAAGTGAAACAAACAATTTAAAAAATCTCTTAAATATCGATACACATTAAAAAATCACTTAGTAATTTTTTATAATGTAAACTGAAATTAAAAATTGGTTTGCAATGTTTAAAGTAAATACTGCAGTGCCTACTGTTTTAAAAACACTGACAAAGTTAAACAATAATTATAAGAAAGTTAAAAATTTCTTATTAATTTACGAAGTTTTTGATTATCAAAGAATGATTATTCTTACAAATTATCAATTATCATATTCAGTTTTTCGAACGACTAAAATTAAAAACAGAAGTTTCCGAAACTAATTAACTTTTTTTATCTTATTTCTTGTAAAATCAATAATTAGGATTAAACAATCAGTACTTACATAGTCTGGTGTAGATGTATTATGGTGGGTTATATTAGGAGAACACAGAACGCACATACATTACTTACATTTGTGTCGATATAGCACGATGAACGGCCAAGAAACAACTGACAAGACAGCGTGATTACCGGCCTAACTTCGGTCGGCTCTAGTTATGTACAGTCGAGTCGCGTTATAAGTCCGCTTAGTGTCTCTCTCATATTAACGTGAGTCTGGTTAAAAGAAAAAGATACTAGCCGGACTTATAACGCGATTCGACTGTATTTACATTGTGTCTGACAAATTCTTTACCCCTACCACCAGCATTGTCTACTACACACAATTTCCAATACAATATATTAACATATATCATACACTATTACAGAATATTTTCCATGAATTATTTTTCAGTATGCAAATACTCAATTTCCTGGTACTTGCCCTGTTTGTGAACGAATACTTTTAAAGATATAATTAAAGTTTTATAATATTAAGAAACCACCAAAATTACATAATTTTTATACTTAAAAGTTGAGAAATAAAATGCTATTTTCTCAGAATAAATTCGAATGACGATTATTAATCTAAGTTATTATCATTTTTTCCAAAATATAAATCAAAACACAAAATTTATTTATGATATCTAGTAACTTAAAAACAAAACGATTTTTTTTTTCAAACAATTTTAGAGTATATCTAATTATTTATTATAGTTATAAGTTATAACACCTAACGTACAAAAAAATAATTAAAATTATAGAGAATGTTGATAACTACTTTAATGGGATTTATTGGATTTTACGATCAAAATAGTAAGTCCGTATACGATCCTTTCAAGCACGAAAATTGGTAATTGTGCTAATAAGGCTTCTTGGATTTTACAGGTAAAACTATCCTGGTTAAGAGCCCAATTGGGATCCAATTAAGTTAAATCGGAATGAATCGAGTTCAATTGGAAAAAGTGCATAAAAATAAAAATATTATTTTCCGATTGAAACCGATTGATTCCCACTAAAATTTGTAATTGGAATGAATTGGTTCCAAACGGTAAATAATATTTTTATTTCGTTAGTTTTTTCCGATTGGAACCGATCCATTTCGATTAAAAATTTTGAACGAGAATCGATTGGTTTTACTCAGAAAATATTATATTTAACGAAAATTTCCGATCAAATCCTATTGGTGAATCGGATTTCTCAACCATGGTGTAAATCCCTATACGATCTACTTAATGATAAGATTTGTAACTTTTTTAATTCAATTTTAATTAGAATTAAAAAAAAAATTCTATTTCTATACTTCAATCAGAAAAACTATTGAAATTTTCAGCTCAATTGTAGGGAAATAAAACAAAAAAAAGTTTTTTTAACTGGTGATGCACATTAAAACAAATTCATATCAATTTTCCGTGATAATAGTGTAAATAAGTCAGAAATTATTAGAAAAGTTTCAAACGAAAGAAATTGATTCTTACTACATAGAAAATTTTCTTACCAACTTATGAATAATATTGAAATAATGTGTTTATTATAACTATTACAAAAAACCAAAAAAAAAAAAAAAGAAACCTGCAATTGCTTATAGATACAATTACAATTCATTTAATGAAATGTCAGATTCAGTTATTGGAATCTAATGTGTTTTTGAAACAGTATTTTCTTATAAAGATCCACAAAATAATCACATTTATGTATTGTAAATACATTATTATAAACGATAAAGATAGAAAAATTAGATGAGCAATTACTGTTAGCTTCAGATAGGGAAATTGAGTAGATCATCCAGTGTAATATTGACACATTTATTAGCAGAATATCCTGATACATATATGTCTTGTACAACCTAAATGTATGTACAGATAAAAAAATATAGCTTCTAGTAACTGCGTATACTTATAAGATCACTATTTTAATCTGGCTGTATTTAATCCAATAAATAATCTACCTGGGAATCCGAGTAAAATCCAATCAATGAAAAAAAATAAAAGAATCCTCTAGATTACCATATGGAAAACCCGTATAGAATTCAATTTTCGGAATTAACAGATAAGTTACGATAGAATTTCTATCTGAGCATTTTTCGATCCAGATAGACCTATCAGGATTCTTATTGGAATTTAACATTTTCTATCAGATTTTTTCCACAGGGCATACATTGACATACCAACTTTATTAATACAGTCATGCATGGCCATATATGAACCATACAAGGCCATGTATGACCATACATAGTTTTGTATGACTGTATATGGCCATGCATGACTGTATTAAAAAAGATTGTATGTCCATGTATGGCCATACATGCTCTATCTATGGCCATATATTCTCCATGTTTGAGCCATATACGGCTATGCATGGCCATGTATGATTCATCTTTCACGAAAATGCACGCCTCCAACGCTCATCCTGTGAAAAATGAATCATGCATGGCCATATATGGAGCATATTTGGTCATACATGGGCATACCAACTTTTTCAATACAGTCATACATGGCCATATACAGTCATACAAAACCATGTATGGCCATACATGGCCTTGTATGGTTCATATATGGCCATTCATGGCTGTATTAAAAAAGTTGGTATGCCCATATATGCTCCATGTATGGCCATGTATGATTCATTTTTCACGAGTATATATACCCGAGAAAAAATCAACATGCATGATCGTGTATGATCATGCAGGATTCATGCATGATTCGTGCCT